>CM051239.1:404582412-405109912 GCA_027917425.1 Gastrophryne carolinensis | reverse complement strand
TACAATGGTTGAGGCCTGAATTTGACCTGTGTCCCTGAGGCAGCCAGGCTTACCTTATTATTCAGGCCACAAAAAAAAAAAACAACTGAAAATAGGGGCCCAGCCGTCACATTATAGGTTTTGAGGGACCCAGACACAAAATAAGCTCTGTAGAGTCTGGCTTCCATCTGTGATCTATGTGTGATGGCTTGACGCCTTGTTTAAAATGGGCCCCAGTAATGATAATATAGGTTCAACCAAGGGGCCCAGTTTTCACATCATGGGGCTGAATGTGGCTACTAACCATCCATGAGTGCTGAATGTGGTGTCAAACCATCTATCAGTGCTGAATGTGGCTACTAACCATCTATCAGTTCTGAATGTGGCTACTAACCATCTATCAGTTCTGAATGTGGCTACTAACCATCTTATCAGTTCTGAATGTGGCTACTAACCATCGATCAGTTCTGAATGTGGCTACTAACCATCTATCAGTTCTGAATGTGGCTACTAACCATCTTATCAGTTCTGAATGTGGCTACTAACCATCTTATCAGTTCTGAATGTGGCTACTAACCATCTATGAGTGCTGAATGTGGCTAACAACCATCTATGAGTGCTGAATGTGGCTAACAACCATCTATCAGTGCTGAATGTGGCT
This sequence comes from Gastrophryne carolinensis, assembly GCA_027917425.1. Taxonomy (NCBI): domain Eukaryota; kingdom Metazoa; phylum Chordata; class Amphibia; order Anura; family Microhylidae; genus Gastrophryne; species Gastrophryne carolinensis. The sequence continues at coordinate 405,109,272 of CM051239.1, read as the reverse complement.
ACTAACCATCTATCAGTGCTGAATGTGACGCCCAACCATCTATCAGTGCTGAATGTGGCGCCCAACCATTTCTCAGTGCTGAATGTGGCGCCCAACCATCTATCAGTGCTGAATGTGACGCCCAACCATCTATCAGTGCTGAATGTGACGCCCAACCATCTATCAGTGCTGAATGTGGCGCCCAACCATCTATCAGTGCTGAATGTGGCGCCCAACCATCTATCAGTGCTGAATGTGGCGCCCAACCATTTATCAGTGCTGAATGTGGCGCCCAACCATCTATCAGTGCTGAATGTGGCGCCCAACCATCTATCAGTGCTGAATGTGGCGCCCAACCATCTATCAGTGCTGAATGTGGCGCCCAACCATCTATCAGTGCTGAATGTGGCGCCCAACCATCTATCAGTGCTGAATGTGGCGCCCAACCATCTATCAGTGCTGAATGTGGCGCCCAACCATCTATCAGTGCTGAATGTGGCGCCCAACCATCTATCAGTGCTGAATGTGGCGCCCAACCATCTATCAGTGCTGAATGTGGCGCCCAACCATCTATCAGTGCTGAATGTGGCGCCCAACCATCTATCAGTGCTGAATGTGGCGCCCAACCATCTATCAGTGCTGAATGTGGCGCCCAACCATCTATCAGTGCTGAATGTGGCGCCCAACCATCTATCAGTGCTGAATGTGGCGCCCAACCATCTATCAGTGCCGAATGTGGCGCCCAACCATCTATCAGTGCTGAATGTGGTGCCCAACCATCTATCAGTGCTGAATGTGGCGCCCAACCATCTATCAGTGCCGAATGTGGCGCCCAACCATCTATCAGTGCTGAATGTGGCGCCCAACCATCTATCAGTGCTGAATGTGGCGCCCAACCATCTATCAGTGCTGAATGTGACGCCCAACCATCTATCAGTGCTGAATGTGGCGCCCAACCATCTATGAGTGCTGAATGTGGCTACCAACCATCTATGAGTGCTGAATGTGGCTACCAAGCATCTATGAGTGTTGAATGTGGCGCCCAACCATCTATCAGTGCTGAATGTGGCTACCAAGCATCTATCAGTGCTAAATGTGACTACCAAGCATCTATCAGTGCTGAATGTGGCTACCAACCATCTATGAGTGCTGAATGTGGCTACCAAGCATCTATCAGTGCTAAATGTGACTACCAAGCATCTATCAGTGCTGAATGTGGCTACCAACCATCTATGAGTGCTGAATGTGACTACCAACCATCTATGAGTGCTGAATGTGTCTACCAACCATCTATGAGTGCTGAATGTGGCTACCAACCATCTATGAGTGATGAATGTGGCTCTCATGGTAAGAAAGGCTTTAGACTTTGGTCATTTTTAGCTTGCCTAAAAATTAGATAATGTAGAAAAATCAAACAAACATACTCCATGGCAGAAAGGTCCATGTCTACTTCTTCTCCATTCATCAGTGGGATTTTCTTCTTTTTATTTCTAAGAAAAGGGACAGTGCACATTGTATTACATCATTTATTTAAGCACAGGAATCTAAAAATTGAAAGGACAGATGGAAGGTCTTCACTGTTACTGTACCCAAGATACAGATATAGTCATCTATTATACAAACTAGATGCTTTAATGCGGTTTCATTATTTCCTCGATGTAAATGAAATCACTGCATATATCTTGGGAGTTCGAATGAATGTCAGAAATATGTCCTATGTCAACATTAACCCTCTTTTCGTTCTCCCGGGTATTGTTCCTCTCCCGATTCATCCTGATTCAAGATGCCCCACTGTGTGTACCCCCCCCCCCCACCACCCCCGCAGTTCCCTTAGGAAACTCACATTCATAGCTTTCCCATGGTGCTCAGCCAATCGGTACATTTGCTTTCAATCAGCTTCATTAGGCTCTGCTAGCCGCACAGCATTCGTCATTGGTCGCATCCCTGCTCACCTTTTGCTGTGGGAATGTAAGGGCTAAGGGAACAGGAGAGTGGACTGATGATCCAGGGGGTTTCACACAATGTGGAATTCAAATTCGGGATGCCCCAGGGAGTGCGACTAGGACAGCCCTGAAGGCTTTTAGCTCAGAAAGGCCCTGGCAGTGTGTCTGAAACTGATAGCGGAAGTGCCCAAGTCTGACGCGTGCCGGTGACCAGAGTTTAGCGTCAGCTGGCTCAGGGTGCAATCCAGCGAACAGGCGAGTTGCTGATTGCCAGAGTAGAACCATCAGCCACGGAAAACAAAAGGCGATTACCCTTTATTCATTTTTCGGGCAATAGCAAATTGGGCAAACATTGGAAACTTTGATCACTCATTGCAAAATGTCTGAATGATGGTGCCATTGACGGTGCTCGATGCACCCCCTGCAAGCCCTGGTATTCTTACCTGCTTCTTGTTCCCTCAGACAAACCGGCCAATCTGATTGGCTGGCTGTCTGTGGCCCGAATTTTCATCGGTGGCGGCAATCCCGGAAGTGGACTCCCGACCATGTGACTGCCAACAGGCCAAACGCAGTGCAATTTTACCAGCGGAACAAGGATCAGGTAAGAATACCAGGGTGTACAGGGGGTTTATATGTGGGGGGCGATTCATTAGCAGTTGGGATGTCCCCTCACACCAACAACCATTTTTTGATTTTAGAGTCCACTTTAAATAGCAGTAGATCAGCTGACCATCATACAATTCCCCATACAGCTATTAGGGTCATTCACCTGACTGTTCCTCTGGAACAGGCTAGTTCTAGGGGACCAGATAATTAGATTTTACCGGTCATACCCTTTCCATGTAGAAGGTTTATGTGGAATTTTTATATTATAATATAATACAAAATCATTTTACCTGCAGGAGCCCGACATTTAATTGCTCTTAGGCAGCGCTGAAAACAATTACATTTAGGGAACAGTAAAATCTCTCCTTTTAAAAGGTTGTTCAACATTTCCAGATGGCTTTTTTCCTACACATTGCTTGAAGTTTAGACAGCAGGTTCTGGTCAGCCTATGCAGATAAGCTGCCTGCTGTTTATAAAAGCTTTAGCGTGTGTTAGGGAACAGGATCCCCAGCGGGTAAGTAAATGGAAACACGTGCTATTAAGACACTCAAAACTGCATCAACATTGAGGTAGAGACGTAATAATGTTTCAAGCGTTGCCGGGGGCTCTGTATATCATTATTTATCTGAAAGACACACAGGAAGGAAAGACTGAGACAGACACGGGGCGGGAGGCCCTGATTGCACTTTAAAGCTCCTCTAAGTACCTCCTGCTCTTTGAATGACAGGGGATGTCATGCTTCAAGCTGTTCTCCTCAATTTGCAGCGTGTGGTTAAAGGATCCATCCAACTCCTGAACAGTGACTTTAAGAGGACCCTAAGGAGGACCAGAAAAACAGATGCAATCATTAACCGCCTCCAATCCTCTGTGCTTAAAGGTTTTTTACACATTTATCCAGGTTATATCAGTCAGGGGTCACAACAATTGCACCACTACAGGTCTACAGATGTTTCCTGTAGGTCTACAGATGTTTCCTGTAGCTGCTCAGTCTTTTCAACCAGACAAAGACCATAGGCAATGCTCCCGATTTTATGTATTCACCCTAAATTTAATAATAAACCTCCTGTACCCAAGTAGCACTTAACACAAAAGTTATATGTAACCTTCAATGCACCATCGCAGCGTGGAGCTCCGGGATGCCATTTATACATCCACCCTAACATACTGATGGGGAGAAGGTGGAAAAATCCCAATTAGCTTATCGGTAATAGGATTTCTGGTAGTCCTGCAGGATGGCCCAGCCGAGTAGGTGGGAGGAGCTACTCGGCTGGGCCGTCCTGGAGGACGTGTTGGGAAAGGTTCCCCACCCCCAAGGATCTGAAAGGAATTCTGCACACTGGGGAAGCTGTAAGAAAAGCTCAGCAAAAATTTAATTTCGACACAGTTCTTTCTGTTATTTTTGGCTGGACTTTCTCTTTGAAAGGGCAAATTAACAGCATTTTGTTATCTTTCTTTGGGATGGGGCACACCATGAAGCACACTAACTTCTTCCCACCATATTCCCTTTAGGAACAGTAAAAAAAATGAGCCATTTCAAAGCATCTTATAATCATTCATGTAAATACCATATATATATATATTCTAAGCGAAGCAGCTTTCTTTGCTTTAATTCTTGATCCCTTCTGGAAAGGGCATGTCATGTCAAAGGGCATGTTTTCAGCAACTTATTAGCACTTTGAACAAACACTTTTAAGTGTTTATATGGTATGGAGTGTTTATATGGTATGGAGTGTTTATATGGTATGGTAGGAATTGTATTAAGAAATATATAATTATAAAATATTATTATAAAATATATAGAGATACACTATTCAAATAATACATGGAGTGATCACAGGGGGTTTCTAATGGGTATATTTATATTAATTATGGTAAATTAAATGAAAAAATAAGTCCATATAAAGAAATAGTTTGAGATTACAGCTTTCCTCCAACAAACAGCCCCTTGAAGAAGAACTTTAAAGAGACTTTGTAGGCAAAAGCAATTGTGAGCCCATTGCGTCAGGCTACATTTGGCACTGTACTAAACTTATTTTGTTTTTAAAACGGAGAAATGGCTGAGATATCGAAGTTTACCGTTGCACATTACAATTTTTTTTCTGAAGCGAGTGGGCATGGCTCTGCGATGCTGCATAATAGTCAGCATTATGGAGGCGGTCTGTAAGAGCCTGATATTGTGCTACTGTATTCCTAAAAGTGTGTGTGTGTGTGTGTGTGTGTGTGTGTGTGTGTGTGTGTGTGTATTACATTATAGTGATTGAAATCAATATAAACTGTACACTATAAGCACATTTTTTAAACATAACATAAGGCATAAACAGTATATAATATTCTACTATATGCAGTTAGAAACTAATCAATGGTGCAGAGAGGGGGTTGCAGGCTCTAATGTCGCTATTCATATGTTAATTATGCCGCAACTGAGGGGACAGCTATAGACCATCAGGCAAGGCGTATGATTGGTGGTTTACAGCAAAAAATGCAGGGGGAGTGCCACTACTCTTTGCCTTGATCATAGGAGCAGCAGCAGCATTCTGCCAGAAAGGAAGAGGGCAGCCATTAAGAGGCGAGGTTAGGAAGGTAAGACAACGTGATGCGCAGACCAAAAACTTTTTTGCACCCCTTATCTATAGCCCTTAGTATATATATATATATATATATATTTATTTATTACATATATAGAGAGAGCGAGAGAGAGAAAATTATATACATATATTACATTATAGTGATTGAAATCAATATAAACTGTACACTATAAGCACATTTTTTTTTTAAATATAACATAAGGGAAACAACTGACAGAAAACATGGCAATAATAGTTTTCTATATGCAGTTATAAACTAATCAATGGTGCAGAGAGGGGGTTGCAAGCTCTAATGTCACCATTCATATGCTAATTAGGGCCACTGCGACTGAGCTGACAAACAGGGGCAAAGCTATAGACCACCAGGCAAGTCGTACGATTACTGGTCTACAGCAAAGAAATGCAGGGGGAGTGCCACTACTCTTTCACTTGTTTATAGTTCCAGGAGCAGCAGCATTCTGCCAGAAAGGAGAGGGCAGCCATTAAGAGGCGAGGTTAGGAAGGTAAGACAACGTGACGCGCAGACCAAAAACTTTTTTGCACCCCCGATCTATAGCCCTTAGTCCATCTGTATGTCATACAACAAACACGCATTCATCTGAATTCTAGAACTATTAATTCATAGGCTTACCACATATTTCTGTGTTCCTGAGGAAGTGTAGTCTTGTTTAATTTCCAGCTCCAATACATTTCGCTTTCTGTTAAAAGCAAAGCTGCCGTAAAACTTGACAACACCACTCTGGTCTCTGGAGCATGAAGTTAAAGAAACAGTATAGGCGGACCAAAAAAATCACAGCATAGGTTTCTGCCAGTCAGGTCTCTCGGAACACAAAAACTATTTCACATTTCCGGGTTAAAGTTAACTCCTACAAATTCACCTACATTCACCAAAGTCCCACCTCCGTCAAACAGCAAATTGACCCACAGCTAGATATTATAGTATGAAATAATTACAGATTATATACAGTTACAGAGTTAAAAAACACAAGAAAAACATACAAGTGTATGAATGCACAAGCATTGTCCTCATCAAGTTTTAGAGCAGTTTTGCATTTTTGGGACAAAGTTTAAATGGCAGCTGATCAGGATGAGGTACAAATGATTCCAGGATCTGGCTAAGTACTACCTCATAGGATCTCAAGTACCACCAGTGGTGCTCGTACCCTAGATCTATGTGCTGTCACTGGTTTTAAATTCAGTCCCTCCCATTTCATTTGCATATTGATAGGCGCCACCTAACATAAAACGAGTTACAATAGTCATAGCAATGACTTGCGATGGAAAGGATACACCCACTGCTTTATAAGAGGTTGGATGTCTTTTCCAGACACGTTGGAGATGGATTTCAGAAAGCCAGATGTAGAAACCAACATCTGACTCCACATGTGGGACTGGAACTTCTGCGATGAAGCGGTGCTGGCCAGGCTTAAAAGCTTGTTGAAAACCTTGAGTAAAAAAATAAAGGACAGCAGTAGTCAGCAGCCATACACTGCACAGGACTAGGCAGCAAAGGCAAAGTAGAGAAAAGGGAAAAAAGATTATCATAATGAAAGTGTGGCAGTGTAGAAACATTGGGGAGAGGGTGAGGGAAACACTGCCCATGATTTATGTTGTGATAAGAAAAGAGCACAATGAAGTAATTGCAGGTTTGTACTGTTGCGTAGCCTTTACACGAAGAGATATTGCTGCCTTCTCTAACCGAAGACCTGTGTACTAAATCAGTGGTCCCCAACATTGTTCTCAAGGCCCCCCAACAGCTCATGTTTTGTGGATCTTCACATAGATGGCTCTATAGCTACACTACATACTCCACCTGTGCATCTGTGTGGAGATCTGAAAACCTGGCCCGTTGGTGGGCCTTAAACCGGACCTTCAGCATCATTTAATAAAAAAGCCCAAACCTTTTAAAAACATTTCCCCAGCATCTAAAATGAATATATTTTATGTTTTTAGTCACTTTACTTTTTATTTTTTCTCCCCACTGGACTGCAACTCTGTTCAGGACTCCAGGATACGGACGGCGCCATCTTGCCTCAGAATTATCACATACTGAGGAGAGGAGAAGGGGGAAAAAGCACAGGGGGCTGGGTTATAGCTGTGCACAGACAGAGCAGAGCTGGGGTCAGGGAAAGGACAGCAATCCCAGAATGCAGAGCGGCACAGTCAGAAGACACTTCCTGTTTGCAGGCAGCCTGAAACTCCATGTGCCGCTATCTTGGATGTTTAAAGGCTCATAAAATGCAGTAGATGCAGGTAGATTTAAAAGGAGCAAAAAATGACCCAATGATAAAAATCCATATAAATATGCTGGATAGCGGGAGGAGGGGTCACTTATACACCCGGCATCAAGAAATATCCAGCCAGACTTGTTTTTCTTTCTTCTAATAGAAGGAAAAGGACATCCAGGGTGACAGGCTCTGCCCCCCCCCCCCCCCCCCGATAGACTAAACCTGTCACCCCTGGATTTTATTCCCACCATGAGAGAATAAACCACAAGCTTGGCAGGAGTTTTTATTCAGTTCAGACGTATAAGTGACCCCTCCTCTTATTAGCCGACGTGTATATATGGATTTTTAATATTACACAATTTCACGATAGTGCTCCTTTAATGCTGGCAATCTGTATGTATGGGGTGGGGGAAACATACAAGATAGACTCCGGTTTAAAGGAAAGGGTTGAGGACCCCTGAACTAAATGATCATTTACATGAGGGGATGCATAAAACATCTTTGAATAATACATGTTCTCTCTATCAGCCATTGGCTGCTTTAGATAAACACATAGCCCTAAAAAGGAATAGGTTGGGATATGGATATAGGCGCAAGACACCAGGCTATAAGGGTCATGAAGGGTCAAAAAGTGAGTAATGCTTTATACAAGGTTAGAAAGGATGAATAAATAGAAAGGGGTTCCAGTGTCTATTGAAGTGGATCTATGCAATCTTGAAAATGATGTGTTAATGAGGGCGTCAATCATGTATGTTTTTGGCCAACATAGGCAAAGCGCTGTTTAAAGTGTACCAAAACCCCGTGTAAACCGGCTCTGGCGTCCGAAAAGATGTCGGGGCTGGGTTACAACTTCCTCTTGTGGCATCCCATTTTGTAAACCCCGGGTTCGCCCAGTACTCACCTTGATCCCACAACACATGTGCAGGCCCCCCACTGGCATCTCCAGCACCATTTAAAGTGGCACAAACCCCCCCCCCCCCCCCCACCAGAGTATCTTGGAAGATACCGCCAGCTCGGTGGTGGCCCTTCTTCCTCCACTGCCGTGGTCACGGCCACACAGCATTTTTGAGATTTCCGTTCTCAAGAATCCCAGCTGACATGACCAGCCCCCCGCTTTCCTTGTAGACTGGTGAATGCTTTCATCCCAGGCTGAGTGGCTGGGCACAGGAGTACACCACAGCTACAGGAAAGCCAGGGATGCAGCCACCGGTAAAGGTGAGTTTACCAGTGACCCCGGGGGTTTTAAACAGCAGAGTATACCAATTTTGGATGCCCTGGGGGGGGGGGGGGGGGAGGCTAGCACCCAGTCCTAAGGTTTTTAATGGCCTTTTAGATTCCAGGGCCAGCCAGTGGCTTTCTTTCCTGAAGAAAGTTAGTCTGCCCCCCACAGGTATCTTGGCGTCAGGACCGAGGTCTATAGAATTGGGTGATGGGTGCACAAATAGGGTTGGGTTTATGCCCCCCCCTCTTCTGCTGACCCCAGTGCTTATTAGGTTGTCTACTAGGAGGGAGAGGTTGTGAGTATCTAGGATTGAACCTGGTCTTGTTCCTGAATTGCTTGTCTTTTGTAGGAAACTTCTTAGTGCTTTCAGAGGACCTAGAGCAAATGGTCTCTAATTCTGAACCGAAGATGAAATCCCCCTCAAATGGGACGCCACATAGTTTGGCCTTGGAGGCCAAATTGCTCTGCCAAGCTTTAAGCCAAATGGCTCGTCTGGCGCAGTTTATAAGCGCAGTGGCCTTAGCACTAGCCCGAACTGCCTTGGCCGAGGCATCCTTTAGAAAGGAAATGGCGCTAAACATTGAAGGAAGCATGTCAAGGAGAGTCTGCTTGGGAGTGTCCCTTTCTTTAAAACCCCTGAGGTTGGAAAGCCAGGCCTCAAGGTTTCTGGCCACACAGTCAGAAGCAATCGTAGGTTTAAAGGCTGCAGCACTTCTAAGGATTCCCTCTGAGCAACGGTTCATGGGATCATGTAATGATCCTGAATCCTCAAATCTGAGGTCTGCCGAACGCGATACCTGAGCCAGGGAGGGATCTAGTCTAGGACCCGTTGAGTAAGACTGTGCTCCATTAAACGCAAAATGGACAGAAAAAAAACGTTTTCACCGGACTGACACTCCTTGTTCATCATCTCAAGGAGGGCAAAATGAACCAGAAACGTTTACCTTTCTTAACCAATAAATTACGGTATAATGTGTAGCAGATAAGGGCTGCTCGTCAGAGCGAAATGGCAGAATATCGTAAATGTCCTCCAGAAGTGACAAGGTTTCTTCAGAAATCATACGCTCAAACTTTTGTGGTCAGTCTTGACCTCGGATCCTCCCTCAAAGTTTGCATGAAGTAAATTCTCGTCTAAGGAAACAATACTCCCTTTATCCATTGGCCGCTACTAGAGAAGTGGGACTAGGTGTAGCAATGCAGACCTGAACGGAGTCTGTGGGAAGCTAACTAATTAACCCCTGGATCTGAGAGGTGGTAGGGGTTCCGGGAAGCCCCCTAGTCCTGATTACAGACCATGTCGGGCTGCATATTGCCCATCATCTGTATAAAATACCTAGCTGCTTTGTTTTCCATCTTGTGTTCTAAGCAGGCCTTACAGAAGGATCTATTCCAGGAATCTGCCAAGACCGTGGGGCAATTTAACCAGAGTATGATGGTTTTATTGTCCAGCTTAGGCTTGGGAGGGTCCTTATCCTTTTCTTTTTCTTTCTCCTTACTTTTAAAAGCAGCTAAGGAGATAACCGAAGAGGGGGAATTCCGATTAGTCCCAATGCGGGATGCCCGGGAGGCATGGAACAAAACCAGAGAAAGGGGAAAATCCCAGGTTTTGTTGCCCTTTAAAGTGGACCAACACCTGTTCGCCCGCCAGCAAGTGTCGGTCCGTTTCTGGTCACATTCAAACAGGCTCGGGGAAGAGGGGGCTTAAGAATGCTGAAGCCCCCGCCCCCGCAATTCTTACCTATCCCTTGATCCTTTACCTGGCACATGTAAGGGCTCTCATCCAATGAGCCATATGTCGTGACTATCATTTGGCAAACTGCTCTCATTCTTTTCTATGGGAAGCGTGCGCTGCTGCATCCCCGATAGCGTGCATGCACTTCCACCCCAGCCATTCAGATATGCTGGGGCAGAGTGCCACCGGGGATGCAGCAGTGAAGTAACTGAAGTAATTGAGAGCAGTTTGGTGAATGATTAAGTCACGGCATTAGATGAAAGCCTGTGCATGCAACGAGGAAGAGGTGAGTGAATAGCAGCGTTCTGGGGGGTTTTACACAGTGGGGCATTCCCAGGGGAATGCAAAAAACCCAGGAAAGTCCAATACTTGGGTTTTGTTCTGCTTTAAAGTGAGAAAAGTACAGCTTTATCAGCTTTATCAGTTTAATTATAGTTGTCCTTTAAACAGGAACACCACCTTATTTTCAAAAAATCCCAACATCTTGATTGCCAGGGGGCAATGGCAATCGGAATGCCCCCTGTGCTAGGAATGACACCTATCAGAATTGCTGATAGGCTGCGCCGTAGCAGAAGAGGTCCAAAGCGGTGAGTATCCTGGTGCACAGTTACTTATTTTAACAACAGCGATATGCATGGGGCAACCCGGGTCGTGTTGACCCGCTTCTAAGTAGTACTGCAGAACTAGTGTCCTTCTGGAATGTAGTTCGGCTTTAATGCGCAGGGGGTTACCGACAATCATCAGGATGCCCCTCTGCACTAGGAACAACACCCTTTTTGTGAAATAAGAGAAAGAGGAAAGAGACAGCATGGCTACAGAGGTGAGTAGGGGGGCGTTGGAGAAAGTAGGCGGCATGTCGGCCCCACTCGCCACTTCTGGATCGCCAGTGCCGAGAGGCATACAAGCTATAGAGGCAGCTTGTGCCAGGCTCTCTTCTGCCACACGATCTGCCATATGTACGCTCCCGCAACAGGCTACTTGCTAGAGATAGTGAATGAATTCCAGGGATGCTTGGAAATTCTGACTTAAAATGTAAAATAAATACATGATTGCAATTGCCATAACTAATGACATACCTGTAGCATAAATTCCATGCTGATGCGGTTTTCTATTAGACGCATGACCAGGTGAGCTTTGCACTGAAACATCTTGTAATACTCCCAGGACAACGTATGAGGGTGTTTTATGGAGAAATGAAAGTGCGCAGCAGGGCTAGAAACAGAGAAAGTAAGCAGTGTAAAGAGGAATACTATGCAAAACATTACTCGAAATAGCCAACAAACAACAGAAAATGACTCGGACACTGTGGAAAAGACTTCCACTAAAGCAGAGATGCACAATCTCAGTAGTGGCCCCTGGCACCCCACTTCTATATTTCATAATTTTTGTAAAGCTGAGATTGCCCTGTAGTGTACAGTGTAGAGCTAATACCTGAAACATGGCGCACCTCAACTCTTCCTCTGCTCCCCTCATCTTTACTTACCACCTCCTGCCTCACTCCCCTGTTTACTTCTAGTTACCTCCCCCCACCTCATCTCTGCTTAGCTTTTCACATCTCACATCACCTCTGTCACACCACTGACCACATCACTGACCACACCACCTCCGCTCATCTCACCCTTGCCTACCTCTATCCACCTCACCTGCTTGTGTCATCTCTTCAAACCTCTGCCAGCTTCACTTTTACTCTTTACTCTTTTTGCCTCTTCTCTTCACACCTCACCTTTTTCCAACTCATCCCTGCCTAGTTCTTTCCCGTCTCATCTTTGCTCCGCTGTCCTAATCTCTGCTGACGTCCTCCCATCTCACCTTTAGCCATATCACATCTGCCCAACTCTTTCTGCTTCACCATTACCACTTGTGCTCACCTCACAATGTCCTAGTTTACACCTTGCCCCCTTCTTCATTCCTCCTCACCTCTGCATATACATACATTAGAAATAATGCTTTAAGCTTGCAACTTTCCTGTGGTAAACTGTGTTTTCTCTGTTTCTACTTTATTTCGGTCCCTTGCAATGAAATATTAAGGCTCTCACGCCCGGAGACCAAAAAACGTTGTGCACCCCTGCACTAGAGTCAGCCCAGTCATATCAGTTTCCCTGAGAAAGGGCTCCTGTGTGTCCCTTAACTCTGGGATGTGTATATATGGGATATGCATATACAATAATCAACATCAAAGGAATAAGTACTGACGGTGGACATATTCTCATATTTTATAAAGTTAAAAAAAAAACATTTGTGGGAAAAATAAAAAAAGAAGTGACATCTATTACTGTGTGCACCCCCCCCCCAAAGTGTGGATCTAGATGCTTATCTATCTTTTTTTTTTTCTTATGTTCGCATATGTGTGTTTTACATAAGAAGTCTAAACCGGACCTTCAGCGTGATTTAATGAAAAGCCCAAACTCTTAAAAAACGGTTCCCCAGCATCTAAAATTAATATATTTTAAGTTTTTAGTCACTAACTTATTATTCTTTCCCCCACTGGGCTGCAACTCTGTTCAGGAATTTAGGATACGGGCGCCGCCATCTTGACTCAGAAGCATCACACTTACTGAGGAGAGGAGAGTTTGATAAGGTACAGGGGGGCTGGTTATAGCTGTGCTTTGCTCAGACAGAGCAAAGCTGGGGTCAGGTAACGGTCAGCAGTCCCAGAATGCAGAGCAGCACAGTCAGGAAGCACTTCCTGTTTGCAGGCTGCCTGATAAGATGGCGGCTTCCATAAGCCGTCATCTTGGATGTTTAAAGGCTCATAACATGCAGTAGATGCAGGTAGGATGATTTTTAATGTGAGCAATCTGTATGTGCAGGGTGTGGGAAACATATAAGATAGACTCTTATTCAGAGTGAAGGTCCGCTTTAAGGTATCTGCAATCTGTTACTATTAGCAACCATATACCAATAGCTAAAAGAAAAGAAAAGTGAGGCTTGTACACACAGAACACTGCTACTGGGCATGGCGGCAGTGTTCTGTGTGTACAGGGCTTCCATTCGCTCTTCTTGGTGTACACACTTGGTGAAACAGATCGCAGGTAGTGAAAGCTGCTTCCATAAAACACACACATTTATTATCATAGAACAAATAAAAAATGTTAGCACCTTTTGCCACACAACATTATACAACTTTCAAAAATGCCATTAAAGGTGGACTTTTTTCTTTAAGTGACAAAGTTGCCATCAGGACGGTATTTTTTCTTAATTTACTGGCCACTGCCCTGGCGGTGTCGGTAATTGTTTTTTCTACTGGTAATTGAGGATGGGAAAAGTATACCTGTTATTAAAATTACCAGTAAAAAAACAAATACCAGCACTGCCAGGCCAGTGGCCAATAAAGTATTAAAAAAGGAAAAAAAAAACCCTGCCAGGTGGCAACCAGAACCCATGATTTTCACTGGTTCTGGTCTTTCCCCCTGGGTGCCCCACTGTGTGAAACCCCCCAGAACGCCTTGCTAACTCACCTCTCCTTGAGCCCATGGTGCGGCTAGCCGCACTTATTAGCAGCATCACATCCTCCTCCGCACAGCCATTTTGTTGCGGCGGGCCAGGCCACACACAGCAGAAGACGGAGGCTCAAGGAAAAGGTAAGAATATCGGGCGTCTTGGAGGATTTCACACAGCGTCCTAGTTCAGGATGCCCCAAAGGGATAGAGTAAGCCTGTCCTAATCAACCCGTTTTTAACAATTGAGGTTAAATACAAAAAAAAGTCACTTTTCTGTTACTGCAAACAGTAACTGGATCTATATATCACTGTAGCCACAGACACAAAAGGAAAAATAAATAAAAGGTAAAAAAAACAAAAAAAAACAAATGTAAATCACACTACAGTGAATATAACACGTTTACACAGCCCTGTTAGAATGTCTCTTTGTCCTACAAACAACAAAACAATACAGAAGAGAAGAAACATTTCTGAACATTTTCCATCTTCAGTGTGTACAATTCAAATGGAAAACAGCCTGAAATCATTTAGACCAGGGGTTCCCACTAGTACCACTAGAAGTACTCAAGGTCTTATCGGGTGGTACTTTACATGGTTCCAGGCTGACCTGTACCCCAGTCTGTTCTGCTGCCATCAATACTTTGCCCACACTGGATTTGCTCCTTAAAGTGGATCAATTACAGGGATTAAGCACCCTTGGTGCATCGCAATTGAGGATGCCCCAGTGTGTGTGAGCCCCTCCAGATTGGCCAAAATCTCTTACCTTTCTGCTGGTCCCTTGCTGTGATTCTGGGCTGCATCCCTAGCATCAGTGCAGCCGGGGCGTGCTTCTGCCATTTAGAAGCATGTGCACTTCGCATGGAAACTGGAATGCTGTTCTAACCAACGATTTATGCCCCGCATTAGTATGCAGGGCATGAAGTCCGGATTGGACAAGAGCCTGCACATGCTCTGTGGGAACAATGGGAAAGGTGAGTTGTGTGGGCAATCTGAGGGGTTTCACACAGCAAGGCATCACAAATCAGGATGCCCCCGGGACAAGGACCTACCACCAGGATAATGAAAATTCTAAAGATAGGTACACCTTAAATATATTCTCCACCCAAGAGATACATAACAAGCGTGCAAAGGAGGAGCTGTCATCTTTTTCTCTACAACTGAAATTTTTCCGTTACCTACGCTTCCTCCCCCTCACCAAGGTCTACAAATGCTGCGTCTCCTAGACCGCCCCACACAATTTACATAAGCAGTCCAGTGCCCTCCTCCATCCCTCAGTCACGCCACCTCTCCCGTTTTCCCATCGTAAACTTAGCACAGAGCCAAGCAAAACGAATGTCTTTTTCTAATGTTATGAATGATCTGGCTGGCTGACGAAGTTTCACTGAAGTGCCTCTGTCTCCTGCTTCTGCTAGGCCACGCCTGACGCCAGACCCAGCAGGAGAAGTGGTTCTGGAGCGCTTTCTGTTTTACACACACACACAAGCTGCCAGACTAACAGCTATTCCCTTACTGACACCACAATTTATTTGCTTCCTAATGTGGAAATCCACCTACCCCTCCCCTAATGAGTACTACAAATCTACAAAAATGTATAATATATTTCTGTCTATAGATTTATATAAAAGTCCATCAAGTCCCTACAAAGAATAGAACAGAACTGGCATGAAAAAGGTAAGTGCAGAGTTTCATCCTTTATACTACCTATTCCGGTGGTATAAAGCAACGGGTGGCAAGAAAGTCCCACGGCCTCCATGCTCTTCCACATTTAACCGGCAACATAAATGAACAGCTGCCACCCATATCAGTCAGTCGCTGTAAACCACTCCATTATAAAGGAACAAAACCTGGGATTTTTACTCACCTGGGTTTTGTTCCTCTCTAGTGGGGCCATCCCTGTTTGCTGTGTGAAATCCCACGGATCGCCCGTAAAGTTTGCCGATCCCATGCTGTGGGCCGCCAGCCAAGTAGAAGAACACTCCATTCATTTTTACTATAACTAACGCTAAGCACAGCAATCAATAGCTGACTGGAGTGTGCTGCTGGCCGCTCCCCCATTGAGAAATGCCTACGCACCTAAGATGGAGGTTAGCGGGGATGCTGATGTGATGGATGGAGGTCAGAATCAATAAAATGAATATATATGTAAACATTCCCTCTCTCCATTTGTTGTATGCTTAAGTGGCTAATAAAGGTGAAATAAACCCTCAAGCAGCCACTTCACTCTGCGCTATTTCTTTTTTGCTTGACAATAATGCTTAGGATTATGGAGATAATAAAATATGCTGCTACTAATGTATTACTGTGATAAAGATGGCGTCGGGAAGCTGGACAGCGCCTTTTGAGTCGCCTCCCTTTTAGATGTAGATAACATTCCAACATGCTCATTAGATAGAACAGACCAATTACCGAGCCAGATATTCATTTTTTTTCAATATGAGAACATGCCCCCTCTAGATGACGTGTGTAAGTTTTCTATTTTACTATAAATAAAATCGTCAAAGGGAGGAGCATCAGATGCATCTCCGTGAGATAGTCGAACGCATTCCAATGACTGTGTCCTTCTGTCTTGCGTATTTCTTATCTCCTAGGCTGATTTGAAAGACTGAACGACACCCAGGACCCCCGTTAAATGGGCACGAAAGAGGGGGTCCGTCTGACAGATAGCCATCCTTGAAACTGACATGGCCAGCGCAAGCAGCGTAGAATTGGCGGTGAGGTTACAGGTAATGGGGGGGGGGGGGGCCTAACCGAAATGTCCCACAAAAAAGGGAGCACAAGGGCTCTAGAGCTTTATAGGCTGCAATAAAGGGAATGTGGTAAAGGCCTGACATGCCCCTCCATTGCAATGAATAGCATAGTTGTGCCAAAGACACTGACAGATATGGGGATGGCTGCTCCACTTTTATACCACCGGTTATCTGTGTATGAGCATCGACCCCACCAGGAGTCAGTGATGGGACCCAGTAAGTTCCCCTATCAGTATTTTGGTCTTGCAAAATATCCTTCATAGGTCTGTTTTTCTGGGATTTTTGTGAGTTGTGTTTAATATTCATTAGCTGTCTCATTAAAGGGAACCCATCATGAATATTGGCAATCATGGGCTAAGCTTTCCATTCAGCACAGAGGACCCCAGAAAACATCCAGACAAAGTCGCCCTTAAGGTCCCTTTACCAACAAGAGCAGCCCTGTTCCACTTAATTGTGGTCTATTAGCCCTTTAAAAATGTCCTCCAGCCAATATATGTAATTAAATGGCTCTTAGTAGGGGGATTAATGGAATATTTCTCTGCTGACCTTCTTAGCTGTGAGGCAGAACTGGTGGAAGTCTGTTCATTTGGGTCAGATAGTTTGGAAAACTTCCAATGGTGACTTGTAAAAACAGGCAGCTATGAACGGGCGGGATTATTTATGGCTTTACTGTGCTGCATAAATAA
Organism: Gastrophryne carolinensis; assembly: GCA_027917425.1. Lineage (NCBI taxonomy): Eukaryota > Metazoa > Chordata > Amphibia > Anura > Microhylidae > Gastrophryne > Gastrophryne carolinensis. The sequence continues at coordinate 405,092,104 of CM051239.1, read as the reverse complement.
TGATTATTATAGAACGGCTGGAAATTTCATAACGGAACAACCCCCCCCCCCCCCCCCCCCCCATTTCAGCCCATTAGCAGGGGTCTCGGCCAACAGAGCACTCTGCTGGGGATCTCCAGCCATACATCAATTATAAGTCACATCAGGTAAATGTCAGACTCTGCCATGTCCCACCACTTGGTTATCTCCAGGTGACCCTCTACCTCATCTCTGAAATGAAGGAAACACACAAATATCCATCACTCAGCCCTGTTGCCCTAGCTCTAGAGCTCACTTGAACTACGATAATAAAAACACTCCTGTTGCACCTCATTGCAAACAATCAAAATCACGTGTCAAACTCAAGGCCAGGGGGCCAGATGCGGCCCTCCAAGCCTTTTTTTGAGGCTCATTTTACCCGGGCTATTGGAGCATCCTGGGCATTTCAGCAACAGGCTTCAGTTGAGCTGGTCTGCTACCTGGTCTTTGTTCATACATTCAACACATTTTATAAGGTAGACGTTAGAGCCTCAGCAGGTGCTGCTTTCGGGTGGGTAAGCTAGGTTTGATTTTTTTCGCAATGGCTTATTCCTCAGGTTAGAGGAATAAGGTCGACACTTGGTATTCCCACCCTGGAAGAGCTGTTATAAATTCTGGTGGGTCTGGTGATACACGACACCTCCAGCATGAGGCTAGATTAATTTATGAATTAGGAACTATGGTTCCGGAGGGGCTGAATACTGATATGGGCCTGAAAGCCTTTTTATGAAAATTAAGAGGTATTAGGGTTCCATTTATTATGAAGAGGTCATCTGTGCCTTTCTTATATATTATGATCTGCACTTTTCATTTTCCTTGCATGTGGTCCCTCCCCCTCCCTTTTCTTAGTTTTGGGTATGGGGACTTGTATGACTTGGCATGCGGGTGAATCACCTCCCTGTATATATTTGTACTGTCTCCGATTATGGTCATCAATTAACTTTATTAGTGTACTGAATGGACAATGAGTTATTACTGTTATCACTGTCTAACATACAGGTTGAGCTGCAAAAGGGGAGGTTATGTTGTGTTGTGTGTGTATGTGTGCATATGAGGTGCTGCAAACAATACTCATTTTCCCTATATAACCAAGGATGCTGAGATGCATAAGGGGAAGCTGTATACGTGGCTATGAGGTGTTGCAAGTAATACCCATCTTCTCTATACAACAAAGGATGATAAATAATTAAGAAGAAAAATTGCTATATCAGTAAAATCAAGTATGAACCCGTGTGGGGTTAAAAAAAACCTCTCTACAGAGTACCAGTTGTTATACATAAATGGTTCCCAGAGACCTCGGAAAAATGTTGGAGATGTAACGAAGCAAGAGGCGACATGCTCCACATATTCTGGTCCTGTCCCATACTTAGACCCTATTGGAATTTGGTCAGAGAGGTGGCGAGTAGGGTTACAGAGGCAGATGTACCTGACGACCCGGCACTCTGCTTGCTGCACTTGACCAAGGTCCCCCTCAAACTATATAAGAAATCTCTGCTATGCCACCTTCTTAATGCAGCAAAATCCTGCATTCCCCTTAAATGGAAAACCCCAGACCCGCCTACAATTGAAATGTGGATAGTAAAGGTTAACGAACTCATGCGGTTCGAGAATGTGATACTCTCCCGGGAAAATAGATTCGATAGTTTCACAATCACATGGTTCAGTTGGTTGAAATACTCGGAATCTGCAGAATGCAGGGCCTTACTTGGCAGCGCCCGGGGGCCCACACCCCCCCTCCACTGATCCCCCCTTTATCCCTCCTCCCCTCCCTCCCTCCCCCCCCCCTTTTTGTTTCTTCTTATTTTCCTAAAGGATCACACGGAAGCAGGAAGCAATTGGTAGACACAATTATATTGTATCATCTTGAATAACCCCAATTGTGTGTTGCAACTCCGGACAGAAGTTGTGAGCTGATCCAAATGTTCTGTTTCTTGAACCCAACAATGTATTGTATCAGTATCAATCTCTTTGAAAAATATAAATAAAGAATTAAAAAAAAAAAAAAAAAAAACCTCTCTACAGCATGGCTATACCTTTTTCTACAACAGCAAGCTATAATACACGTGAAGAGCCCTTCCAGGAAGCGGTGCTAAATGTCAATCAGAACTGTACAACAATAAAGAAAGCAGGCATGTGGCAAGATGTGTCAGGCGGCCATTGAATAAATGCAGGTCCGACTGGTTAGACCGGCACATGAAGAGTTAAGGCATGCCGAGCCTGCAGGAGAATATCCAATAGGTGCTAACTGAGAGGCGGGTCCAGCCTGTATTAGTTAGGCTGGTAGCGCCGGCCCTCCTCCACCATGACGAAGCTCCATTGGTGGAGCGAAACGATCGTCGGCGACGGGTCCTTGACCACGCCCCCTTCCGACGTAGCCCAGCGTACCATGGCCGCATGAGGTCTTGACTACAGTACAGCACGAGAGGTGCGCGCAACAATGCTCCACAAAGAGGACATGCTGATACTGGCTTAAGAAGGGCGGTGAGATCACCAATCAGCGATTTGTGAGCCAGTAACGCAGGCAGTCTGTTTGATGCCTGAATGCTCCTGCGTTTATCTACCTGTGTTATGCTGGCCATTATGAGTGATCGCATATATGAGCAGTAATCATCACGCTTTGAACTTACTGTGCCTATGAGATGCCACACACATGATTTACTCTGCCCAGACTGATCCATCTTGCCCGTGGCGAATGGCTAAAGGAAACGTACTGTGTCTACATGCAATAATTTTTTGGTGGGCTCTAGTGTCCCCTTTTTACTAAGGCTGGCCAGCTGATATGTGTGGTCCGGGTGCGGAGAGATGAGTGTAGTCCAGGAAGTTCCTGGCGGGGGCCCTTCATGTTCTTTTTATCTAGCAATTGCGTTTTTATTTCACCAATAGCAGTGTTAGTGATTATATTTATGTGCATATATGTGTTGTGCCACTATTTTTGATATTAAATTGAATGTCTTTTTGGCAAATCTATAGTCTAATTAGTGTTTCTTGCCAGCCCAGCATTTAACCATTTTTTGTCAGTGTATTTTCATAGTCATATGTAGGTTAGCAGGGCGTGCATGACACTGATAATTATAGGGGTCTCCCAAGCGTTTTAATTTTTGGGTATCTGTTATAAATTCTGTTATTCTCACCTGTAGAATCCAGGGCGTCACGCCCACCCTTTCTGCTAGGCTACTATATCCATTCCTCAGATACCATAGTCCTAGTGAAGCCTTGTATATATGTAAATATTTTTGTGAATTGGCATTTAAAAAGAAAAAAAGAGGAGTTTCTCCTTGTTATCCAAATAACGTGGGATCGCCTTTATCCTCCCAGACAGCTGTTCCTACAGCTTTTCAATTACTGGATTGCGGAGGGCAGCTGGTAGTATTTATCGGCTGGGAGGAACCACATCTTTTATCTTGCCAGGCGACAGATGGTAGCAGCTGACTGGCTCCCCTTCTAGCCGGCCTAGTTACTCCTAGGTTCCTGACAATTGCAGTACATCTTTGTGCCTGTGTGCGGTTCTGCGCTGGTACGTGATGTTCCACTGTGGATTGCAATGCTGCCACCAATCCTGCCCCCAGACGCGGTGCTTGAAACATGGTACTGGCTGCAACTGTTCTGTTTATAAGTGCAACCAGCTCTGACAACAATAGAGGGGACCACCTAACCCACTAAACATCTGTTGCAGGAGTTCTTTCCAGCTATTGCCAGGTAGGGGGGAAAAAAATGATTTGTAAGTCTGGTCTGAGCAAAATAATCCAGTGCATGCATGGATTTATCCATTTGAACGGTCGTGTTTGCATTGCATTTTGTTTATTTAACCAGCCTTTTGAAGTGCATGCATGGATTTATCCATTTGAACGGTCGTGTTTGCATTGCATTTTGTTTTTGTTATTTAACCAGCCTTTTGAAGGCACCCAGAATGTGAATGTGGTCCTCGGGAAAAATGAGTTTGACACCCCTGATCTAAATTATGCTCCTCTAACAACTCAGCTGTACAGTACCATGTGCAGCAGCTTTCCATCCACCATGGTAAAGGAAACACAGTGCTTAGAATAAAAACCTTCCCTTGTTACCCCTTTAATTCCTAACTGGTAAAGAGAAGCCTATCCTGGGATAAGCTTCACTCTTTAATTTAAAGAGGAACCACCACCAATTTTGCTTCTGGGCCAGATGATCAAGTACGCCTTGGGAATCCCGATTTGGGAAGCCCCGTTGCCTGAAACCCCCAGGGATCGCCGCACTCAACTTTCCAGTGCTGCCATCACGGGTCGTGGCCGCATCCCCGGACTCATTGCAGCAGGCTTCCGGGCTCAGTCATTCACATAGGCTGAGGGTATGAGCGCGCGACAGACTCTAGGTAGCTTGGGAATGCGGCATCCACCGTCTGTCTATGCTGACACTCTGTTGAATGCTGTGCACTAAATGCAGCCATTCAGCCATGGACGAGAGTCCACACTTGCACGATAGGAGCAGCAAAAATACAATTCTCTGATTCTCACCTGAAGGGCGGGACTGCAAGATAAAAGGCACGGTTCCTCCCGGCCTATATATACTATCAGCTGCCCTCCGCAATCCAGTAATTGAAAAGCTCTAGGAACAGCTGCCTGGGAGGATAAAGGCGATCCCACGTTTACTTGGAAAACAAGGAGAAACATAAAACCCTTCCCTCTTTTATTCTTTTTAAATGCTAATTTACAAAAATATTTACATATATACAAGGCTTCACTAGCCTTGTAGCATCAGCTGAGGCCTTAACATCAACCTTGTAAAACTTGGAAAAAGTATGAACAGAAGACCAAGTTGCGGCCTTACAAACTTGTTCAACAGAAGCTTGGTGCTGAAAGGCCCAAGACGCACCAATAGCATGAGTGGAATGATCAGTAACCCTAAAAGGAGGAACCTTCCCCCTGGCAGAATAGGCCTGCTCCACCGCCTGATGGATCCACTTGCTGATAGTGGATTTAGCCGGAGGCAAACCCTTCCTAGGTCCAGCAGGAAGAACAAAAAGAGCGTCAGATTTCCTGAAAGACTCAGTAGCAACCAAATAAAACTTCAGAGCCCTGACAACATCCAAAAAGTGAAGGGTCCACTCCTTGGAATTAGCAGGGTTAGGACACAAAGAAGGCAAAACAATGTCCTGATTGAGATGAAAAGCAAACACAACCTTAGGCAAGAAATCCGGCTTAAGCCTAAACACCAACTTATCCTGATGCCGATCAGAATAAGGAGGTTTGATGGAAAGCGCCAGCTCAGAAACTTGCCTGACCGAAGTAATGGCCACCAAAAAGGCCACCTTAAGAGTCAGAATGGACAAAGCAGCCCCACGGATAGGCTCAAAGGGAGGACCCTGCAGAGCAGACGACACCAGATTCAGGTCCCAAACCAGTAGCATAGACTTACGTGGCGGACGCACATGAGTAACTCCCTGGAAAAAAGTCGTGATTGGTAAAAGATCTTTGGAAAAAAATTGCCAGAGCTGACACCTTTCCCCTAAGGGTAGTAAGTTGAAGGCCCGAATCCAAACCATGTTGCAAACATTCCAGAATCCTGGGGATAGAAAACACCCGACAAGGAAGAGACTTGGACTCACACCAGGCAATGTAAGCATGCCAGACCCTGTAGTAGATAAAGGACGAGGACTTCTTCCTAGCCCTAATCATGGTATCAACAACATAAGCCGGTAAACCCTTATCCATCAAGATGGAGGTTTCAGCAGCCAAGCCGTTAAAGCCAGCGTTTGTAAATTGGGATGGCACAGTTGTCCCTGAGTGAGCAGATCTGGATCCTTGGGCAGGGCATACTGATCTACTGCCAACTGCACGACGTCTGTGAACCACACCCTCCTTGGCCAACAGGGGGCCACCAGAATGGCTGGTACCCCTTCCTGGGCTATCTTGCACAGCACCCTGCCCAGCAGAGGGAAGGGAGGGAACACAGAGGAGCCGAAACTCCGTCCAAGGCATTGCTGGCGCATCCGTGGCGAAGGCCAGAGGGTTCTGTGACAGGGAGACAAACCTGGGAAGCTTGTGATTGTGGCAAAACGCAAACAGGTCCACATCCGGCTGACCCCAGCGGTGACACAGGGAGAGAAAAATACCATTTTGTGAAATACTCACCTGTTAAATGGGTATTATAAGTATGTCACACACCCCGCTTCAAGATATCCATAACATGTGGGTAATACCGACCTGAAGAGGGCGTTCTGCAGAGATGATAGGAAAAAGAAAGCCCCTCCCGGTCCATAAATACCTGGGACCTCCCACTCATTACCCAGTATAAAGAAAGCAGTAAGGTAAGGGACCAGGAAGAGGCAAATATAAACCAAAGCAACGCAAAGTTCACAATATAAAGGATCCAGAATACGAGAAGGGCGGGTGAAGCGGGGTGTGTATAATTCTAAGTATGTCACACACCCCGCTTCAAGATATCCATAACATGTGGGACATCCAATAGCAGTGTCCATAAAAGGGCGGGGATCCAAAACAAGGCAACAAGGTACAACTTAAACCACAACAGCTTGCAGAACTTTGCGGCCAAAAACAGCATCCGCTGAGGCCCGAACATCAACCTTGTAAAACTTGGAAAAAGTGTGAACAGAGGACCAAGTAGCGGCCTTACAAACTTGCTCAACCGAGGCCTGGTGCTGAAAAGCCCAGGACGCTCCAACCGCACGAGTAGAATGAGCAGTAACACGAAAAGGGGGACTCCTCCCCTTAGCAGAATAGGCCCCAATAATGGCCTGAGGAATCCATTTACTAATAGAAGACTTGGCAGGTGCCAAACCCTTCCTAGGCCCAAAGGGTACCACAAAAAAAGCATCAGTCTTACGAAAGGAAGACGTAACCACCAGATAGTATTTTACAACGCGAACTACATCCAAAGAATGCCCTTTCCTTGTCGTTGCTGGGATTAGGACATAGAGAGGGCAGAACAATGTCCTGATTCAGATGAAAGGCAGAAACCACCTTAGGAAGAAAATCCGGCTTGAAACGAAAAACCACCTTGTCCTGATGCCTTTCGAAGTACGGAGCTATAATGGACAAAGCTGCCAACTCAGAAACACGCCTAACAGAAGTGATAGCCACCAAAAAGGCCACCTTTTGAGTAAGTGAAGACAAGGCAACCTCATTCAAGGGCTCAAACGGAGGACCCTGAAGAGCAGAAAGAACCAAGTTCAAATCCCAAACTGGAACCAACGGCTTCCTAGGAGGCCGAACATGCGTAACCCCTTGGAAAAAAGTCTTGACCAAGGGATGAAGTGCAAAGGACCTTTGAAAGAACACCGCCAGGGCAGAAACCTGCCCCTTCAAGGTACTAAGCTGGAGCCCCAGATCCAGACCATGTTGAAGAAACTCCAGAATCCTGGAAATGGAAAACTCCCTACACGGGAAAGACCTTCACACCAGTCAATATAGGACCTCCAGGTCCTATAGTAAACGGTAGAGGAAGACCGCTTCCTGGCGCTAATAAGAGTCTGAATCACCGCATCAGAAAGACCTTCCTCCTTCAAGATGGAGGTTTCAGCAGCCACGCCGTCAAAGCCAGCGATGGTAAATTGGGATAGCGTAGCCGACCCTGGGTGAGCAGGTCCGGCAGCAGAGGCAGAACGAACTGATCCTCTGCGAACCAAACCTGTCTTGGCCACCTTGGTGCCACCAGAATCGCCGACGCGCCCTCCAGGGCCAGCTTGCGCACCACTCTGGCTACCATTGGAAACGGAGGGAACAGGTAAAGAAACCCCAGATCCCTCCAGTTCAGGGACATGGCATCCACCGCCAGGGCCAGTGGATCCTGCGAGAGAGACACAAATACAGGAAGCTTGTGATTGTGACGAGAGGCAAAGAGGTCCACCACCGGGAACCCCCACCTGAGGCAAATCGAGCGAAACACCTGGGGACTGAGAGACCACTCCCCCTGGCGAGAGGAGGCCCTGCTCAGAGAGTCCGCCTCCGTGTTCTCCACTCCCGGAATGTAGACTGCTGAGATACATGGGACGTGGCTCTCCGCCCAGTCCAGAATTAAAGACACTTCCCTGAGGGCACTCCTGCTGCGAGTCCCTCCCTGGTGATTGATGTAAGCAACCGCCGTCCGATTGTCCGACCGAACCTGAACTGGCAGGCCCTGCAACTGATGAGTCAAGCGAAACAGAACCAACCTGATGGCTCTCAATTCCAGAACATTGATGGGCTCATGAGCCTCCTGAGGGCCCCACAGACCCTGAAACTGAAGATCCTTCCAGACACCCCCCTAACCTGACAGACTGGCGTCCGTGGTGACTGTCTCCCAACACGGTGCCAGAAAGGATCTGCCCTTCAACAGATTGACAGACCCCAGCCACCATTGAAGGGATTGACGAACTCGGGGGGTCATCCGGAAGGACTGATCCAACGATAGTGGAGACTTGTCCCAAACCGTCAACAGATGGAGCTGGAGCGTCCTTGTGTGAAACTGCGCAAAGGGAACTGCCTCGAATGAGGCCACCATCAACCCCACCAGCCTCATCCCTAGCCGGATGGCCGGACGAGGGGCCGACAAGAGAAGCCGAACCAACTCCTGAATCAAAAGAACCTTGGCCTGGGGCAGAAACACCCTGGCCTGCGAAGTATCCAGAGACATTCCCAGAAAGGTCACTACCCTGGACGGGGAAAGAGATGACTTGGGGTAGTTGATCACCCAACCGAATCTCTCCAGAGTGTATACCACCGTTCTGGTGTCCAACTCTGCTTGGCTGAAGGAAGATGCCATAATTAGAAGATCGTCCAAATAGGGCACAATGCGGATACCTTGAACCCTGAGTAGAGCCATCACCCCCGCCAGCACCTTGGTAAAAACCCGAGGAGCCGAGGTAAGACCAAAAGGGAGTGCCACAAACTGAAAATGCCGATCCTCCACCACGAACCTGAGAAACCTCTGGTGTGCTGGAAAAATCGGAACGTGTAGGTAAGCATCCTTGATGTCTATGGACGTCAGAAAGTCCCCCTGACGAAGAGAGTGGATAGCCGAACGCAGCGTTTCCATGCGGAATTTCCGCGGCCGGATGAACCTGTTGAGAAACTTCAGATCCAAGATGGGTCGGACCGATCCGTCCTTCTTGGGTACCGTGAACAGATTGGAATAAAAGCCCCTGCCCTGGTCTAAGGGGGGCACTGGGCAAATGACAGCCATGTCCAGAAGATTCTCTACTGCCACCAGGAGTCCCTGCGCCGCCAGAGGTTCCGAAGGCACCCGAGACCTGAAAAATCTGGGAGGGGGCCGGAGCTCGAACTCCAGCTTGTAACCGGAAGACACCACTTCCCGGATCCATCTGTCCGAGACCTCCTGATCCCAGACCTGGGAGAAGTGTCGCAGCCGTCCCCCCACCCGCATGGGTGAGGGCGCCCCCTCATTGCTGAGCTGGCTTAACAGCAGGTTTGGGCTTAGAGCCCCAACTGTAACCTGGACGGGCACGTCCTCTGCCCCTGTTCCCGGAATCTCCTCTGGAGGAGGGGAAGGCAAATCCCCTGCCAGATCTGGCCCCACGAAAGGAAGGAGTAAAGGAAAGCGCCCCATGAAAGGGACGGCGTTGTTTCTTGCGTTGAGGTAACCTACCACCCTTGGTGACAGAATCCAATTTCTCTCCAAAGAGCCGTAATCCAACAAAAGGTAGAGCCGTCAGCGACTTTTTGGACATAAAATCGGCCGCCCACTGGCGCAACCAAACCGACCGCCGAATAGTCACCAGCAGAGCCGACGTCCTACCACACATCATCAAAGTGTCATCCAAGGCGGCTAATACAAATGACAAAAACAACTCACACCTTTTAAGGCCAAGGAACTCGTCACTACCCGGACGAAGCCCGGAAGAAGTCAACAGGTCCCTGACCACGGACCTGGCAGCCACCACCATCAGCGCCGAAGCACAAACGGGCCGCATGGCTGACCCAACGCTGGCAAAGCCATGACAAGCCATCTGGTCAATGCGTTTATCCTCTCCGTCTTTGAGGGTGGAACAATCGGGATTGTTTCAAACAGCAGTGTTGGACAACCCCAAAACCGGTGCATCCACCTCGGGGGGGGGGGGGGGGATGCCCAACGCTTAACCGTATCCGAAGGGAAGGGATATTTCTTATCCCACCCCTGAGGAATACCAGGGAGCCGAGCCGGCCTGTCCCATTCCTTAGCAATAATTTTGTCAAAGTGTTTTTGATTAGGAAATTCCAAGCGCGGCCTGGATTCCTCGAAAAACTCCCCCTTCTGCTGTGGAGCCTCCTCAGGAGGAGAAATAGCCAAAACCTCAAACATCTGAGCCAGAGCGTTAGGAGTATCCGAGGATCTCCCCAAGTCCCCAAGCTCAGCATCAGCGCCAACAAACTGCTCATCGTCTGAATTATCAGAATCCTCATAATCCTCCCCTTCCTCTAGCGGGGAATAATCAGAATAATCCAGATTATTAACATCATCAAGGTCATCCACCGGCGGAGCCGGCGACAAGTGCTTTCTCTTAGCCGGAGCCTTACGGGCTGGAGAGTAATTTTTCAAGGTTGGCCAATCTGGCACACATCTCAGATTGCAGCTCCCCACCCATGACAACGTCACACGGGGTGCGTATCAAGCTGGGAGGAGGAGAGGAAGCGACCGGCGGTGCTGACCCAGACGCCTGGGGTTCGGACTGCCGCGTAATAGTTTGCTGTGCACAAGGTATACACAGAAGTACATCGTCCCCAGTAATGGATACCCCACACAACATACACTTCCAGAATTGCCCCAAGGGGATACCGAGCCCAGTATCCGGGGATGCCTCCATATGGTGAACTTATAAGTAGTCGCTGTGACCAAGGGAATTACGCGTATAAGCAACCCGGGATGCCCCTTTAATGTCCCAAGTGGGAGGATTTGAAGTAGGTAATTTTAACCCAGGGACCCTAGGACCGGGAGAAACCCCCTAAACCTAACGTAGGTCTACCTGAAAGACACAATAGAATAAGCTATGAGCACATGAAAGAGGAGCAACAAGGTATAAAATAGATATGGGGCCCACAGGGCCACTCACGGTGACTTCCTCCGCTTAAGATGGCGTCCGCCTTCACAAGAGCCAGCAGCAGCAGCAGCACGGAGGCAGAGAGGAGAAGGGGGCGTGGCCAGCGCGGAGAGTGCGATTGTCCGTGGCCCCGCCCCCCCTCCATGTCATAGCCCGGCTCCGCGGTGGCGCCTGCCGAACGGGGGCGGGCCTCGGCGTCCCGCCGAAAGCCCTGCCCCGCCCCCTGTAACACAAGCGGCTGTGGCGCCGGTAAAAGCAGACAGACAGGATGGGGGGGGGCGGGCCGCGGCGACGCTCAAACGCCCGTCCCCGCCCCCCCACTCCAGCGTGTGAGGAGACACTCTCCTCACCCGCGCGCTGACACGGTGACAGGGGACCGGCGCCGCGGCAATGGCGGTGACGTGCCAGCGCCCGGCCCCACCTCCAAAGCAGAAAGCTGAGGAGAGGAATCTCCTCAGCCGTGCAAACGACACAAGTAAAAACACTAAGCACACACACTACACCTTAATAAAGGCCCCCCAAACCCCCCCCCCCTCCCTCAAGGAGAAGGGCGTCCGGAGAGGGGAACACTACCTGGGGTGAAAAGGCCGAGGGACAGGGCATCCCAAACCGGGGTCACCAGCCCGGATAACCGCCTACCCTCTGGTACAGGGTCTCACGGTGGAGCTTAGCTCCTGAGCACCTAATGTGCCATTCTACCCTCGCCCAGACCTCAGCCAAGGCTGGGAGGCATGTATGGTAAATAAAAGGGGTATCTGGGCGGAAATAGAAATCAAAGCGGGCCGGGAATGATCCCGGCTACCTCAAGTCCCCCTGTGCAAGGAGGAGGCATCATCTTCTGACTTGCTCGCCGACTGCAGAGATGAAAGACTGGGTAATGAGTGGGAGGTCCCAGGTATTTATGGACCGGGAGGGGCTTTCTTTTTCCTATCATCTCTGCAGAACGCCCTCTTCAGGTCGGTATTACCCACATGTTATGGATATCTTGAAGCGGGGTGTGTGACATACTTAGAATAATCTTGTTGCTGAGGGACCATTCCCCCAGCCGAGATGTCCCCCTGCTCAGGGAGTCTGCCTCCTGGTTCTCCACCCCCGGAATGTAAACCGCCGAGATGCAAGGGACATTCTCTTCTGCTCAAGACAGTATCAGGGACACTTCCTTGAGGGCTCGCTTGCTCAGAGTCCCTCCCTGATGATTGATGTAGGCAACCACCGTCTGGTTGTTCGAGTGGATCTGAACAGCCCGACCCCAAAGGTGCATGGTCAGCTGAGAAAGAACCAACCTGATCGCCCTCAATTCCAGGACATAGATGAGAGCATGGGCCTCCTGGGGGCCCCACCGACCCTGGAACTTCAGAGACTTCCAAAAGCCCCCCAACCGGTCTGGCATCTGTGGTGACAGTCTCCCAGCACGGAGGCAGAAAGGTCCTGCCCACTAGAAGATTCCCTGAGTCCAGCCACCACAAGAGGGACTGTCTGGCCAGGGGGGGACAGAGCAAACTCCTGATCCAGGGACACAGGGTCCCAATCCCAAACTGACAAGAGGTGCAACTGAAGAGGTCTCATGTGAAACTGAGCAAAGGGGACCGCCTCGAAGCAGGACACCATCAGACCCACTAACTGCATCCCCTGCCGGATGGAGGGATGGGGACACAAGAGCAGAGTCCGTGCCTGCTTCTGAAGGCCCTCCACTTTCTGCTGAGGTAGGAATACCTTGACCTGAGAGGTATCCAGAGTCATGCCCAGAAAGGATCTCACCAAAGACAGAGACAGTGAAGACTTGGGATAGTTGATCAGCCAGCCGAAGGACTCGAGAGTGGAGGTCACCACCAGAGTATCCTTCTCGGCCTGATGAAAAGACTGAGCAGCAATCAGAATGTCGTCCAGGTAAGGGAGGATGCGAATGCCCTGATTCCACAGCAGAGCTATCATGTCCACCAGTACCTTGGTGAACACACAAGGCGCCGAGGTGATACTGAACGGTAAAGCCACAAACTGGTAATGCTGATCCTCTAGAGCAGGGGTACTCAAATGGCGGACCGCGGTCCGAATCCGGACCGCAGACGCCATTTGTCCGGACCGCTGCCCAGGGCTGGTGTAGTGTCAAGCAGGGCCGGATTAACGTAGGGGCGGATGGAGCTGCCGCTCCAGGCCCCTACGTTAAGACAGGCCCAGCAGCCTGCAAACGCGGCCCGCATAGGCCGCGCCCGCGGCCGCCTGGTCTGCCACTGCAGTGTTCCCCCTAAGGTGCGCAGCCCCATCTGCCATCCGCGCACAGGAAGCCCCCCCTGTCCCGCCCCTTTAAGAAATGTCCCGGCTGCTGCTGGCTCCACGGTGGAGCGGTGTGCCCGGGTAATTTGCTGTGCGGCGGCATCAGAAGTTAGTTCCGGCCAGCAGAGGTGCATTGTGGAGGCAGAGGGAGGCCCAATCACGGCTGGGCCAATGATGGAGGAGTGGGTGGGGCATAATTACGCTGTTGCCGGGCAGCGGGCTTTTGCTGAAGATAGGATGGCTCATGGCTGGAAAGGAAGGAGGACAATAAAGGTAAAGGCTTCCGCTGCCCGCGGGACTTTTATTTAATCACGTCAGGCTCAGGCTGTCCGGGAGCTGATTGACCTCTGCCTCGGGGCTTGAAGAGTGAGGCTGTTCTCGCGTCCCCCTCTCCTCCCCCATGCTGCGATCATCAGTGTAATGGACTGGCAGGACACAACAATAAAGGAGAGAAAAGGCAAGTCCCAGTGTCCCACCCGTGATGAATTAGCTGTGGCCAGTCTGCCTCATTCACTTCTATGCTGTGTTTCCTTTCCATTCTCTGTCTTTTTCTCCCTCTCTCACTTCTTTATCACTGTCCTTTTTCTTTCTCCCTTACATCCCCATCTCTCTCTTTCTCCCTGCTTTCCTTTTTTGTCCTCTCTTGCTGCTTTTATTTGTCCATTCCTTCCTTCTTTTTCTCTTCCTCTATCTTTCTCCCTCCGCACCTTTCTCACTGTGTTCTCTTTCTTTTTTTCTCCCTTCTTCCCTGTCTCTCTCTCTCTCTCTCTCTCCACCACGCTTTATTCTACCTCTTTCTCAACTTTCATTCTCTCTTTATCTTTTGTGCTCTTTCCTTCATCCTTTCCCTCACTCCTTCCTTTCACCCTTCCCTTCCCTCTCTCCCCTCCTTCCTGCATTTCCTCTCTCTTTTTTCTTCCCCCACTCCTCCCTTCCCCTTCTCGTTTCCTTACCTTTTCTTTCCTCATTACATTCTTCTCTTTCCACCTCACTCTTGCTTTCTCCCTCACTCCCATGCTGCCTTCTTCCTTCCTTTTGTTCTTTCACTCCCCTTCCTCTTTCTTATTCCCTGTTCTGGCTCTTCTCTCTCTCCCATTCTTCAGTTCTCACTTCCTTGCCTTCCCTCCCTGTTTCTTTTCTTACTCCATTCCTCCTCCCCCTGGCCCAGGGTGAGGAGGCCATTACCCGGGACCAGTTCATCGAGCTGCTGGAGAACCGGGCCAGTGGCCGAGAAAGTGCAAGGAGGTGAGATTCCTGTCCCCCATTTACTTCCTGCTTCTGTCATTTACTTCCTGCTTCTTGTAGAGTGCAAGCTCTTCAGCTAACAGCAGCTGACATGCACTCTTACTTACACCCCCCCCCCCCGGACCTTCATCCCACGGCAGACCCTGGTAAGTGGACCTCCACTGAAAGTAGTTGAGTACCCCTGCTCTAGAGCGAACCTGAGAAATCTCTGATGACCTGGAAAGATTGGCACATGAAGGGAGGTCATGAAGTCGCCCGGGCGCAGGGTACTGACCGCCGAGCGTAGAGTCTCCATGCGAAAGTGCTTGAACCTGACAAACTTGTTGAGACCCTTCAAGTCCAGGATGGACCTCAGCGACCCGTCCTTTTTGGGGACCGTGAACAGATTGGAGTAGAAACCTCGAACCCGTTCCTGGGAAGGCACCAGGCAAATGACTCCTGACTCCAACAGACGTTGAACCGCAAGGCGCAAACCCTGAGCTGACAGAGGGTTTTGAGACATCCGGGATCTGATGAATCTTGGGGGCGGCCAGGCTGCAAACTATCTTGTAACCGGAGGACACCACCTCCTGAATCCACCGGTCTGAGACACGTAGCCTCCAGATGTGAGCAAAGAGCCGAAGCCGTCCCCCCACCCGGATGGGTGAGGGCGCCTCCTCATGCTTGAGGTTTGGGCTTGGGACCCCATGAGAGGCCGGGACGACCACGTGGTCTGCCACTGCCCCAGAGAATCCCTGCGGGTACCCAAGAAGAGGGAGCCACGACCTCCTCTGGGAGCACGAAATGAGGGGAGGGAAGCGGAAGGCCCCCGAAAAGGCCGGGGCTGCCTCCTGCACTGAGGCAGCCTACCATCCTTGGCTAGAACATCCAGATGCTCACCAAAGAGCTGCAGCCCCATAAAGGGGAGCCCAGTGAGAGCCTTCTTAGTGGCAGCATCAGACGCCCAATGACGCAGCCAAACAGAGCGGCGCATATCCACCAAAAGGGCAGAGGCCCTACCACACAGCCGTACTGCATCATCCATGGCAGTAAGGACAAAGGCAACAAAATCAGAGCAAAGCAAAAGGGACCTATAATCCTCCCCCCTGCTACCAGCCGTAGCGCCATCAAGGAGACGCTTGAGCTGTTTCTTAAGGGCAATAGCTGTAATGGCAGCAGCGCAGACCGGACGCAGCCCAGCCCCCACACATGTAAAAGCATGGCAGGCCAGCTAGTCCATGCACCGGTCCTCGCTGTCCCGCAGTGTAGTAGTGTCAGGGGAAGGCATGACCGAGGTGTTGGACAGCCCTAGAACGGGAGCGTCCACCTCAGGGGGACACGACCATCGCTTGACCAGGTCGGCAGGAAAAGGGTACCTCTTATTCAACCCTTTGGGCACCGCGGGCAATCTACTAGGACATTCCCACTCCTTGAGCATCATATTAGTGAAATGGCTCTGCTCAGGGAACTCCAGACGTTGTTTATCAGGACGAAAGAGCTCACCCTGCTTCCTCTTAGCCACCTCAGGGGGACAATGTGCAAGATTTCAAAAATGTGGGCCAACAGGCTATCAGTGTCCTCAGGGAACCATGGGTCCTCCCCAGACGCAGACCCAGGGTCACTGTCGTAACCCTCCTGCTGGTCCCCAGAGGAGTCAGAGTCCTGGAAAAGTTCCCCCTCCTCTAGGGGGTAAAGGCCAAAAAAAGCATCAGGTCCCTCATCCTCCTCAGGAAAGAGGGATGGCACAGGAGCTAGGTGCCGCTTCTTGCCAGAGGCCTTACGTGGAACAGGCCTGGCAAGCTGCGTTTTAATGCTGGCCACACGCAGTGGTAGGCGATGCCGAAGGGGGCGCAGAGCTGGGATGGGAAGCGGGTAGCCCAGCCTGGGCCGCAACAGTACCCTGGGCGCACGGCACACACACCGCGGCTCTGTTACTCAGAGGGGATGCCCCGCACATGCCACACAGCTGGGATTGCCCCGAAAGGCCCCCAAGCACGCTATCTCCAGAAGCCTCCATATGGTGATTAACAGAGGCGCAATGGGCCAGCACAGGGTAAGGGCTAATAAAAGCCACCCGGGATGCCCCCCCAAGGGATGCCCCCAGAAGCCAGTAAGGGAAGATGAGGGAGGGTAAAGGGGTAGGACCGGGAGAAACCACAACCCACAGTTGTCCCGCCTGAAAGACATAAGTAAAGACACATAAGCATCCCGCAACACATGCCCCAAGGAAACCAAAAACCCCCAAAGGGGACTCACAGACCAAGCAGGGCAAAGGCACCAGCCGCCAGACCACAGGAGGAAGAGACAACAGGCAGAGATTACCGCCGCAGCTCCGGGATAAAGAAGGGCCCCAGACGCGCAGCAGAAGCAAGATGGCGCCGGCAGAGGAACCTTGAGGGCGTTACGCGTCATCCTCCGGCCCCGCCCCCCGAAGAGCGCGAAAACACAGTAGAAAAAACGCCTCACAGTTATAGTGCCGCCCGCCGCGGAGCGTAGTACAAAGCGGTGATGGCGGTGAAAACAGTAAAAAAAAAACAGCCTGTTACTCAGAGGGGATGCCCCGCACATGCCACACAGCTGGGATTGCCCCGAAAGGCCCCCAAGCACGCTATCTCCAGAAGCCTCCATATGGTGATTAACAGAGGCGCAATGGGCCAGCACAGGGTAAGGGCTAATAAAAGCCACCCGGGATGCCCCCCCAAGGGATGCCCCCAGAAGCCAGTAAGGGAAGATGAGGGAGGGTAAAGGGGTAGGACCGGGAGAAACCACAACCCACAGTTGTCCCGCCTGAAAGACATAAGTAAAGACACATAAGCATCCCGCAACACATGCCCCAAGGAAACCAAAAACCCCCAAAGGGGACTCACAGACCAAGCAGGGCAAAGGCACCAGCCGCCAGACCACAGGAGGAAGAGACAACAGGCAGAGATTACCGCCGCAGCTCCGGGATAAAGAAGGGCCCCAGACGCGCAGCAGAACAAGATGGCGCCGGCAGAGGAACCTTGAGGGCGTTACGCGTCATCCTCCGGCCCCGCCCCCCCGAAGAGCGCGAAAACACAGTAGAAAAAACGCCTCACAGTTATAGTGCCGCCCGCCGCGGAGCGTAGTACAAAGCGGTGATGGCGGTGAAAACAGTAAAAAAAAACAGCCAAACACCCTTGCTGCCACCACCCCCCTCCCCCGAACACACGACGGGGGGGGGGGGGAGAGGAAGGCGAGCAGGTAGCGGAGAGCCCAGGCCAGGGGGACCCCAAAACGCCAGCACGAGTACAAAGTCCCCAAAACACTCACCCCCTCAGAAGCTAGGAATGGAACTCCGCATCCCTAGTAGGCTCACCATAAAGCCTATGACCGGCTACCCTTTGTGGTACAGGGTCTGAGGCTTGGAGCAGCGCTCCAGGAGCACTTGACCCTAGTGCTCCTCTACCCTCACCCGATCCGTCAGCCGAGGCTGGGAGGCACTGAGGGCCCGGAAACGGGTGGAAATAGCCATGCAGGGCCGCAGGCTTGGTTGCCCCGCTCACCTGCGCAATATAGAGAGCCATCTTCTATCTTTGCAGAATCACTCCAGAGAGAACACTGGATAAGTCTATGGTGATTCAGTTTTTATATGGAGGAGCCACAACTCTTCTGCAGTACACTGCGTCACTTTGTGGCGGAATAACCCATACGTAAGGACTTCTGGAAGCAGGCCGTGCCATGCAATAGGAAAAAAGTCCATCTTTGGCTGGTTGGGCTGATCATAAAGGAAGCTCCCAGCTCCAATGCAGTGTGCCTGTGTGGTAGAAAAGCTTCTCACCATCCCCCTACTCATATGTAGTCATGTGTAAAGCAGGGCTCTAAGGTGAGATTCAAGATGGCCGCTCCCATGTAATTATAGGAGCTCAGCTATTCCACAACATCTGCATGGGTTGAGCCATTTCAAGCACAACACTCCCCTGGTCATTAAAGGGGGGCAAGGCCATTGATTTACACTGATGGATACATAGTTACGTTCCTCCCCTCCAGCAGCTGGTGATTCAGCATGTGAGTGAGTGTGTGTAACATTAGAGATGCTGATCCCTTTTCGGTGGTAAATCTCTCTCAGTTTAGTGCTCTCAGGTGAGATCCAAGATGGCTGCTCCCATGTAATTCTAGAAGTGCAGCTATTCTACAACATCTGCATGGGTTGAGCCATTTCAAGCACCACACTCCCCTGGCCATCAAAGGGGGGCTTTAGGTGAGCAAATGACTAAACTTTATTTTCTTGACTGGAGGTCCGCTTTAACTGAACTTTAAGCACTTTAATGTTGTATTTTTCTCCCCTATAGCCTTACTGTCCTAATTCAGTTGAATACGATTAATAAGGTCCCGAGATCGAGTCCCCTGGCGTCCCAGTGAGCACCATGATGACTGACTACCCACACATCCTTCAAGCGGACCTTCACTCTGAATAAGAGCCTATCTTATATGTTTCCCACACCTTGTACATACAGATTGCTCACATTAAAAATCATCCTACCTGCATCTACTGCATGTTATGAGCCATTAAACATCCAAGATGGCAGCTCATAGAGCATCAGGCAGCCTGCAAACAGGAAGTGTCACTCTGCATTTTGGGATTGCTGTCCTTTCTCTGACCCCAGCTCTGCTCTGTCTGTGCAAAGCACAGCTATAACCCACAGCCCTGCAATTCCCCTGCCCCCTCCTCTCCTCAGTATGTGATGCTTCAGAGTCAAGATGGCGGCGCCCGTATCCTAGAGAACAGAGTTGCAGGCCGGTGGGGGAAAGAATAATAAGTGACTAAAAACTTAAAATACATTAATAGTTTAAGGGTTTGGGCTTTTAATTAAATAAAGGTCCGGTTTAAGTCACAGCCGGTCAAGTAGTCAAGTGGTTCCAGGACCACCCTGTCTCTCTGCATAGGATATCCCGAATTGGATGCCTCACTGTGCATCCCTCCATTGGGAAGGCCAAAGCTGGACAGCTCATACTCTTCCATGTTCCGTCCAACAGTTACCATTCACCAGCAACCAATCAGATTAGGCATGTGGATGCACGGTGATGATCAAGGCTGTAGAGCAGCTCGATAGGCTGCTGGAGGACTCATGGGGCAACGAAGGAATGTGAGCATGCCTGGACTTAGGTTTACCAGATAGGGTGCATCCAAAGCTCAAGCCAGGGGGAGAAAAAGCCTGATCATTTTTAATTGCAGTTCTCCTTTAAGGCTCCAGGCTTTTTAACCGTATGCATGCTGTGTATTTTTCCCTCTAGTGACAGATGGAAGATATTGGAGTCTATTCAGTAACATGGCAGCTCTGTCCAGACGTCCTGCACTGTGCCACCTACCGCCGGGGAGAATCTTAAAACTGGCAGATGCCCGTCACATCAGAATACGGGTGAGCCCTGCTGTTACTTACTTGTCCTTCTCCTTCCCTGCAGTGAATATCGGGTGCAGTAAGACGCTGCCCATCTTCAGCTCATAGGCCACAATTGTATCCAGCTCCTGTGGAAAGAAATGAAGGATAGGAACTCAGCAGGGTCACAGGATATAGACACCCCCCCCCCCCCACCCATCATGTTCTATTTGGTAACACAGCACAGATGCAGTGCAGGAGGGTGCGAGGATGGCTTCCGCGGCAGGATTAAGCACTGGGCACTAGCGGCTCCCATCCTGGGGCCTCCCACAATGAGGTGTGATCACGTCTGGCAAACTTGATAGGCTGTTGGTGGTCAGGTGGCGCAGTGAACCGGCAAGAGATTGTGGAAGTGGCAGGTATGGCCAGTCTAATCTCAGGTTAGGGGATGTGCAGTAAAGCACCCCAAATCGTGGGGAGGGCCCACTGAGTTCTACTGGACACCTCATCCTTAAACCACAAGTTCTCGCAGGGCATCTGATGGTTAACAAAATTACCCACAGCTTCTGTACCAAAGCAAATGGCCAAGCTGAGGCCTCCATTGCACTTAAAGTGGATCAAAACCCAGGATTCTGACAATCACGAGATTTGGTCCATGCACCTAGCTAGAGGTTATAAATCGGAAAAGAGGTAAGTTTTACAGGGCATATGGTGGTTTTCACACAGTGGATCAATTCTGGAAGAAGAGAGACGAACAACCAAGATTTGTATGCAAAATAACAAAGGTTTAATGGGGAGTCCGTGCACATGGGTGCTGATATATATATACAATATAAGAACACAGTATGCATTACAAAAAATGCAAACAGATCCCGAGTGACATCTAGGTGGCGCCAAAAATCACCACTCAGTATAGTGACACACACCTTGGCCTCAATTCAATAAAGGTAGAATAAAATTCTCATGGTAGAAAAAGATTCAATTCATGAGAAAAAAGCCTGAGAATGTCACTGTTTCTGAATCACCAGCAAAGAAAACAATGAAAGTCAATGGGACTTTTTTACTCCTAAGAAAAGTAGAGAAATATTTACTACTTTCTACACTGTAGTAAAAGCTGCCATTTACTTTCATTGTCTTTTTATCTAGTGATTCAGTAACAGTGATATTCTCAGGCTTTTTTCTCATGAATTGAATTCTAAACTACCATGAGAATTTTTTTCTACCTTTATTGAATCGAGGCCAATGAAAGAGCAGCTAGGAGTACAAAAAATCATTCAACATCATACAAGTAGAGCAGACTAGAGGATAAACATCGTTGAGAGTGTGTGGACACCCCATAATTACAATGTTAACCAGAGAATCAAAAAAGAGCAAAAAAGGATCTTACAGGCACCAGGGTGGAAGTAACCCTCAACGTTTCGGTTGCAATAACCTCCCTCCTGAGGAAGGTTATTGCAACCGAAACGTTGAGGGTTACTTCCACCCTGGTGCTGCCATTAAGACCCTTCTTTGCTCTCTTTTGGTTCTCTGGTTAACCTGTTTATTCTGATTTGTAATGCCTGTAATATTAGCATTGTGATTATGGGGTGTCCACACACTCTCAACGATGTTATACTCTTGTCTGCTCTACTTGTATGATGTTGAAAGATTTTTTTTGTACTCCTAGCTGCTCTTTCATAGTGTGGGTCACTATACTGAGTGTTGATCTTTGGTGCCACCTAGCGGTCACTCTGGGTGTGTTACCCACATGTGCACTGACTCCCCATGAAACCTTTATGTTATTTTGCATACAAATCTTGGTTGTTCGTCGCTCTTCCTCCAGAATTGATTCAGTATATTGGCTCTGTGAGGTAGAACATAGAGCAAAAGATTGACAGACCACTCTTGGTTTAGTTCTAGCTTCTCACAAACTGTATATACTAAAGGTGTGCTTCAACCATCCGAGATTTTTCCTAAACGGTTTTCACACAGTGGGGCATACCGAATCGGAAAGCCCTGGGAAGAGGGGACCAGACGGCCATTTAGCTGTACAGTTTAAACTCCAGAACTGCTTTTGGTTCACTTTAAAGAGGAACAAAACCCAAGATTTTCACTTTCTTGGGTTTTGTTCCTCCTGGTGGAGGCATCCTGATCTGCGATGCCCCGCTGGGTGTACTCCCCGCGATCACCTGTAAACTCACCTTGTCCTTGTCTTGGCGGTGGGCAGGCAATTAGCCAATCAGTAGTGCGCATTCCATTCAGATTTCATTTGCTGCTCTGAGCTCAGAAGGGCAAGAAAATCTGAAAGGAGCAAAAGCTGGACGCACCCCCGCTCATATCTAGTCGTGGGCAACCCCCATGTCTACCATTCAGAAAGGCCCGGAGTGGGAGTGTGCCTAGCTAGAAGTATAGCAGGGATGAGACGATGGCACAGAAATGTGGAAAGTGTTCGGGGAAAAGGTGATTTCACAAAGTGGGGCATCCAAATTTGGGATGCCCCATAAAGAGATAGGCCATGGCCCCAAGAGGGGGGTGGTTGTTCCTCTGTTATCTGGTCCTCATGGCGTGTCCATGTTCCTGATCAACTAGATAGACAATGAGGGGTCCCACACACCCCTCAATACTATACGGACAAACAAGTGGCACCACTATATATTATGATCAAAATTATTCAACTATCAGGCCAACAAAGACATACATATACATTTTTAAAAAATCTAAAAGATATATAACAAACTACACAAAGGGGCGCTATTGCTGTAATGTCATTAACCAATATATTGCTAATCAAAAAGCTGGCAATCCACACTCACCTATCCTAATAATCCCAGTCATCATCACTGTGCATTATCTGTATAAATAATAACATATAAACAAGTGTGCAATTGGATTCACAAAAAGTGCTATGAATAATAAGGACAAGCCGGGTAAGGCCCAAGATCACTGCCGACGCGTTCCATGACATCACCTACGTCACTTCATCAGAGCGAAAAAATACAATTCTGTGAGTACCTGTAGAATTGTTTTTACTATGCACAGCACGGCCTGTTTCATTTAATCCTTACTTCTGGGTGTTCCGCCACAAGGTGGTGCAGTGGACTGCAGAAGATTTGTGGCTCCTCCCGGCCCATATAAAAACCAGGAATCACCCAATAGACCGGGGTTGAAAAGCAGTTATACAAGAAGCCGGGAGCTAATCAAGATAAAAGACTCACACAACTAAACTTTGGAACAAATCACCATACAAAGGCAACCAAAGATAACGATAACAAGGGAGGGATGAAACAGGCCGTGCTGTGCATAGTAAAAACAATTCTACAGGTGAGTACTCACAGAATTGTTTTTTTCCTAATGCACAGCACGGCCGGTTTCATTTAATCCTTACTTCTGGGACATCCAATAGCAGTGTCCATAAAAGTAGGGTGGGATCCCCAAAGATTAACGGCAGGCAGTTCAAACTACTACCACCTGAAGTACCTTGCAGCCAAAAGCAGCATCAGCTGAGGCCTTAACAAGACAATTCTGTGAGTACTCACCTGTAGAATTGCTTTTACTATGCATGGCACGGCCTGCTTCAAGAAGTCCTTACGTATGGGATATTCCGCCACAAGGTGGCGCAGTGCACTGCAGAAGAGTAATGGCTCCTACCGGTACCATATAAAAACAGGATCACCAATAGACCTCTCCAGCTTTGACAAGCAGTTATACAAGAAGCCGGGAGATAATAAAGGTAAAAAAGGGTAACAACCCCAACTAACTTGGAACAATCACCATAAAGAGGCAACCAAGAATAACGATAACAAGGGTGGGGTGAAGCAGGCCGTGCCATGAATAGTAAAAGCAATTCTACAGGTGAGTACTCACAGAATTGTCTTTTTCCTATTGCATGGCACGGCCTGCTTCTAGAAGTCCTTACGTATGGGACGTCCAACAGCAGGGTCTGTAAGATAGGGTGGGATCCCTAAAAAGTAGCAGCAAGCTGTTCAAACCACTACCACCTGAAGTACTTTGCGACCAAAAGCAGCTTTAGCAGAGGCCTTAACATCAACTTTGTAAAACCTGGAAAAGGTATGAACAGAAGACCAAGTTGCGGCCTTACAAACTTGTTCAACAGAAGCTTGGTGCTGAAAAGCCCAAGCACCACCAATAGCACGAGTGGAATGAGCAGTAAACTTAAAAGATTGAACCTTCCTCCTAGCAGAGTAGGCCTGCTCCACCGCCTGACGGATCCACTTGCTGATGAGCATCAGATTTCCTGAAAGACTCAGTAGCAACCAAATAAAACTTCAGAGCCCTGACAACATCCAGAGAATGAAGGGTCCGCTCCTTAGGATTAGCAGGGTTAGGACACAAAGAAGGCAAAACAATGTCCTGATGGAGATGAAAAGCAGACACAACCTTAGGCGCAGCTGTCCATGAGTGAGAAGATCTGGATCCTTGGGCAAGACGTACCAATCTACTGCCAACTGCACGACGTCTGCGAACCACACCCTCCTTGGCCAACAGGGGGCCACCAGGATGGCTGGTACCCCCTTCTGGGCTATCTTGCGCAGCACCCTGCCCAGCAGAGGAAAAGGAGGGAACACAGAGGAGCTGAAACTCCGTCCAAGGCATCGCTAGCGCATCCGTAGCGAAGGCCAGAGGATCCTGTGACAGGGAGACAAATCTGGGAAGCTTGTGATTGTGGCGGGACGCAAACAGGTCCACATCCGGCTGACCCCAGCGGAGACACAGGGAGTGAAATACCTTGTTGCTGAGGGACCATTCCCCCAGCCGAGACGTCCCCCTGCTCAGGGACAGAACCAACCTGATCGCCCACAGTTCTAGAATGTTGATGGGTGCGTGGGCCTCTTGGGGGCCCCACTGACCCTGGAATTTCAGAGACTTCCAAACTCCCCCCCCAACCGGTCAGACTGGCATCTGTGGTGACAATCTCCCAGCACGGAGGCAGAAAGGTTCTGCCCACCAGAAGATTCCTTGAGTCCAACCACCACGAGAGAGACTACCTGGCCAGAGGGGACAGAGCAAATTCCCGATCCAGGGACACAGGGTCCCAAAACTGACAAGAGGTGCAACTGAAGAGGTCTCATGTGAAACTGAGCAAAGGGAACCGCCTCGAATCAGGACACCATTAGGCCCACTTACTGCATCCCCTGCCGAATGGAGGGATGAGGACACAAGAGCAGGGCCCGTGCCTGCATCTGAAGGCCCTCCACTTTCTGCTGAGGGAGAAATACCTTGACCTGAGAGGTATCCAGAGTCATGCCCAGGAAAGACCTCGCCAAAGATGGAGACAGCGAAGACTTGGGATAGTTGATCACCCATCCGAAGGACTCGAGAGTGGACGTCACCACCTGAGTATCCTTCTCGGCCTGAAGTAGAGACTGAGCAGCAATCAGAATGTTGTCCAGGTAAGGGAGGATGCGAATGCCCTGGTTCCTCAGAAGAGCCATTACGCCCGCCAGCACCTTGGTAAATACCCGAGGAGCCGAGGTGATACCAAACGGTAAGGCCACAAACTGGTAATGCTGATCCTCAGAACGAACCTCAGGAATCTCGGATGACCTGGAAAGATTGGTACGTGAAGATAGGCATCCTTGATGTCCAAAGTGGTCATGAAGTCGCCCGGCCGAAGGGAACTGACAGCCGAGCGTAGCGTCTCCATGCGAAAATGCTTGAACCGGACAAACCTGTCGAGACCCTTCAAGTCCAGGATGGGCCTCAGAGAACCGTCCTTTTTGGGCACCATGAATAGATTGGAATACTACCCCTGACCCTGTTCCTGGTGAGGTACTAGACAGATGACCCCAGATTCCAACACCGGTTGGCAGGCCTGCCCCTACAAAGGTGAAAGCATGACAGGCCAGCTGATCCAGACGCCAGTCCGCACTGTCACGCAGAGTAGTAGTGTCAGGGGACGGCATGACCGAAGTGTTAGACAAACCCTGATCTGGTCAAGCGCTGGTCGTGCCCTCCTGAGGTGGGCACGACCAGCGCTTGACCAGATCAGCCAAAAAGGGATACCTTCTGTCCAATCCCTTGGGCACCGTGGGCAATCTGTTGCCACTCGTTGAGCACCATATTGGAGAAATGGCCCTGCTCTGGGAACTCCAAGCATTGTTTGCCAGGGCGAAAGAGCTCACCCTGCTTCCTCTTCACCGCCTTAGGGGGGGCAATGTGTAATGTCTCAAAGATGGCCGACAACAGTCTATCAGTGTCATCAGGGAGCCAGGTATCCTCATCAGGGGAGGACCCCAGGTCACCGTCATAACCTTCCTGATGGCCCCCAGAGGAGTCTGAATCATGGAAAAGTTCCCCCTCCTTTAGAGAATCAAGGGCGCCAAACACATCAAGGCCCTCATCCTCCTCGGCAAAGAGGGACGGCGCTGCGTCAAGATGCCGCTTCTTGCCAGAGGCCTTGCCCGCCACAGGTCGGGCCAGCTGTCTTTCAATGCTGGCCACGCGTAGTGCCAGATCAGATTGGGACCCCCTACTAGTATCCCCCTCACCGGGGGCTAAATGCAGGCGCGGGGGAGTAGGAGATGCCGGAGGGAGCGCAGAACTGGGAAGAGAAGCTCTCGTCCCAGCCTGGTCCGCAATAATACTCTGGGCGAACGGCACACAAACCGCGCCACCACCACTCAAAGGGGATGCCCCGCACATGACACATAGCCGAGGTTGCCCCGAAGGAACCCCAAGCACGCTATCCCCAAAAGCCTCCATATGGTGATTATCACAGGCACAATAGGCCAGAATAGGGTAAGGGCTAATAAAAGCCACCTGGGATGCCCCCCAAGGGATGCCCACAGAGAAGGCCAGGAGGTAAAAAAAGAGGGGGGGGGATAGGACCGGGAGAAACCACAACACACTGTTATCCCGCCTGAAAGAGATAGTCAATAAGACACATAAGTATCCTGCAGCACATGCCCCAACAAGAAAAACCCCCATGGAAGACTCATGGACCATAGACTGCAGCGCGCGCAGCACACACAGGCGACCGGAGTACAGCCTAAAGATCCGTGGAGGGTAGATCCGGAAGAACAGAGTCACCGCCACAGCCCACGCTGAAAAGGGGCCTCTGGAACTCAGATCACAAGCAATGCAGCATGCAGACAAGATGGCACCGCAAGCGAGCACCTCGAGGGGCAGGCCGCGGGGGTATGACACGATACGCGTCATCCCCCGGCGCCGCCCCCACGAACAGCGCGAAAAACGCCGCCCACGTGACCAGGCATTCGCGCCATGACAGCCTGTCAGTAAAAACAGCAGTAAAGGTGCAGCCCAACACGGAGCGCAGTACCACGAGGCACACTCCACAACCGCCGCCGCCGCCCCAACCCCCCCCCCCGACAACACCCGTCGGGGAGAGGGGGAGCGGAGGAGAGGGCAGGCAGCGGCGGGAGCCGCACAGTCTAAAAAGGGGCCCAGAGGGGAGGGAGGGGGGCAAGGAAGACAGACACCCAACAGGGGAAGGAGACAAAAACACAGCAAAGACTGGCTAGGAACACAAGTCCCCAAGCACAACTCACCCCCTACACTAGAACAACAGCAGTGCTTCTTCATCCCTCAGCAAGCTCACCATAAAAAGCCTATGGCCGGCTACCCTTTGTTGCACAGGGTCTGCGGCTTGGAGCAGCGCTCCCCGAGCACCTGACCCCAGTGCCCCCCTACCATCACCCAATCCGACAGCCGAGGCTGGGAGGCACATAGGGTCCGGAAGTGGGTGGAAATAGGCTTGCAGGGCCGCAGGCTTGGTTGCCCCGCTCGCCTGCGAAACAGAGAGCCATCTTCTATCTTCGCAGTATGACTGCAGAGAAAACACTGGGGGTCTATTGGGCGATTCCTGGTTTTTATATGGGCCGGGAGGAGCCACAAATCTTCTGCAGTCCACTGCGCCACCTTGTGCCGGAATACCCAGGAGTAAGGATTAAATGAAACAGGCCGTGCTGTGCATTAGGAAAATACATGAGATACCATTATGGCAGTTCAGTGTCAGTTCGCCCTGATGAAGTGACACTTGTTTGTCCGGATAGTATCGAGGAGTGTGTGGGACCCCTCATTGTCTATATTGTACTTAGCCATTGTTATCCAGGTGTGTGCATGCTATACATTAGCTTGCTGGTGCAGTCCCCTTTTTTCAGTGTTTGATGAACTAGGTAAAACATTTATGGAATGAACTTACCTCTTTGATCCAGTGACGGTATTGATTTACACCAAATGTCTTCTTCATCCAGAGCCCATAGATATAACCCGAGATGCCTTTCAGCACCCACTCATCAGACCTGCAAGTCCAAGCAGAGGCAATGCTGAAAACCAGGAAGTGAGGGCCGAGATTATCCGACAACGTAGCCATCACATCTTCAGAGAAGCCATAAGAAGCACATCAATAAAGCTTCTCATTTGCATTTTAAAGCAGGACAAAAACCCCAAAAGCAACACAATCTATTTTGCCCCACCACCCCAGGTACATTAGTGTTTGGGTGTTTTCTGCCCTCAATGCTGCCTGGTATTCCTGTTATAGTGATTTTAATTTTCGTTTTCCCCAGGAATGCCATTAGTTTCGGACAGGATACCATTGTTCTAAACTAGCGGTTTAAAGCGGACCTTCACCCTGAATAAGAGCCTATGTTTCCCACACCCTGTACATACAGATTGCTCACATTAAAAATCATCCTACCTGCATCTACTGCATGTTATGAGCCTATAAACATCCAAGATGGCGGCTCATGGAGCATCAGGCAGCCTGCAAACAGGAAGTGTCTTCTGACTGTGTCGCTCTGCATTCTGGGATTGCTGTCCTTTTCCTGACCCCAGCTCTGCTCTGTCTAAGCAAAGTACAGCTTTAACCCGCTCCCTGAACTTTATCCTGCTCTCCTCTCCTCAGTATGTGTATGTCAAGATGGCGGCGCCCATATCCTAGAGTCCTGAACAGAGTTGCAGCCCAGTGGGGGAAAGAATAATAAGTGAGAGACTAAAAACTTAAAATATTTTCATTTTAGGTGCTGGGGAATAGTTTAAGGGTTTGGGCTTTTCATTAAATCATGCTGAAGGTCCGGTTTAAGCCTCCCTCCTTGCAATCTCAGAGCCTATTGAAAATAGTGCTAGAAGGAAGAGGAGAAGATTTAATTTTCCCTTAATTTCCCCCCAATTTTTCCTTTTGAAGCCAAAATCAAAATCATTTGAGTATTTTTATCCAGTTTATTACAGGACACTAAGGGGAGTTGATACATTTTTTTATATATAAACGTAACCTTCCCTACGATGTGGTTGGTCACTTGAGAGTCAATTGGAGACCGGGAAGAGGCGAGTCCAAATGCTCTAATCTGGAGGGTTTCACACATTGGGGCATCCCAATTCGAGATGCCCAGGAGGCACAGAACAAAACCCAGGAAAGTAAAAAAAACACGTTTTGTTCCACTCAGAAGCCTTGGGCGCATGGCTGAGCGCGCGGGGGAGCGTTGTTTCCACTACCTGGAGAGTTCATATTGAAAAGGCGGGAGCCCTGTATTATTTACCGGTATAGCGCAATTTCAATACAGGCAAACTGTGTCTATATCCCAGGGAAACGGAGTTCTGTGGCAGCCTCTCCCCTTGTTTATTTGGAATATGTATGCTTCGCAACACTAATGACGGGACATGTCAGAGCTGAACCTGTTTGTTTCCATAGCTGGAGCACCGCGGTTGTGAAGCCCCGGAAATACGCTGTACAACAAGTGGAGGACAGAGTCCCTCTTAATAACGTTGGCCAGCAAGTGCGCATGAGTTGTGTGTGGAGGGATACGTGGAGTCCAGGAAGTACCTGGCGGGGCCCATGGTTTTTAGATATGGCAATTGCCTTTTATTGTCCTTTTCGATCAGTATTTAATTATGAAGTGGATATGGCACAAGGCATATATTTACACACTGATCAAAAAGGACAATATAAAGCAATTGCCATATCTAAAAACCAGGGCCCCCGCCAGGTACTTCCTGGACTCCACGCATCCCTCCACACACAACTCGCCACTTCACCAAAAAACACTATATTTAATTATGAAGTGCTAACTCAAAGAGGGTGCACCGCAATCAACAGTTACGTGTGCTGCACTGCAATTGAATAAGACCAACCAAAACCTAATGGGTGATAGGGGACAGCCAGTCTCCTCACACCCTATGTAGCAGGAGCACCAAAAATTACAATAATTATACACAGATTATCTCTAAAAAATACAAAAATTTATTCAAAACGGGAGCAAACTAACAACAACATACATGACACAAAACACATTAAAAACACTGCATCTCCCCCTAATACTTCCAGTGCTGACCAAGATAAGGCAGCAGAAGATACCTGGGAAACTCCTAATATGGCAAGGGCTGGGACTATTTAATTGTGCCGGCACAATCTATTAACTATTATTGAAAAGGAACTATCTATCTCTGACAGTGTGCAAACAATGCTTAAAGTGACAGTGCTTGAAAAACTCAATGTGCAACAATATATACACTCTTACATATATAGACAATCCAAGAAGTAATAAACATATATTATCCTATATAAAGAAATGGATCCCTTCAATACAAGTACACAAATTGCATCAATAAATACCTATAATAATTAATTTAATATAATAAGTGAGATTACAAAAAACACTAAATGTGATATCAGAAAAAACAAGTGCGCTTATCCTAAGTGTAAATCATACTAAACATATGAAACCACCCATAGGGCAGTCCTAAAGCCCAACTGGTCAGGGATACCCAAGAATGTGAAAATGGTCGCACGTTATAAAAATCGTATCAGAAAAGGTTATTACACAACAACAAAAGAGAGATATAGTAAAGGTATATAAACCAAAGCCTGGCACCACGGTCCACAGCGCGCCTGTATGGAGCAGGGGGTCAGCAGCGGGGACACCTACGTACGCGGCCGCCCGTGCCGCTTCGATGGGTGATAAGCAAATAAACTACAAGAAGGACCATGCATTTATACCTCATGTGGCTCCCACAATTAGTCGCATTCTTGGCAGGAAGTGGGGCTGGAACGCACGCGTGTGCCCTGAAACGCGACGGAAATGACGTCAGCCCGACGGCCGGAAGTGACATCTCCGGCCGCCGTCGTTATGACAACATCCAACGCTGAGCCTCACTATGTCGGCTCAGCTTGGATGCCAAAGTTAAGTCCAGCCCTACACAATACCCGCCCACCCCCCTCCTCCTCCTCTCCCCCCCCCCCCACACACACACTACCGCCGCACTATAACCGCGGCCGCGCGCCCGTGGCAAGCAAAGCCACAATAGCGCTGCTTGCACACGACACAGCAGAAAGGTGGGGGAGCCGGATCAGGGGTGAAACCACCCCGAGTTCTCAGAAAGTATACACGGCAACGGGGAGTAGGAAGGGAGTGCAATCGATATGTGTACAGGAAATGTACAAGAAATGTCATTAAAAAAGAAATACAATCAATATGTGTACAAAATCCACTGACATGAGAAAATACACATGAGCAGATGGCCCTACAATCCAACGGGCTCCCTAATGTATCTATATCTGTATCATATTGTGTACTAATATAACTATACCATGAAATAAAGCCAGATGGCTAGGAAAGTGGTGCACAAGACATTGTGAGTGTCCAAATGAACCCCAACATCCAATGCTGGACTACATTATTCAAAATAGAGAACAGCCTGATATCACATGGGCCCCATACCAATGCGCTGTTTTTAAGGTGGAAAAATGAGACCTCAGTTATGAAAGAACAGAACAACTGATATTCAATTGTGTATCATATATAATATACTTCAAATGGCACACAGGTCAAGCAGGCTGACTAAATGAGCCCTAATGTATGGACAGGCAGAATCAATATGAATGGGCAGGGAGAGGGGCGGGGAAGGAAGGGGGGAGGGAAAAAGGGGGGGAAAAGAGAGGGGAAGGACGAAAAAGAGGGAAAACAGAGGGAAGGGAAAAACAAAAAAGGGGAGAGGGTGGAAAAAAGGGGGGGGAAACTTATGACACATCATTGCAAGGATTGAGACAGCATGACTGGCTTCCACTTAATATCTAAATATTGTTACTAAGGGAATGTGGTCCCATCTTTGCTGGCCAGCCGGGACAAGGCAGCAGACACTTTGTCACGGAAGGGGTTGTCCTTTTGATCTCACGGGAATTTCACACTGGATTAGGACCCTTAGGGCTCGTTTACAAGTCTTCAAGAACACTCGGCATGGATTTGGCCCTAATGAGTCCAGGAGCGGTCCTTGTCTGCAATACGGTCCACCCGTCAACTACAATGTGTCTTACAAGATCAGCATAAAGCTTTTGAGATTGGCGCAAAGATGGGACCACATTCCCTTAGTAACAATATTTAGATATTAAGTGGAAGCCAGTCATGCTGTCTCAATCCTTGCAATGATGTGTCATAAGTTTCCCCCCCCTTTTTTCCACCCTCTCCCCTTTTTTGTTTTTCCCTTCCCTCTGTTTTCCCTCTTTTTCGTCCTTCCCCTCTCTTTTCCCCCCCTTTTTCCCTCCCCCCTTCCTTCCCCGCCCCTCTCCCTGCCCATTCATATTGATTCTGCCTGTCCATACATTAGGGCTCATTTAGTCAGCCTGCTTGACCTGTGTGCCATTTGAAGTATATTATATATGATACACAATTGAATATCAGTTGTTCTGTTCTTTCATAACTGAGGTCTCATTTTTCCACCTTAAAAACAGCGCATTGGTATGGGGCCCATGTGATATCAGGCTGTTCTCTATTTTGAATAATGTAGTCCAGCATTGGATGTTGGGGTTCATTTGGACACTCACAATGTCTTGTGCACCACTTTCCTAGCCATCTGGCTTTATTTCATGGTATAGTTATATTAGTACACAATATGATACAGATATAGATACATTAGGGAGCCCGTTGGATTGTAGGGCCATCTGCTCATGTGTATTTTCTCATGTCAGTGGATTTTGTACACATATTGATTGTATTTCTTTTTTAATGACATTTCTTGTACATTTCCTGTACACATATCGATTGCACTCCCTTCCTACTCCCCGTTGCCGTGTATACTTTCTGAGAACTCGGGGTGGTTTCACCCCTGATCCGGCTCCCCCACCTTTCTGCTGTGTCGTGTGCAAGCAGCGCTATTGTGGCTTTGCTTGCCACGGGCGCGCGGCCGCGGTTATAGTGCGGCGGTAGTGTGTGTGTGGGGGGGGGGGGGAGAGGAGGAGGAGGGGGGTGGGCGGGTATTGTGTAGGGCTGGACTTAACTTTGGCATCCAAGCTGAGCCGACATAGTGAGGCTCAGCGTTGGATGTTGTCATAACGACGGCGGCCGGAGATGTCACTTCCGGCCGTCGGGCTGACGTCATTTCCGTCGCGTTTCAGGGCACACGCGTGCGTTCCAGCCCCACTTCCTGCCAAGAATGCGACTAATTGTGGGAGCCACATGAGGTATAAATGCATGGTCCTTCTTGTAGTTTATTTGCTTATCACCCATCGAAGCGGCACGGGCGGCCGCGTACGTAGGTGTCCCCGCTGCTGACCCCCTGCTCCATACAGGCGCGCTGTGGACCGTGGTGCCAGGCTTTGGTTTATATACCTTTACTATATCTCTCTTTTGTTGTTGTGTAATAACCTTTTCTGATACGATTTTTATAACGTGCGACCATTTTCACATTCTTGGGTATCCCTGACCAGTTGGGCTTTAGGACTGCCCTATGGGTGGTTTCATATGTTTAGTATGATTTACACTTAGGATAAGCGCACTTGTTTTTTCTGATATCACATTTAGTGTTTTTTGTAATCTCACTTATTATATTAAATTAATTATTATAGGTATTTATTGATGCAATTTGTGTACTTGTATTGAAGGGATCCATTTCTTTATATAGGATAATATATGTTTATTACTTCTTGGATTGTCTATATATGTAAGAGTGTATATATTGTTGCACATTGAGTTTTTCAAGCACTGTCACTTTAAGCATTGTTTGCACACTGTCAGAGATAGATAGTTCCTTTTCAATAATAGTTAATAGATTGTGCCGGCACAATTAAATAGTCCCAGCCCTTGCCATATTAGGAGTTTCCCAGGTATCTTCTGCTGCCTTATCTTGGTCAGCACTGGAAGTATTAGGGGGAGATGCAGTGTTTTTAATGTGTTTTGTGTCATGTATGTTGTTGTTAGTTTGCTCCCGTTTTGAATAAATTTTTGTATTTTTTAGAGATAATCTGTGTATAATTATTGTAATTTTTGGTGCTCCTGCTACATAGGGTGTGAGGAGACTGGCTGTCCCCTATCACCCATTAGGTTTTGGTTGGTCTTATTCAATTGCAGTGCAGCACACGTAACTGTTGATTGCGGTGCACCCTCTTTGAGTTAGTAAATTGAGGTGTGGTGGGGTGGAAGTTGGGGCTGGGAGTGCATATCCCAGCCAAACCCCTTCCCCCCCGTCTTTTGAGGAGTGCACGCTTAGATGGCTTTTGATTTGGACAATAGGGAATCCCTATGGACAAACCAATTACATACTTTTTTTCAGAATGGCGGGGCCCAAGTCACCCCTGATGCTTCTAATGAATTTTTAAATCTGAGCAGACAGGTACGCCAAGCCCACAAAGACTATACTAGATTGTGGTGGAATATTAACAGCTTACAAACCTATGTTACCCAAAACATCTGCCCACGGGGCCTGCGGGTTCAGCTATTTCCAGCATGGGAAGTAGATGCCAGATTCAGGGAGACCTGGGAGGCTGGATTATTAAAGGCCTCACAGATCATAATGCAAATGCTTATTGATCATGACAAAGAATTACTGAGACAGACCAAAGAGACACTGCAAAGTCTAAAGGTCAAACTAGACAGCTTTGACCAGTCCACACAGGTCAAACCTTTTCTGGCGTCGCTTTCCATAGACCTGGATAAACATGAACGACTGGTCATGGATACCAAGAGGCGAAAATTGCAACGGGACATATCAGATTACACACAGAAGAGAGCTTATAAATGGCACCACAAGGGTAACACACGGAGAAGGGGTAGCAGAATACACCAGAGAGGTTCCCAAAATAAGGAACATACCTCTGCCTCCCAAAATAGTACACGCAGCGATGCCCATTTTTTATCTTCGGGCAGCGAGGCGGAAGAAGAACCAGGAGGGGTGGTAGACGTGGACCAAAGGTCATTGAGAAACAGGGACCGCTGGGGGTACAAGCGATTCTCCATGAGGACGCATCACTAACTACTGACCACTTGCAAATCATTAATCTTTCTGACTATACCTTGAGCCCTGCAGAAAAGTCAGTATTAGCTCGGGGTCTTTCATTCTCACCGACTAATAATGTTGACAAATTCTTATTGATTAAAGATGTTTATCTCTTCTGCAGGAGAATTTTATTGAAAAAGCAATTTGGTCAGTCGCATGACAACACAAGTGTGGTCACTTTGGGTCCGGAGGATCGAAAAGCACTAATGGAATTGCACTCGCTACTCCAAGAGCAGGATCCTTCACTACCTGTTGACACCGGCTTGGTAAGGACTGTGAGTGGCCTAAAACGGCCCTCCACCTTTTGCCCTCCTCTAAGTGCCTCTCCCCCTGTTCAGGTCTTCTTTAATATGGTGGTGAGGGATATTTTAGCCTTGCCAAAAACATATAGCAAGGACAATCTCACACCAGAGGAAAAAAGAGCCATCATGTCCCTGAAGAACAATAGGGATCTGACCATTAAGGAGGCGGATAAGGGAGGGAACATAGTGATTTGGGCTACTGACAAATATGTACAGGAGGTGAATCGCCAACTTCGGGATACTCGCAATTATCTAAGACTCTTGCGAAACCCAGGGGATGGATATAAAATTGAATTAGATTCCCTACTGACATCAGCCCATGAACAGGGCATTATCAGTGCCCAGGAATTAAGATTTCTGACTGTTCCAAACCCAGTGACGCCCACATTTTATGTGTTGCCAAAAACTCACAAAAATCTGACGGC
This sequence comes from Gastrophryne carolinensis, assembly GCA_027917425.1. NCBI lineage: Eukaryota > Metazoa > Chordata > Amphibia > Anura > Microhylidae > Gastrophryne > Gastrophryne carolinensis. Next base: position 405,056,304 of record CM051239.1, on the reverse strand, counting down.
CCCCCCTGGTCGACCAATTGTTTCAGGGATAAAAAGTCTGTTGGAACCCGCTTGCTCTTTTCTGGACCTCTTTTTGCAACCACATGTGTTGAGCCTGCACTCATATGTCCGCGACACAATGGATTTGCTGAAGAAACTTGATGGGGTGTACTGGCCACCAGACACCTTGCTTGTGGTTTGTGATGTTGAATCCCTATACACAATAATACCACACCATCTAGCCCTGGAAGCAACTAAGTTCTTTCTAGATAAAGAGTCAACGGATAGGTCAGAGCTCCATAGATTTTTACTGATACTGTTGGAATTTGTACTCACTCACAACTACTTCATGTTCAATGGCCAGTATTACCAACAGATATCTGGTGTTGCAATGGGAGCCAAGTGTGCCCCTTCGGTGGCCAACCTATTTTTGGGTTGGTGGGAGGAGAGCATTGTCTTTGGTCTTGGCTTGGAGCGGTACCACCCCGCTATTTTGGGGTGGTACCGCTACATTGATGACATTTTGTTTTTCTGGCAGGGTACGGAATCTGACTGCCAAGACTTTTTGGACTGTCTTAACAAAAATGGATTGAACATTACGTTGACAACCACCATCTCCAGAACAGAGGTAACCTTTTTGGATGTCAAATTGTTTTTGCAATCGGATGGTATGATAGGCACCTGTCTTTTCAGAAAGCCTACAGCAGTGAACAGCTTCCTCAGCTACGATAGTGCACATGTACAGCATTTGAAAAACGGTATACCGTTTGGCCAATTCCTGCGGGCTCGCAGGAACTGTACTGATGGGGAAGACTTTGAACACGAAGCCATCACTCTGGCAAATAGGTTCAAAAGAAGAGGTTATCCTGATAAAGTGATAAGACAGGGATACACTAGAGCTAAGAGACTCAGTAGATCTGATTTACTGACACCTCGGAAACAAGGTCCTACTGAACTGAATCAGTCCAAGACAGCAATCCGCTTTGTGACGGATTTTAATAAACAGTGGAGACAAATTCACAGTGTGTTATCAAAACACTGGCACATCTTAGCCTCGGACCCGACACTAATGCAAGTGGTGGGTCCTAGAATATGTATGACGGCCCGTAGGGCTCCGAATCTGAGGGATCAACTGTGTAAGAGCCACTTCACGCCTGCAAAGACGTGGCTCTCGGACAAACAGACTGTGGGCTGTTTCCCGTGTGGTAACTGCTCAGTATGTGGACATATTGAGAAAACCAAATATTTCAGTAACTTACAGAGTGGACGTACCTTTAAGATAAATTCTTTCATCAATTGCAGGACGCGCTCTGTGATCTACGTGTTGAGTTGCAGCTGTCCGGTGGCATATGTTGGTGAAACCCAGAATGCCCTCAAGACGAGGACTCAGGCACACCTGTCGAACATCCGGCTGGCCAGCCGGGACAAGGCAGCAGGTAAGAACATCTCGCCTGTGGCAGCTCACTTCTTGGAAAAACACGGGGGTAACCCCGATTCACTAAAAGTGGTAGGCATTGAGAGAGTGGCTTTGGGCCAACGGGGGGGAGATTTAAAACGACGACTCCAACAGAGGGAACTGAGATGGATATTTCAGTTGGACACTCGCAGTCCGAGAGGCCTGAATGAGGATTGGGCCTTTTCGCCATTCCTAGGTTAACCAAGTACACAGGATGATATTGTAGGGTACTGGACGTAGTCTCCTGGACGCAAATAAGAAACCCGAGTGGGCATTGCCAGAGCCCTGGGGATTTGGCATATATTGTTTGGCACTGAGAAGAGGGGTTTTTTTGATAGTCTATTTACGGGGCTGTGTCTTCACAGCACATTATTGGTTGGGTGGGCTCACCAATATTTTGGTGTGGATATTAGGTTACACGCTTCGCACATGCCTGCCATTGTGGGGGTTCAGCAGGCATGCATTTAATTTTACACTTAATTTTACACTTAATCACTTATATTTTGTTTGGGGTGTTCGCGGTTGTTTTTTGAATTTACACAGGTATAGTTGTATTAATTAAGACTTATATTGTCACCACCGTTCATGTTTTTCTTTGGATTGAAATATGACTTTTCTACTTTTAGACACTTTGTCACGGAAGGGGTTGTCCTTTTGATCTCACGGGAATTTCACACTGGATTAGGACCCTTAGGGCTCGTTTACAAGTCTTCAAGAACACTCGGCATGGATTTGGCCCTAATGAGTCCAGGAGTGGTCCTTGTCTGCAATACGGTCCACCCGTCAACTACAATGTGTCTTACAAGATCAGCATAAAGCTTTTGAGATTGGCGCAAAGATGGGACCACATTCCCTTAGTAACAATATTTAGATATTAAGTGGAAGCCAGTCATGCTGTCTCAATCCTTGCAATGATGTGTCATAAGTTTCCCCCCCCTTTTTTCCACCCTCTCCCCTTTTTTGTTTTTCCCTTCCCTCTGTTTTCCCTCTTTTTCGTCCTTCCCCTCTCTTTTCCCCCCCTTTTTCCCTCCCCCCTTCCTTCCCCGCCCCTCTCCCTGCCCATTCATATTGATTCTGCCTGTCCATACATTAGGGCTCATTTAGTCAGCCTGCTTGACCTGTGTGCCATTTGAAGTATATTATATATGATACACAATTGAATATCAGTTGTTCTGTTCTTTCATAACTGAGGTCTCATTTTTCCACCTTAAAAACAGCGCATTGGTATGGGGCCCATGTGATATCAGGCTGTTCTCTATTTTGAATAATGTAGTCCAGCATTGGATGTTGGGGTTCATTTGGACACTCACAATGTCTTGTGCACCACTTTCCTAGCCATCTGGCTTTATTTCATGGTATAGTTATATTAGTACACAATATGATACAGATATAGATACATTAGGGAGCCCGTTGGATTGTAGGGCCATCTGCTCATGTGTATTTTCTCATGTCAGTGGATTTTGTACACATATTGATTGTATTTCTTTTTTAATGACATTTCTTGTACATTTCCTGTACACATATCGATTGCACTCCCTTCCTACTCCCCGTTGCCGTGTATACTTTCTGAGAACTCGGGGTGGTTTCACCCCTGATCCGGCTCCCCCACCTTTCTGCTGTGTCGTGTGCAAGCAGCGCTATTGTGGCTTTGCTTGCCACGGGCGCGCGGCCGCGGTTATAGTGCGGCGGTAGTGTGTGTGTGGGGGGGGGGGGGAGAGGAGGAGGAGGGGGGTGGGCGGGTATTGTGTAGGGCTGGACTTAACTTTGGCATCCAAGCTGAGCCGACATAGTGAGGCTCAGCGTTGGATGTTGTCATAACGACGGCGGCCGGAGATGTCACTTCCGGCCGTCGGGCTGACGTCATTTCCGTCGCGTTTCAGGGCACACGCGTGCGTTCCAGCCCCACTTCCTGCCAAGAATGCGACTAATTGTGGGAGCCACATGAGGTATAAATGCATGGTCCTTCTTGTAGTTTATTTGCTTATCACCCATCGAAGCGGCACGGGCGGCCGCGTACGTAGGTGTCCCCGCTGCTGACCCCCTGCTCCATACAGGCGCGCTGTGGACCGTGGTGCCAGGCTTTGGTTTATATACCTTTACTATATCTCTCTTTTGTTGTTGTGTAATAACCTTTTCTGATACGATTTTTATAACGTGCGACCATTTTCACATTCTTGGGTATCCCTGACCAGTTGGGCTTTAGGACTGCCCTATGGGTGGTTTCATATGTTTAGTATGATTTACACTTAGGATAAGCGCACTTGTTTTTTCTGATATCACATTTAGTGTTTTTTGTAATCTCACTTATTATATTAAATTAATTATTATAGGTATTTATTGATGCAATTTGTGTACTTGTATTGAAGGGATCCATTTCTTTATATAGGATAATATATGTTTATTACTTCTTGGATTGTCTATATATGTAAGAGTGTATATATTGTTGCACATTGAGTTTTTCAAGCACTGTCACTTTAAGCATTGTTTGCACACTGTCAGAGATAGATAGTTCCTTTTCAATAATAGTTAATAGATTGTGCCGGCACAATTAAATAGTCCCAGCCCTTGCCATATTAGGAGTTTCCCAGGTATCTTCTGCTGCCTTATCTTGGTCAGCACTGGAAGTATTAGGGGGAGATGCAGTGTTTTTAATGTGTTTTGTGTCATGTATGTTGTTGTTAGTTTGCTCCCGTTTTGAATAAATTTTTGTATTTTTTAGAGATAATCTGTGTATAATTATTGTAATTTTTGGTGCTCCTGCTACATAGGGTGTGAGGAGACTGGCTGTCCCCTATCACCCATTAGGTTTTGGTTAATTATGAAGTGGATATGGCACAAGGCATATATTTACACATAGTGTTTTTTTGGCAAAATGGTGCCTTTTGAGTGTTTGTGCCAGCTTTGCATTTAACCAACGTGAGTTTGTGTTGTGTCTTTTTAGCTTAGAATATCAGTTAGCAAGGCGCCTCAAATGGGGGGGGCAGTGCACTACACCATTATAAATGGGGACTCCCAAGGTTTTAACTTAGTTTTTTGATTGAATTTGAAAGTAGCAGATCCCAATCCTTAAAGTGGACCAACACCCACCCCTGATCGGCCCGGGAATCTATAAGATTCCCGAGCCGATCAGCTCCCTCCCCGCGGGGGCATCCGAAATCGGGATGCCCCGCTGTGTGAAACCCCCAGAAAGCCCCTAAAAACGTACCTTATCGGCGACGGACAAGCGACGGATAAGCTGCCGCCTCCCGCGCGTCCCTCTAGCAGGGTGCGCACCCGCGCCGGCCGTTTGTGAATGGCCGGCGCGGGTGCGCACCCTGTAAGCGGGACGCGCGAGAGGCGGCGGCTTAATCTGTAGCCGATAAGGTAAGATTTTAGGGTCTTTCTGGGGGGTTTCACACAGCGCGGAAGTAGCCCAACACCCAGGAAGTAAATTATTTGCTATTGATTACAAGGCGTTTTTTCTAAAGAAATCTGGTACGTGTTTTATACTTAATAAGGTGGTGGAATAAACACACCTCAATGGAAATACAACACCTTTGGTGTTGAACTTTGAGGTTGTATGTCCCGCGGAGTGACCGATATAACCGGCTGTGGCTATATACCAAAACTTGCTTGCATTTTCTTGGGACTGCTGTGGCTACAGTTCTGATATTACTACTAGCGAGTGGACGTTTAATCTCTAGATTCTAAATTGTTATATTGTTAACTAATAGCGCAACCTTGAATATATTACTTTATATTGCTATTATAGTTTATATATTTTTTTTGTCATAATTGATCATGCATTCTGCAAGCCCCATGTTTATTCGATAATTATGGTTCGATGATTTAAATAGGTATTAGCTAGCACTTTTTGCACATAATTTTTTCTTTATTTTGCACATCAGCACTTTATCATATTAGCAGCTAGATCATTATGAAGGCTGCTACACTAGAGGATTTAGCACTTTAATATATTTGAGGGGTTATATGGGCGGCTACCCCTAATTTACACTTATAAAGGGATAGTGCATATCACCGCGGCTTGCCTATTTAATAATATTAAGGCTGGTACTTTATATCTTTATATTATTATATCATTTGTATAAATTCATGTTTAATATTTAGTATAATCAACTTTAATGGTTTCCAAAAGCATAACAAGGGGTGGGAGGGATACAGAAAGGGAGAGGAAGGGGAGGGGGAGGCATAACATTTACATTGTGTTGTAAATAAGTTCACAGGAGCAGCCATTCACACAAAAAGTGCACATTTGTAAAGAGCTCATACTATGAGGCAAACAATTATTCCACCTTAGGCCTATGGTAGGACACAGGACCCTCGCCAAGGCTCTTGGGTAGGAAATGCACCTGCATTACAAGCACCGGCAGGGACAAAAACCTCAGGCTGTCTTAGGAATGTGGGGGCGGAAGGTACCCGACGGGGTATGAACCCGGGGTCAAGTTTTGCTAAATGTAGGTTAAGCTTCTAGGAGGAGACAGGGTATAGAGAGGAGGAGAGAAGAAAAATACAATTCTGTGAGTACTCACCTGTAGAATTGTTTTTGACGGTGTCCTGACAAGTGGGTAATCCGCCACAAGGTGGCGCAGTGACTGCAAGATGAAAATCGAAGCTCCTCCCGGCTCTATTTAAGGCAACTGTCTCCCAAAAATCCCCAGTGGTTCAAAAGCAGTAAAACAGAGACATACCGGGAGGCCAGGAAACCATGTTACATCACATAGCTTCAGCATGTACTCTCTCAAGGGAAAAAGAAAACCCAAGGACTAAAGCCAAATACAACAGTAATCACCATAAAAGGCAAAAGGAGATAACAGAACAAGGGTGGGATGGAGCGACCTGAACAGGACACCGTCAAAAACAATTCTACAGGTGAGTACTCAATTGTATTTTTCCCAGTGTCCTGTTCAGGTCGCTCCATTTCTGACAAGTGGGACATCCAAAAGCAGTGTCCAAAAGAAGGGTGGGATCCCCAAAGAGCAACAGCATGTAGTTCATGACACTACCGCCTGAAGCACCTTACATTTTGGCTGGATTTGGCTATAGGCAAGCCCTTCCTAGGCCCGTCAACGAGGACAAAAAGAGATGACGATTTCCTGAAGGGTCTCGTAGCAACTAGGTAGTACTTAAGGGCCCTGACCACATCCAAGGCATGGAGGGTCCTCTCCTTAGAATTAGAAGGCGCGGGACACAAGGAAGGCAAGACAATGTCCTCATTGAGATGAAAGGAAGAAACAACCTTAGGTAAAAAAATCGGTTTAAGGAGAAAAACCGCGTTATCCTGATGCCGCTCAAAGTAAGGAGGCTTCATACAAAGCGCAGCCAGCTCTGAAACCCGGCGCACCGAAGTGATAGCTACCAAGAAGACCACCTTTAGAGTCAGAATGGATAAAGCAGCATCGCACAAGGGCTCAAAGCGAGGACCCTGGAGAGCAGAAAGCACCAAGTTCAAATCCCACACTGGTAACATAGGCTTACGCGGTGGACATACATGAGTAACTCCTTGGAAAAAGGTCTTGATAAGTCTATGATTGGCGAAGGATCTTTGGAAAAAAATAGCCAAGGCCGAAACCTGGCCCTTGAGGGTACTCAGCTGGAGACTCGAATCCAATCCAAGTTGTAAGAACTCCAAAATCCTTGAAAAGGAGAATGTGCGACAGGGAAGACACTTGGACAGGGAAGACAGGCAATGTAAGCATGCCAGACTCTGTAGTAAATCATGGAGGAGGATTTCTTCCGAGCCTGAATCATGGTACGCACGACCGAGGCAGACAGCCCTTTCTCCATAAAGATGGAGGTTTCAGCAGCCAAGCCGTCAAAGCCAGTGTTTGTAAATTGGAGTGGTGTAGCAGCCCCTGAGTGAAAAGCCCTGGATCGTCGGGCATGACGTAGCGATCCACTGACATCTGAACTATGTCCGCGAACCAACACCGCCTCGGCCAACGAGGAGCCACCAGAATGGTTGGCACCCCCTCCTGGGCTATCTTGCGCAGCACTCGACCCAGGAGTGGAAATGGAGGAAAGGCGTAAAGGAGTCCGAACTCCGTCCAAGGAATTGCCAGAGCATCCGTGGCGAAGGCCAGAGGATCTCTTGACAGGAAGACGAACCTTTGAAGCTTGTGATTGTGTCGGGACGCAAACAGGTCCACGTCCGGCTGACCCCAGCGGCGACACAGAGCGTGAAAGATCTTGTCGCTGAGAGACCATTCCCCCAGACGAGAGACCCCCCTGCTCAGGGAGTCTGCCTCCGGGTTCTCCACCCTGGGGATGTAAAGCGCCGAGATGCAGGGAACATTCTCCTCCGCCCAAGTCAGGATCTGGGTCACCTCCTTGAGGGCTCGCTTGCTCCGGCCCTGATGATTGATGTAGACAACAGCCGTCTGATTGTCCGAGCGGCCCTGGACCGCACGACCCCGAAGATGAGGAGTCAAATGAAGCACGACCAACCGGATCGCTCTCAGCTCCAGGAGATTGATAGGCACGTGAGCCTCCTGTGGGCCCCACTGACCCTGGAACTTCAGTGATTACCAAAAACCTCCCCAGCCGGTGAGACTGGCGTCCGTGGAGACAATCTCCCAACGAGGAGTAAGAAAGGTCCTGCCCACTAGAAGATTTCTGGAGTCCAACCAACACGAGAGGGACTGCCGGGCCAGAGGAGACAGTGAGAATTCCTGCTCCAGGGACTCCTGTGTCCGGTCCCAAACAGTCAAGAGATTCAATTGAAGCGGCCTCATGTGGAATTGGGCGAAGGGCACAGCCTCGAAACATGACACCATGAGACCCACCAGCTTCATCCCCAGATGGATGAATGGTCGTTGGCACGACAGTAAGGCACGCACCTGCGTCTGAAGTCCCTCCACCTTCTGATGAGGGAGGAACACCTTGACCTGAGAGGTGTCCAACGTCATACCCAGGAAGGACCTCATCAATGAAGAAGTGATCGAGGACTTGGTGTAATTGATCACCCAGCCGAAATCCTCGAGAGTGGACAACACCATCTGGGTGTCGCTCTCGGCCTGCTGAAGAGATTGAGCAGCAATCAGCAAGTCGTCCAGATAAGGCAGAATACGAATGCCCTGACTCCTTAGAAGGGCCATAACGCCCGCCAGCACCTTGGTGAACACCCGGGGGCCTGAGGAAATCCCAAACGGCAGCACTACAAACTGGTAGTGCTGCTCCTCCAGCGCGAACCTCAGGAACTTCTGATGTCCCTGGAATATAGGGATGTGCAGGTAAGCATCCCTGATATCCACCGTGGTCATGAAATCGCTCAGCCGAAGCGAGGGCCTAAGAATGGCTGTTGGACGCCTTCCGATGTCCGGGGTGATTTGTCCTGTGCCTCACCAAGAACGGGTCGAGGGTTCTATTCCAATCTGTTCACGGTACCCAAGAAGGACGGTACTCTGAGGCCTATCCTGGACCTGAAGGGTCTCAACAAGTTTTTCAGATTCAGACATTTTCGCATGGAGACCTGCGCCGTCAAAGGGTTCTGGGATATCCGCGATTGAAGAAATTTTGGGAGCGGCCAAGCTGCCAGCTCTATTTTGTACCCGGAGGACACCACCTCCTGAATCCATCGATCCGAGACAGTCTCCAGACGTGAGCAAATAGCAGAAGCTGTCCCCCCACCCGGATGGGTGAGGGCGCCTCCTCATGCCTGAGGGGCCTTGGCAGGGGGCTTGGACTGGGATCCCCAGGAGGGATTGGGTCGACCGCGGGACCTACCTAGTCCCCAGGAATCCCTGCGGCCACCTGAAAAGAAAGAGCCTCTTCCCCCTCGATAGGAGCGAAAGGTAGACGAGCCCCGAAAGGGCCGCACAGGTTTCCGACGCTGAGTGAGTCTCCCATCCTTCGCCAGGAGATCCAGACGCTCCCTGAATAACCGAAGCCCCAAAAAGGGGATACCAGTGAGCGATTTCTTGGCGGCGGCGTCGGCTGCCCACTGCCGCCGCCAGATAGAGCGACGAAGTGCAACCAGCGGGGCCGAAGCCCTGCCACCCAGCCGGACGCTATCGTCCATAGCCGAGATTACAAAGGCAATAAAGTCCGCGCAGGCTAGGAGGTCCTTATACTCCTCCGCCCGCTTGTGAGATCTGGCGATATCAACAAGACTTCTCATCTTCTTTTTGATGGATAGGGAGACCATGGCTGCGGAACAAACCAGTCGAAGGCCAGCACCCACAAAGGTGAAAAGCGTGACTAGCCAGCTGATCCATGCGCCGGTCAGCAGGGTCGTGCAAGGAAGCTGTATCGGGTGACGGCATAACCGTGGTATTGGAGAGCCCCAAAACAGGAGCATCCGGCTCCGGGGGATGGGACCAAAGGCGAATCAACTCCTCAGAGAAAGGATATCGTCTGCCCAGGCCCTTAGGCACCGACAGCAATTTATAAGGCCCTTCCCATTCCTTAAAAACCATTTTGGAGAAGTGGCCTTGCTCAGGAAAAACAAGACGCTGTCTCTCAGGCCGAAATAAGTCCCCCAGCTTCTTTTTGGCCGCCTTCGGGGATACAATGTGCAAGGTCTCAAATATCGCAGATAACCTCTGTGTTATCAGGGAGCCACATGTCCTCGTCCGAGGAAGACCCAGGGTCGCTGTCATAGCCACCCGGTCGGTCCCCTGAGGAGTCAGAGTCATGAAACAACTCACCCTCCTCCATGGAGTCCCGGCCACCAAAAACTCATAATCATCATCAGCAGCAAAAAGCTAATAACCCGGCTCAATATGCCGCTTCTTACTCACGGCCTTCCTGGCAGTCAAGCGCAATAATTGTCTCTCTAGGCTGGCCACTCGGAGCGCCAAATTCGTTTGAGACTCCCTGCTGGCTTCCCCCTCACTGGAAGCTAAATGCAGGCGCGGGGGTGTAGGCGAGGCCGCAGGAAGAATAGGGCTGGGGACAGAAGCGCCCGCCCTATCCTGTTCCAGAAGAACGCTTTTGGCGCAAGGTACACAAACTGCGCTGAGACCGCTCAGAGGGCATGTACCATACATGAGACAGAGCTTAACCCGCCCTGAAGGGGCCCCTAGCTCGCTATCCCCAGAAGCCTCCATTATGGCCCAAACCCGGACAATCCCCAATTTAATCCCTCTTATAGATCCCTTAAGAATAGAGACTGCAGAGAGAGGGGGGGAGGGGGGTGGATAAGACCGGGAGGAACCACAATTCTGTGCAGTAATATGGGACCCGTCTGGAAGACACAAAGGGAAAGACCATGAGCATCCCACAGCACATGCATCGGAACAGACAAGAACTGGACTCACGGACCACAGTGGAACAGAGGGCCGAACACAGTGTCTGAACCCGGAGGGACAGTGCAGCCAACTCGAGAGGAGAGCTCCGGATGCGCCCATCAGGAGGAAGGAGGCCAGCGCGCCCTAGGCGAAGCGCATGCAGGCCGCAGGAGATAATGGCGCCGAACGTGGGCCGTAAGAAGCACCTCGAGGGACGGGCCGCGCAGCAATGACGCCGGAGGAGGGGGGAGGAGAGAGTACAAGTAAGAGAAGTAACCACATATAAAAACACAAACACCCCTTTCAATAAAGCTTGTGGGTGACAAGCGGGAATAAGGGGTCCCTAGGTGGCTCCTCCCCCCCCCCCCCCCCCCCCCATATAGGCTCACCAGTGCCTATGGCCGGCTACCCTTCGGGAGAGGGTCTGCGGCCCAGAGCATAGCTCTGCGCAACACCTGACCCCCGGCGTTCCCCTACCGTAGCACAAGGCTGGGAGGCAGGATGGGTCCCCGGAAGAAGGTGGAAACAGGGCTGCAGTGACCGACTGGCTTGGGATGCCCCGCTCGCCTGCGATATCCAGAGAGAGTAACACACTATCTTCGCAGTGAGACTGCAAGAAGAATTCTGGGGATTTTTGGGAGACAGCTGCCTTATATAGAGCCGGGAGGAGCTTCGATTTTCATCTTGCAGTCACTGCGCCACCTTGTGGCGGATTATCCACTTGTCAGAAATGGAGCAACCTGAACAGGACACTGGGAAAAGAAAAAAAAGGAAAAAAAGGGGGGAGGGGGGGGAGAGGGGTACAGTAGGAGCTTGAGGGGGTCCAGTACTTTATCATCTGACCTCGCCTAAGGAATAAGGAGCATGTCATATTGGGGCTTAGGTGGATGAACGATGTTTGCACCAAACTATTCGTTTAAAGTAGGGAAGGAAGTCGGGGGTAAGTAATCCAGCCCGACCAAGACCGCAGGTATAGTTCATTGGTGTCTTTCATGTCTGAGGTCAGTTCCTCCATGCGGCGAATTGATTCTAACTCCTGCACCCACTCCATCAGTGTGGGCACATCCTGCGTCCTCCAATGTCTGGGAATGATTCATGCTTAATATTTAACCCTCATCTATTATCCCAGGTAGTTAGTGATTGGTTTTTAATTGCCTCATAAATTGGTGTGTTTGTATGTTTTTTAGGCCCTGTGGTGGCTTCCAATAAAGATGATACATATATTTTATGAGCCTGGTGGAGTGCCCATTCTTTGGAATTCCATGTGGTTTGGTTTCGTGTATAGGTTATAATTTGGAATTCAGGGTGCACCCCCCCAGGGAGTTCATGTTTCAATATTGGATTCTTTGGTGATCTGTGGTGCCCTCACTCAGAGTTTTTGTTCCACTTTAAAGCAGAACAAAACCCTTGGCACATACCGAATCTGAATTCCCCACTGTGCCCCCCCTCCCCCCCTTACCCCAGTTCACCGCAAAACTCACTTCTGCTCTGGCTCCCACTGCGATGTAAACAAGAACAGCTCCATGCCCAGGATCTCTAGACAGACACACGCCCTCGCCCAGCCAGGACAGGAGCATGCCCACGCCTAAAGGGAAACTGGGGATGCTCACTATGGCCAAGCTCTTCATATGCACAGCGGTGACAGGACAGGGGACCACACATGTGCTGTAGTATCAGGGAAAGGAAAGCTTTTATGGATGATTTTGGGGGTTTCTGATAGCGGGACATCCCAAATCAGGATAGCTCCCAGGGAAAGGAACAAAACCCGGGTTAATTCCAAGTTTTTGTTCCACTAAGTCTGCTTACAGGCCTACCTATACCCAAGTACAAAGCTACCTGCTCATAGTAACAATAGACCAAAAGATCTATGTCTGGTGTAACCCCCCCTCTAGGCGCATCTCAGAAGGAGATGCCCCGCACTCAGAGCTGGGTCTTTGGCGCAGGGATCGTCGACCTAAAGCTTGAGAGCCACACGTGGTTTGTGGATCATTTTTATGGCTTTAGGCAGGTGGGGGGGGGGCTGGTTTGTGATGTGCTCTGTGCATATTAAAAGAAACTGTGCAGGCAGACCCTAAAACTAAGACATTCCAGGTTTTAGTCCACTTTAAATAGAAACATAGAAGGTTGAGGCAGTAGGAGATCATACGCTCCATCTAGTCTGCCCTTATGTGTATACTGTATGTTCTCTTTATCTTAGGATAGATGGAGGCTTATCCCAGGGATGTTTACATTTAGTGACTGTTGATTTTTCAACTACCTCTGCTGGAAGTTTGTTCCAAGCATCTACTACTCTTTCTGTAACAAAATATTTCAACATTGCTCCTGATCTTCCCCCCGACTAGCGTCAGGTTGAGCACCCTTGATCCATCATTAAGTTTCTTTTTAAAAACACGTCCCTCCTGAACCTTTTTCAATCCTTTCACAAATATAAAGGTCTCTATCATGCCCCCCCTCTCCCTTCTTTCCTCCAGACTGTACAAATTAAGTTCTTTAAGTCTCTCCAGATAAGTTTTAAGTTTAAGTCCTTCGACCATTTTTGTTGCCGGCCTTTGGATATGTTCTATTTGAATAATGTCTTTTTGCAGGTAAGGTCTCCAGAACAGCACACAGTATTCTAGCTGTGGCCTTACCAGGGCTCTATACAGCGGCATCACAACCTCCCTCTTCCTACTGGTGATGCCTCGAGCTATGCAGCCGAGCATCCTGCTTGCTTTTCCCACTGCCTGGCTTCACTGTCCACTCATCTTACAGCTATCAGTAATCAGTACCCCTAAATCTCTCTCTCAGAATTCCTGGCACAGTACTGCCCATACTCATTAAAATTAGCACTTAAGGATATTGTGTTTATTTTAGATAGATAGTGGTCCATGCCTAAAGGCAGCAAAAAATAGCACTGGTTGGTGCAGCTGCTTTTTGAAATAGGAAATACATGTACCGTATGTGTAATAGTGCTTGATATGGTGATCTGGCTCCCTCTTGTGATCGCTTTGGTTATGGCACGTGTGTTTAAAGCTGAACAAAACCCACCAATGGCCCTCCTAGAATCTAAAAGATTCCAGGGCTGTCCGCTGGGTTTTCTCTGAATTGGGATGTGTAAAAACCCTCCCGAACGCCAACCAAAAGAACAAAAAAAATCACTTTTCCCTGCTCCAACAGCAGGCCCATAAAAAGGCCAGGAATTACCCAGAGACTACAGTGTTTGAAAAGCAGTAATGCAAGAAGCCGGGAGGCAAGACCATGTTACCAAAAAGCACAGCCCCACTAAAAAATAACTCTCACGAAAATCACCATAACAGGGCAGAAGAGGATAACAATAACAAGGGAGGGATGAAGCAAGCCGTGCTGTACACCGTAAAAACAATTCTACAGGTGAGAAATCACAGAATTGTATTTTTCCTGGTGTACAGCACGGCTTGCTACATTTCAATTATTCACATTTGGGACATCCAACAGCAGTGTCCATGAAAAAGGGTGGGATCCCTTCCTAGGCCCAGCAGGAAGGACAAACAGAGAATCCGACTTCCGAAAAGACTCAGTGGCGGGCAAATAGTATTTGAGCACCCTGACCACATCCAGAGAATGAAGGCTTCATTCCTTAGAATTAGAAGGGGTAGGACACAAGGAAGGCAAAACAATGTCCTCATTGAGATGAAAGGCAGAAACAACCTTGGGCAAAAAGTCAGGTTTAAGACGGAATACCACCTTATCCTGATGCCATTCAAAATAAGGAGCCTTAATAGAAAGCACAGCCAGCTCAGAGACAGGATGCACTGAAGTGATAGCAACCAAAAGGGCCACCTTAGGAGTCAGAATGGACAGTGCAGCATTGCAGAAGGGCTCACGCGGTGGACGTACATGAGTAACTCCTTGGAAAAAATTATTGACAAGCCTATGATTGGCGAAAGATCGTTGGAAAAAAAGATTGCCAAAGCCGAAACCTGGCCTTTGAGGGTACTCAGTTGTAGACCTGTCTCCAGACCATGTTGTAAAAACTCCAAATGGAGAAAGTGCGACAAGGAAGAGACTTAGGCTCGCACCAGGCAATGTAAGCATGCCAGACCCTATAATAAATCAAAGAAGAAGATTTCTTCTGAGCCTGAATCATAGTACTGACTACCGAGGCTGGCAATCTCTTATCCATCAGGATGGAGGTTTCAGCAGCCAAGCCATCAAAGCCAGCACTTGTAAATTGGGATGGCGCAACTGTCCCTGAGTGAGAAGCCCTGGATCATCAGGCATGACGAAGTGATCCACCACCACCTGGACGACGTCCGCGAACCAGGTCGGTACCCCCTCCTGGGCTATCTTGCGCAGCACCCGACCCAGGAGAGGAAAGGGAGGAAACGCATAGAGGAGCCGGAAATCCGTCCAGGGAATGGCTAGGGCGTCCGTGGCGAAGGCCAGCGGATCTCTTGACAGAGAGACAAACCTTCGAAGCTTGTGATTGTGACGAGACGCAAACAGGTCCACATCGGGCTGACCCCAGCGGCGACACAGGGCATAAAAGATCTTGTTGTCGACGGACCATTCCCCCAGATAAGACGTCCCCCTACTCAGGGAGTCCGCCTCCTGGTTCTCCACCCCTGGGATGTAAACCGCTGAGATGCAGGGAACATTCTCCTCTGCCCAAGACATTATCAGGGACACCTTCTTGAGGGCTCGTTTACTCCAAGTCCCGCCCTGATGATTGATGTAAGTGACAGCCGTCTGATTGTCCAAACGGACCTGGACCGCACGGCCCCGAAAGTGGGGAGTCAACTGGAAGAGGACCAACCTTATCGCCCTCAGCTCCAGGAGATTGATAGGTGTGTGGGCCTCCTGAGAGCCCCACTGGCCCTGGAACTTCAGTGAGTGCCAAAACCCTCCCCAACCGGTCAGACTGGCGTCTGTGGTGACAATCTCCCAGCACGGAGGTAGAAAGGACCTGCCCTGCCCGCTAGAAGATTCCTCGAGTCCAACCACCACGAGAGAGACTGTCTGGCCAGAGGGGACAGAGCGAATTACCGCTCCAGGGATTCCTGTTTCTGATCCCAAATGGTCAAGAGATTCAACTGAAGAGGTCTCATGTGGAACTGGGCGAAGGGTACCGCCTCGAAGCAAGACACCATGAGTCCCAACAACTGCATCCCCAGATGGATGGAGGGATGAGGACACGACAGCAAAGCTCGCGCCTGCATCTGAAGGCCCTCCACCTTCTGTTGAGGAAGAAACGCCTTGACCTGAGAAATATCCAGCGTCATGATCAGGAAAGACCTCACCAATGACGGGGTGAGCGAAGACTTGGGATGATTGATCACCCAACCGAAGGACTCTAGGGTGGACACAACCACCTGAGTTTCCCTCTCGGCCTGATGAAAAGATGGAGCGGCAATCAACAGGTCGTCCAGGTAAGGAAGAATGCGAATGCCCTGGCTCCTCAGGAGGGCCATGACACCCGCCAGCACCTTTGTGAACACCCGAGGGGCCGAAGTGATACCGAACGGCAAGGCCACAAACTGGTAGTGCTGATCCCCCAGAACGAACCTCAGGAACCTCTGATGCCCTAGGAAGATAGGAACGTGCAGGTAGGCATCCTTGATGTCCACAGTGGTCATAAAGTCACCTGGCCGAAGAGAGCTCACCGCCATCCGTAAGGTCTCCATGCAGAAGTGTTTGAACCTTACAAATCTGTTGAGACCCTTTAGATCCAGAATGGGTCTCAGGGAGCCATCCTTCTTGGGCACCGTGAACAGATTGGAGTAGAACCCCCGACCCCGTTCTTGAAGAGGCACCGGGCAAACCACTCCGGATGACAGAAGATGTTGGACGGCCAACCTCAGGCCCTGCGTCGTCACGGGATTTTGGGAGATCCAGGACCGGAGGAATCTTGGGGGCCGCCAAGCTGCTAGCTCTATCTCGTAACCGGAGGACACCACCTCCTGAATCCACCGATCCGAGATGCGTTGTCTCCAGACGTGAGCAAAGGGCCGAAGCCATCCCCCCAGATTTCAGGCGGTGCCCCACAGCAACTGGCAGCGCAGCGGGCCCCCAGCGTAGAAGGCAACAGATGCGAGGACAAGATGGCGCCGGACGAGAACCTCGAGGGGCTGGCCGCGTGGTGATGACGTGGGTAGCGTCATCTCGCGGCCCCGCCCCCCCGGAGAAAACGCACGAAGCACTCCGGGCGCCAAGAGCCAGAAAATGGCACCCAGGGACTAGGGAAGGAGGGCACTCCTCCTCAGCGTCCCCCGCTGCAGAGCGCAATGCGCCCGCAGCGGCGGGAAGAGACAAGACGGCCGCAGTGGCGAGCGCGGCCAGACATGGCACCAAAGGGGGAGGGGGGGGGGGGAACCCAAAGACACGGCAAATACAGCAGCCACAGTAAAAACACCACAAAGTATGAAACACCAATAAAGCAAGTGGGAACACAGCAAGGGTGGTATCTCCCTTCCACCATAGAGGCTCACCATTAGCCTATGGCCGGCTACCCTTTGGTTACAGGGTCTGCGGCCCGGAGCATAGCTCACCCAACCCCAGGTGTTCCCCTACCTTCACCTGACCCGTCAGCCAAGGCTGGGAGGCAGAAGGGTCCGGAAACAGGTGGGAATAGGCCTGCAGCGAATAACCAGAGAGAGAAATCTTCAGTCTTCGCAGTCAGGACTGCAGAGAAACTATGGAGTCTCTGGGTAATTCCTGGCCTTTTTATGGGCCGAGAGGAGCCACAAGTCTTTCTGCAGTCAACTGCGCCACCTTGTGGCGGATTACCCAAATGTGAAGAATTGAAATGAAGCAAGCCGTGCTGTACACCAGGAAAAATCCTGGGTTTTAGTCCACTTTAAGCAAAAAATATTAACCTTTGAATTACATGTTTATGTACATGCTGTTTTATATTTTATTAAGAAGGTCAGGTTGGGTGATGGTACCTAAAAATAAATACTGTATTGATTCAAGAGTATTTGTTGGCATTGCTCAAAGAGGAACTATGATCAGAAAGGACCATAGTCCCTCCTTAAAACGGACCTTCAGCATCATTTCATGAAAAGCCCAAACCCTTAAAAACTATTCCCCATCATCTAAAATGTTTATATTTTACGCTTTAGTCACTTCTTATTCTTTCCTCTGCTGGGCTGCAACTCTGTTCAGGACTCTAGGATACGGGCGCCGCCATCTTGCCTCAGAATCTTCACATACTGAGGAGAGGACAGTGGGGTAAAGTACAGAGGGGCAGGGTTATAGCTGTGCTTTACACAGACAGAGCAGAGCTGGAGTCAGGGAAAGGACAGAAATCCCAGAATGCAGAGCGGCATAGCCAGAAGACACTTCCTGTTTGCAGGCTGCCTGATGTTCTATGAGCCGCTATGTTGGATATTTAAAGGCTCATAACATGCAGTAGATGCAGATAAGATGATTGTTAATGTGAGCGATCTGTATGTACAGGGTACAGGGTGGAGGAAACATATAAGATATGCTCTTATTAAGAGTGAAGGTCTGCTTTTTAATGTGCAGAAGCAGGGCACCCCAAACCGCTGTCCATTGCGCCATTAAAGGTAAGAACCAAGCAATCTGGGTGCTCGCCTCTATCAGGATCCTTCTACGGCTGCTGTGGAGCAGCCTATCAGCTTGAACGGCCAGTGCCGGCCACGGTCAAGTGGAAGCGAAACCTGGAAGAGGCGGATATTAAAGAGGGACTACGGTCATTTCTGACCATAGCTCCTCTTTACATAGAAACATAGAAGGGTGACAGCAGAAGGAGACCATACGCTCCATCTAGTCTGCCCTTATGTGTATACTGTATGTTCTCTTTATCTTAGGATAGATGGAGGCTTATCCCAGGCAAGTTTAAATTCAGTGACTGTTGATTTTTCAACTACCTCTGCTGGAAGTTTGTTCCAAGCATCTACTACTCTTTCTGTAAAATAATATTTTCTAACATTGCTCCTGATCTTCCCTCTGACTAGCTTCAGGTTGTGCCCCCTTGTTCTATCATTAAGTTTGTTTAAACCTAGGAGACCATTCGAAGGCCTGTTTGTGTCTTCTATGGTTGGCATTTGGTCCTATGAGCTTTGTGTTGTGCGGCAGAAAATTCCATGAAAATAAAGACTTACCAGGACATCCTGGATATGAAGCAGCCAAAGAACTGCTGGGCAAGGGCCTCAGCCAGGCACCTTCTAGTCAGAGGCGTTTGGTCAATGATCATTGCACTGTGCAACAGGTTCGTGCTGGAAAAAAAAAAAAAAAAAAAAAAAAAAAAAAGATATATAGTGAGTACTGAACAAAAATGCAGGAAAGCATAAAGCTTAGTAAAGTATTCCATATTCCAGGAATACATGGGGGCGAGTACTGGATATATTGGATTAAAGCGGTCCAAAACTTCTCCCCACCCAACCCTCACCCCCCACAAACAGCTTAAAGAGGAACAAGACCCTTGCACAGCCCCCCCATCTCCAAGTATCAGTGGCCAACTGCTTTGGCGATGCGGCTGGTGGCCCACTTTTATGAAAAAAAAAATTGGGGTTTTCCACTGCCAGGGACACATCATACCAGCTATTTTTGAGATCTCTGATTGGCTGATCTTAAAGTGGAACCAAACTCACCAGCGACCAGCCTGAATCTACAAGAGCATCCCGGGATGCTCCCGCCATGTGGAGCCCCCAGGAAGCTCGAAAAAACTAACCTTGAAGCAATTCACGTTTTGCTGGGTGAAATCGTAGTTTGACTGGGAGACCAGGTGAGCGGGGGCTAAAACCGGGCGACTCGAGGAAAAAAGGGTGACTTGGCATCTCTGCGTCCCCTATGCAAGCCAGGGGGTGCCACTCTATCAGTGGGGGTGTCCAAGAAACTAGATGAATTAAGGGACCAGGTAAGATTTCTTTAACCTCCTGTCCTGAGTCTGCTCTCCAAGGTTTACTGGTCTTTATAATAACATCCTCATATTAAATGAAGATAAACAGAGAGATAAAAATAGAGAGAGAGATAAAAATAGAGAGATAAAAAGAGATAAAGAGAGAGAGAGCTAAAGAGAGAGAGAAAGAGAGCTAAAGAGAGAGAACGAGAGCTAAAGAGAGATAGAGAGAGCTAAAGAGAGATAGAGAGAGCTAAAGAGAGAGAGAGAGAGAGAGAGAGAGCTAAAGAGAGAGAGAGAGAGAGAGCTAAAGAGAGAGAGAGAGAGAGAGCTAAAGAGAGAGAGAGAGAGAGCTAAAGAGAGAGAGAGAGCTAAAGAGAGAGAGAGAGAGAGCTAAAGAGAGAGAGAGAGAGAGCTAAAGAGAGAGAGAGAGAGAGAGCTAGAGAGAGAGAGAGAGCTAAGAGAGAGAGAGCTAAAGAGAGAGCTAAAGAGAGAGCTAGAGAGAGAGAGAGAGAGAGAGCTAAAGAGAGAGAGAGAGAGAGCTAAAGAGAGAGAGAGAGCTAAAGAGAGAGAGAGAGCTAAAGAGAGAGAGAGAGAGCGCTAAAGAGAGAGAGAGAGAGCGCTAAAGAGAGAGAGAGAGAGAGAGCGCGCTAAAGAGAGAGAGAGAGAGCTAAAGAGAGAGAGAGAGAGAGAGCGCTAAGAGAGAGAGAGATAGAGAGAGAGAGAGCGCTAAAGAGAGAGAGAGCGCTAAAGAGAGAGAGAGCGCTAAAGAGAGAGAGAGAGAGAGAGCGCTAAAGAGAGAGAGAGAGAGAGAGCGCTAAAGAGAGAGAGAGAGAGAGCGCTAAGAGAGAGAGAGAGAGAGAGCGCTAAAGAGAGAGAGAGAGATAAAGAGAGAGAGAGAGAGCGCTAAAGAGAGAGAGAGAGAGAGAGCGCTAAAGAGAGAGAGAGAGATAAAGAGAGAGAGAGAGAGAGAGAGAGAGAGAGAGAGAGAGAGCGCTAAAAGAGAGAGAGAGCGCTAAAGAGAGAGAGAGAGAGAGATAGAGAGAGAGAGCGCTAAAGAGAGAGAGAGCGCTAAGAGAGAGAGAGAGAGAGATAGGAGAGAGAGAGATAGAGAGAGAGAGAGAGCGCTAAGAGAGAGAGAGAGATAAAGAGAGAGAGAGAGATAGAGAGAGAGAGAGCGCTAAAGAGAGAGATAAAGAGAGAGATAGAGAGAGAGAGAGCGCTAAAGAGAGAGATAAAGAGAGAGATAGAGAGAGAGAGAGCGCTAAAGAGAGAGAGAGAGAGAGAGAGCGCTAAAGAGAGAGAGAGAGCGCTAAAGAGAGAGAGAGAGCGCTAAAGAGAGAGAGAGAGCGCTAAAGAGAGAGAGAGAGCGCTAAAGAGAGAGAGAGCGCTAAGAGAGAGAGAGAGAGCGCTAAAGAGAGAGAGAGCGCTAAAGAGAGAGAGAGAGCGAGAGAGAGCGCTAAAGAGAGAGAGAGAGAGCGATGAGAGAGAGAGCGCTAAAGAGAGAGAGAGCGCTAAAGAAAGAGAGAGCTAGAGAGCGCTAAAGAGAGAGAGATAAAGAGAGAGAGAGAGAGAGATAAAGAGAGAGAGAGAGAGATAAGAGAGAGAGAGAGAGAGATAAAGAGAGAGAGAGAGAGAGAGAGAGAGAGAGAGAGAGATAAAGAGAGAGAGAGAGAGAGAGAGAGAGAAAGAGATAAAGAGAGAGAGAGAGAGCTAAAAAGAGAGAGAGAGAGCTAAAGAGAGAGAGAGAGAGCTAAAGAGAGAGAGAGAGAGCTAAAGAGAGAGAGAAAGAGAGCTAAAGAGAGAGAGAGAGAGCTAAAGAGAGAGAGAGAGAGCTAAAGAGAGAGAGAGAGAGCTAAAGAGAGAGAGAGAGCTAAAGAGAGATGGAGAGAGATAAAGAGAGAGAGCTAAAGAGAGATGGAGAGAGATAAGAGATAAGAGAGAGAGCTAAGAGAGATGGAGAGAGATAAAGAGAGAGAGATAAAGAGAGATGGAGAGAGCTAAAGAGAGAGAGATAAAGAGAGGATGGAGAGAGCTAAAGAGAGAGAGATAAAGAGAGATGGAGAGAGCTAAAGAGAGAGAGCTAAAGAGAGAGAGAGAGAGCTAAAGAGAGAGATAGATAGATAGATAGATAGATAGATAGATAGATAGAGAGAGATAGAGAGAGAGAGAGAGAGAGAGAGAGAGCTAAAGAGAGAGAGAGAGAGCTAAAGAGAGAGAGAGAGAGCTAAAGAGAGAGAGAGAGACGAGCTAAAGAGAGAGAGAGAGAGATAAAGAAAGAGAGAGCTAAAGAGAGAGAGCTAAAGAGAGAGAGAGAGAGCGCTAAAGAGAGAGAGAGAGATAAGAGAGAGAGAGAGAGAGAGAGAGAGAGAGAGAGAGAGCTAAAGAGAGATGGAGAGAGCTAAAGAGAGAGAGAGAGAGAGAGAGATGGAGAGAGCTAAAGAGAGAGAGAGAGAGAGAGAGAGATGGAGAGAGCTAAAGAGAGAGAGAGAGAGATAAAGAGAGAGAGAGAGCTAGAGAGAGAGAGAGAGAGAGCTAAGAGAGAGAGAGCTAAAGAGAGAGAGAGCTAAAGAGAGAGAGAGCTAAGAAGAGAGAGAGCTTAAAGAGAGAGAGAGCTAAAGAGAGAGAGAGAGAGAGCTAAAGAGAGAGAGAGAGAGAGCTAAAGAGAGAGAGAGATAGCTAAAGAGAGAGAGAGAGATAGAGAGAGAGAGCTAAAGAGAGAGAGCTAAAGAGAGAGAGAGAGAGAGAGAGAGCTAAAGAGAGAGAGAGAGAGAGATGGAGAGAGAGAGAGATAAACAGAGAGAGAGAGAGAGAGAGATGGAGAGAGAGAGAGAGAGCTAAAGAGAGAGAGAGATGGAGAGAGAGAGAGATGGAGAGAGAGAGAGAGAGCTAAAGAGAGAGAGAGAGAGAGAGAGAGAGAGAGAGAGAGAGAGAGAGAGAGAGCGCTAAAGAGAGAGAGAGAGCTAAAGAGAGAGAGAGAGAGAGCTAAAGAGAGAGAGAGAGAGAGCTAAGAGAGAGAGAGAGATAAAGAGAGAGAGAGATGGAGAGAGATAAAGAGAGAGAGAGATGGAGAGAGATAAAGAGAGCTAAAGAGAGATAAAGAGAGCTAAAGAGAGAGAGAGAAAGAGAGATAGCTGTATCCGCTACAAAACGCTTCTGTATTCAATACTAAATGAGCAAAGAGAATGGAGGTGCCTCAATCTGGTCACTACCGCCATCTGGTGGACAACAAAGGCACTTCCCTGGCCCTAATGTTATTGGCCTTGATTCAGTAAGAGTTGTAAATAATTCTCATGGTAGTAAAATATTCACGTATGAGGAAAAAGCCTGAGAATGTCACTGTTACTGAATCACCAGATAAAGACAATGGAAGTCAGTGGCACTTTTTACTACAGTGTAAAAAGGAGTAAAAATGTCTCTACTTATCTTAGGAGTAAAAAAAGTGCCATTGGCCTTTCTTTGATTAATTAGATGGTGATTCAGCAACAGTGAAATTCTCTGGCTTTTTTCTCAAAGTGAATCTTTTTACTACCATGAGATTTTTTTTTCAATGTGAATCGAGGCCATTGTGTGCAAGTCAGATGCTAAACTAAACTAAAAAATGCTAAAGATGAAAGGTGAGTGGGGAGCAGCCATTGTGCTACCTCATAATGTACCTCACAGCTACATTTAGGTTGGGGACACTTTTCGGATACGTCATTATTCGTACCGTCACTCGTGCACATCTCTGTGGTTATCCGAGCAATTGCCATAGATTACAATGAGAGCTGACAAGTGCAAACTTAGATGAAAGTGCTGAGGGAAAGTGGTAGATTTCCTGGCCCACCCTGAAGTGCCCACTTGATATCATAGGAGCCATTAGTGTGGGCCTCTCTCTCCATTATACCCGTGCTGCCCATAGAAATCTGTAAGGTTGCTCAACAATCGCATCGCAGAGAAAAAAAAAAAAAAAAAAGGTTTTGATTTGGAGATACTTTACCGTTTAGGCGCCTTTCACACCATTCTGAGTTCATCCAATTGAAAGTAGAAATACTCGGGTGTGGCAAAATAGGGAAGAGAATCACGTCCATTTAAAGTGAACCAACAGTCAAAAATGATTTAAACCAGACCAACACAACAAACAGTGCTTCTATGCATCCCTCCCCGGGGCATTTACCGTATATACTCGAGTATAAGCCGAGTTTTTTCAGCCCACTTTTTGGGCTGAAAAAAGCCGCCTCGGCTTATACTCGAGTCGGAAGGACTCAGCTGTCTTTTTTTAAGTACCAGTTCCTAGCGGGCTTCGCGCATGTCACCATCCAGCGCGCGTGCCCGGCGATCACGCACCCAGCCATCCTTGCTCCCTCCCTGTCTGCATTGGTCCGCCCCCAGTCACCGTGTTATGCTGTGGCCGCGTCAGTGAATAGGAGAGCGGCCTGGCAGCTCCGCCCTCACTGCCGTGACCATCATCAGCAGAGAAGAAGGCGTGCGGGGGCTGCCTGACCTGCTCAGTACACCGGCAACCTAGGAGCGCCTGGTAACAGGTCAATGGAGGAGCAGGCAGGGATTCGGGGGGAGGGTGGACTGTCACTTGGGGGTTTAAAAAGAAAAATTAGATTATGTTGATGGGGGTTTGTACAGATTGTGTGTTTGTGGTGGCACATTGAATTTAAGATTAGAGGAGCAGGCAGGAGCAAGCTCACTAATTCAATGTTTTTTTTAAGTGGAACAAAACCATAAGAGGCCGGCCGGAATCTAAAAGATTACAGGGCTGGCTGCTGGCCTTCTGCTTGGGCATCCTGATTTGGGTATTTAAAAACATTATTGGTATCTATTTTTATTTTTGAAATTTACCGGTAGCTGCTGCATTTCCCACCCTAGGCTTATACTCGAGTCAATAACTTTTCCAGTTTTTCGTGGTAAAATTAGGTGCCTCGGCTTATATTCGGGTCGACCTATACTCGAGTATATACGGTAAGATTGCTGCACATAAAAATTTACCTTTTTCTAACTTTTGCTGTGGTAAATTTTAAAAACAAAATAGAGGCTCGTGCATTTGCAGGCCACCTCTGCAAACAGAAGTGCTGCTGGGCTTCCTGTTACTGTGCATTGTCGGTTATGTCAGTGAATCCAGGCAGCAGCATGGCTGAGATCTGGAAGAGGAAGCTCCAAAATGGCCGCTACCTTTTGTTTCCAACTGTGCCAGGCTGTTGGTCCGTTTCAAAAGGCTCCATCACATCTAAGCGATGTGTTGTGGTGCATTTGGGAAACGCTGTATGTAGTGTTTTATTTTGTTTTAAAGGTATAGGTCCACCAAAAAAAAAAAAAAAACATCTATTGTACCCGTAGAAAATTGGTCATACTAGCGATCAGCAAACTCATCCGATCACCGGATTACATTGCACGCACCAGCTCAAACTCCAGTCACCAGCACCTTGGTGTCGGACTCATGTCCCTCTGCCATTAATCACAGAGGCCCCATCTATATATACTGCAATGGAGGGGATGTGCCGAGGCCTGACACGCATGCTCCTTTGTAATGATTAGAGGGGGTGCAAGCCCGACACACAAGTAACAAAGGAAGGATGGCAGCCGCTCAGATCATTTTATAACTAACCTGGGAGGTGCACGTTAGCAGGGCAATTAGGATACAAAAGTCTTAAGGAGCCACAGCACTCAACTCTGTTAGCTTGCAGACCAACCTAAAATCTGTCTCTAAATCTGGTTAAAATGCCGGCTCCCCAATTTATCTATTGCATTGAATAATGAATACTGAATTACTTTATTGACCGCCAAGTAAGTACAGAATACATACAAGGAATTTTTGGCTTTTTGGCAGGAGATTCAACATTAGAGCTATAAACAATAACATATAATATCTTTAATACATATAATACAAAGTAGTAACACAGTGACACAGTAGTGACTGGTAAAAGTTCAGTGCAGATTATTCAGTGCAGGTTGTTCAGTGCCCTAACAGCCAAAGGAAAAAAGCTATTTTTGTGCCTGGAGGTTCTAGTTGAGAGAGTCAGGTACCTGCGGCCAGAGGGTAAGAGTCTGAAGAAAGAATGTCCTGGGTGTGTTGGGTCCATAGCTATTTTTTTAGCCTTTGAGCAGATTCTGCTCTTGAATTGTCCCTCTAGAGATGGTAAGGGCATCCTATGATCCGCGTCGGCAGACCTGGTAATCCTCTCCAGCCTATTCTTGTCTTTGGCTGTAGCCCCGCTGTACCAGACAGTGAAGGAGGTCAGAAGCGATCCTATGGCAGCACTCTAAAAGGTTTTTAGGATCCTTTTAGACATAAAATAGTCCCAAGAACTATAGCCTCTGTTGGGCCTTCTTTAAGATGACTGTAGCTTGCATGCTCCACTTCAAGTCCTACATGATCACAGGTACCAAGACTTTTTCTGCTGGTGACGATTTTGCCTTCTTCTCATCACCAATCGAAATGGGATGGTGCGTTAGGTGGGATCGCCTGAAGTCCAATTATGAGTTCAACTGGATGTTCAGGATAAGGTTGTTTGCATTGCAACAGGATTCCAGGGTTTTGACTTGGGTCCGGAAGGTAGACTCATCGTTGTCGTTGATAAGGCCTATCCAAGGTCGTATCATCTGCATACTTGATGATCTTGATTGAAGGATCTGAGGAGGTGAAGTCATTTGTGTAAAGTGAAAAGAGATGTCCCAAATGGGGCTCTCAGAGATTAGAGTTAGGACTGCACCCCACAGAGGCACCTGGTGCTTGGTGGTGCAGCTTAAGCATACTTCTGCAGATGTTGTGAGCACCGAGTCCTCTGTTTTTAACCAGATTTAGAGACAGATTATAGGTTGTCTGCAAGCTAACAGGGTTGAGTGCTGTGGCTCCTTTAAGACTTTTATATCCTAATTTCCCTGCTCACGTGCACCTCCCAGGTAAGTTATAAAATGGTCTGAGTGGCTGCCACCCCTCCTTTGCTTCATTTTGAATTTGTGCAAGCACATAGGGTGTGAGGTCTGGGCTGTACTGCAAGGTCTTTGACCCTTCTACCCCTAGGTGCTTGCACTCGAGGTTTTAGGGCAACCTCAGCTAGCTGGCCGCCCTGGATTTGTTAAGCTTTAAAGAGAGACCACAAAGACATGGTCCTGCACTGCTCTAAGTGAAAAAAATGGGTGCTGGTAAGGGTCTGACTATCTATCATCTAAGTAATATTATCTGTGGGTTACCAGCTAACCACAGAAACCAATTCTACCCCAATAAAATGTGCCGCACACCATAAGATACTAAATGAATTTGTAATCATTTATTTATTAATTAATTAATTAAATAGACCCAAGTTCTACCAGACAAACATATAATACATACATTTAAAAAACATGAATAAAAAGCCCCAAAGGATTGGGGCAGGACGGATATCTAATAGTTAATATTATTCCAGGAGTAATATAATGTTCCCTCACACAATATAATTCATGCAATTAAATAATATAAAAAGGATACAAACAGTGAAAATGTGAACAATAATATCAATTAATATTTTCACAATACACACTCCAAATACAGCTATAAGAACAACTACCTATTCATATATGTGCTAAATCCCCATAGAAAGTGACTAGTGCAGTAAAGTGTCAAATGCCACAAGGTGCTATAAGTAATGCAGTGCCTAATTGTCTGTTAAAAATACATGAATTTTTAAGGTAAACCGGGAACTAATAAACAGTATAATTTTAGTACAGGTGGGTGTGAGGGACACACAATCATCCTGATGAAGTGGTGAGGGGATCACCAAGCAACGCGTCGTGGGTGTGCTTTGCGGGACGGCTCTTATCATTCGGTGATGTACTAAAATTATACTGTTTATTAGTTCCCGGTTTACCTTAAAAATTCATGTATTTTTAACAGACAATTAGGCACTGCATTACTTATAGCACCTTGTGGCATTTGACACTTTACTGCACTAGTCACTTTCCATGGGGATTTAGCACATATATGAATAGGTAGTTGTTCTTATAGCTGTATTTGGAGTGTGTATTGTGAAAACTTTAAAGAGAGACCCCGCACCACAGCTCCTTCTAAAACGTAACATTTAATTCAACTCACAAAGAGCAGCAGAAGCTCCCCAACAGAACTGTAAGGGGAAAGGAAAGACTTACCTGAAAATACTAATGGAGGCGTAGGAAGTGACTTCCATGTAAGCTTCATCCACAAACACGGTCTTGAAGCAGGAGTATGGATAGCGGCAGGTGAGGATCTCCTCATAGAACTCAAACACTTCATGGAGGTAGGAGGTGGTGTGCTTCAGGAGGGGCAGAAGCTGAGGCAGGCAGAAATGAGTCACCTGACGATACAAAGAGGCCGCAATGACGTTCCTCTGGGATTGGGACTGCTGCCACTAAAAATGTTTTACTGCAATGCGAATGAGTCTCTGGCGGGCCCACGCGAAGGAGGACAGAGCTTTTCTATTTTTCTATATATTCGCACCCCTGAGACTCTCCAGTCATTTGGGCTCTGTTCACACCTCTGCGCAAGGTAGTTACAATGCAGAGAAAACAATGGACATTATTCTATATGGCTCTGTTCACAGCTCTAAAAGACTCCAGGGCCACCAGAGTTCCACTCCTTGGGGCATCCCGAATTAGTGTGTGAAATCCCCCCAATCGCCAGTTTCACTCACCTTCTCCTGGAGCCCTTGCCGAGTCCGGTCGCACCCCTGCTCACCTCTAGCCATGGCTGTAAAGTGGGCGGGGGATGCGGCTGGCAGCCAATCAGCTCACTTGCTCTTGTATGAAGGCAGGTGAGTGAAACGGGGCAACCTGCGGGGTGCACACAGCGGGTCATCCCAATTCAGGATGCCACCAAACAGAGGAACAACACATGGGAAAGTGAAATTCCGGCATATTGTTTCTCTTTAAGAGCAAGCTTTTTTTTTTAAATATGCCGGAGGGGCATTGTATCAAAACAAACACTGCGCTTTGAATGCATTAGAAATGCGCTTGCATTGCATTTTTTTTAAAAAGAAACTTTCTTGCATGATAAGTAAATGGTAAAGTCTATGGCAATACAAACACAATGCAGGTACGCTGCGTTAAACGTGCGTTGCACTTGCATTGCTATAGACGTCTAGACCTGTTACAAAAAAAAAGTGTCTGCAATGCTTATTTAATGCGTTGCGCAATGCAGCGCAGATTATGTGAATTATTCCATCTAGAATAATGTACAATGTTTCCTCTGCGTTGTAACCGCGTTGCAACACAGCGTAACAACACAGAGAAAGTACAGAGGTGTAAACAGAGCCCATGGGATAGTTCACACATCTGCGCTGCATTGTGCTACGCATCAAAAAAGCACAACGTAGTAACAGTGCTATGGAAGATGATGGCGCTATATAAATAAACAACAATAATAACAGTACAGGTCAATAGAAGTCTATGGGAAAGCAAGCACAACACATATACAACGCAGTGTGCTTGAATTGCATTTGTGTCGTCAAAGACTTTTCTATTAACTCTGTGCAAAAAATGTTTTTCTTTTAAAGCAAACCAAAAACCACAAAAAACAAAAAAAGCCCAGGGGCCTTACTCACCTTCTGGACGCAGGTCTGGATGCTGGGCTGTGCTGCTGCTTTTGCCTGTCGCTTCCGGGTTCATTTAGCGCAGTAATTCGTGCTACATGAACCAGTTTGAAAATGCAGTCCACAGCTACTTACAGAGGGTCCTTCGCTGCGTCACCACTCACCTCGCCAGCGATCCCGCTGTCGATGCCGCCGCTTGCTCTTTGTGAGAGGCCGGCATCCAGGTGTGAGCTGAAAGGCCGCAGCCAGGAGGATTGTGGGATACATACTCCAGGGTGTAGCAAGATGGCGGCGCGGGAGCAACTGGTCTAGGATTCAGTGGCCTGGTAAGGTGAGGTGGGTAGGTCATTAATAGGGGGAGGGAGGGACCAGCAATCCTGTCCTGCGGATCTTATTGGGGGATGGGATGAAAAAAGAGAATGTCATTGGCTGAACCTGTAAACCCCCAAAATCTCATCCATTTCTGCTTCAATGTAAAAACGTAAAACAGTTTAGGATAGTGCCAAACAATGCCTGACGTAATGGTGTAACAATTACCTTTGCCTGCAGTATCACTTTAAAGCATATCAGGTGATGAGTATTTGTGTAATAAGGAAGGGTGTGGTCTAAGGAGATCAAGACCCTATATCAGGAGGTGCATAATTATTAGGCTGATCCCACAAAATGGCGATGCTGTGCAATAGCGGTAGGATGGTGATCCCACCTCTATCGCACCAAAACCACCAAGCACAACATTTTGGGTGTCATGATGCTATCACTCCCCTAACGCTGCATGTTGGACCCAAACGCTTAAAGTGGACCAACACCCAGGGGGGATCATCTATAAGATTCCCAGGCCGATCAGATCCCTCCCCACGGGGCATCTGAAATCGGGATGCCCCGATGTGTGAAACCCCGCAGAAACCTTACCTTATCCCCGTTCCAACGGCGCATGCGCGAGCCGCGGTCGCATCTCGCGCTTCTCTCTAGCAGGGCGTGCACCCGCGCCGGCCGTCTGTGAATGGCCGACGCGGGCGCGCTCCCTGTTAGAGGAAAGCGCGAGATGCGGCCTCCAGCGTGCTCAGGTGTCCGCTGTGGTTGTCCGTCGCTTGTCCGTACATACCACAGCGGCTCTGAGCGCTCTGATTGGACGAGCGCTCGCGTAGGAGCGGGGTGAGGTCTTTTTTAGGGCGATCTGGGGGGGGTTTCACGCAGCGCGATCGGGGTGCCCTGCGGAAGTGGACCAAAACCCAGGATAGTGAAAATCCTGGATGTTGGTCCACTTTAAATGAATGGGCCCATAGGTAACTACGGGAAGCGTTTCCCCTTCACAAACAGAAGATGACCTCGCCAAGCAATATGGCCGATGTCCCATTCAGCAGTGCAGGTCTCTGATGATTGCAGAGGGGAGAGAAACTGAGGAGGCCGATTGGCGAAAGAGAGAAAACAAGCAGCAAGTCAAGTCAACAGGACATGATGGATTGTGCTTCAAAACAGCTAAATATCAGAAATGCAAATAGTTACAGTGCTAGAACATTTAGGGAGGTTTCCAGCGCCGCTGGCGTCTGCACATCATGTACATATACCTCATGCATGTAAGGATCCACCAGGATCTCAAAGGGACCCACAGCCAGCGAGATGTTGGGAGACGCAGTCGGGATGGCCAGGGTGTAGTGGAAAGTCTTCTTCCTCATGTCATGGGTGTAAACGGTTTCCACGAGATCCCCGCTGGACACGGCCACCATGGAGGCGTCCACTGTGAACTCCAGCTTCCATGTGCACAGCTCAGAGTAGGAGTCCACACACGGGAACCAGAACCTAACGGGAAGAAAGCAAAAGGCATCAATGTGGTCACCTGTACAGGGAGGTCCATGGGTCACCGGTGCAAAAGGCATCAATGTGGTCACCTGTACAGGGAGGTCCATGGGTCACCGGTGCAAAAGGCATCAATGTGGTCACCTGTACAGGGAGGTCCATGGGTCACCGGTGCAAAAGGCATCAATGTGGTCACCTGTACAGGGAGGTCCATGGGTCACCGGTGCAAAAGGCATCAATGTGGTCACCTGTACAGGGAGGTCCATGGGTCACCGGTGCAAAAGGCATCAATGTGGTCACCTGTACAGGGAGGTCCATGGGTCACCGGTGCAAAAGGCATCAATGTGGTCACCTGTACAGGGAGGTCCATGGGTCACCGGTGGAGCAGAAGAGCATTTTATGGGATTTTTCGGGATTTCAAGTGGATATGTGTCATACAATGGGATGCCTGGGGCGGGTGGAACTAGGTTTCATTTTGAGTCTGCTTTAAATCGGAACTTCAGTTAAACTATGAACGCCCCCCCCCCCTACCCTGGTCCTGAGGCAGGATGAGGGGGTTACAAATAATTAAAAAAAACTGTACTGTCCTCCCGGTCTCTCAAGACTAAAAAAGCCTCATCCCCCGGGTTCACACGCGCTCCTGCCGGCCTTTCACCTGAATGGAGGGACGGGAGTGTGCAGGGAGCGGGCAATGTGGCTTCTGTGCTTTCCATCCAAGATGGCAGCTCCCAGGATCCAGGGGGCAAGGGGTTTTTCTCTTTACAACCCCCTTCCCCATCCTGCCTCAGCGCCACAGTAGGGTGGCAGGACGTGGCAGGAAGGGGTCATAGTTATCTTAAAGCGGACCTCCACTGTGAATAAGAGTGTATCTTATACGTTTCCCACACCCTGTACATACAGATTGCTCACATTAAGAATGATCCTGCCTACACCTACTGCATGTTATGAGCCTTTAAACATCCAAGATGGCGGCTCATGGAGCAAACAGGCAGCCTGCAAACAGGAAGTGTCTTCTGACTGTGCTGCTCTGCATTCTGGGATTGCTGTCCTTTCCCTGACTCCAGCTCTGCTCTGTCTGTGCAAAGCACAGCTATAACCCCCTGTACTTTATCCCGCTCTCCTCTCCTCAGTATGTGAGGCTTCTGAGTCAAGATGGTGACGCTCGTATCCTAGAGTCCTGAACAGAGTTGCAGCCCAGTGGGGGAAAGAAGAATAAGTGACTAAAAACATAAAATATATTTATTTTAGATGCTGAGGAATCGTTTCTTTTAAGGGTTTGAGCTTTTCATTAAATCATGGTGAAGGTCCGGTTTAAATTCCACTTTAAGCCCTATGCTAATGCTCTATATGCCCAAAATGAGACAGGCATCTATGTGCTTGTACAGGCCTCACGGTGAGCCACTCACTATTGAGTCTGAAAGATGCACACACAGGCATCCCTGGCATCTCAGCTGACAGCCCAGTCATTCAGATAGGCTGATGGCAGTGGCACACCACAGACCCCAGGCATGCCGGGGATGCAGCTGCTCCCCTTTCTCTAGGCTCAGTGCTGATTCCAGCCCGCGCATGCGACGTGAACCACTAGGAAGGTGAGTTTTAAGGAGGGGTTCACACAGCGGGGCATCCCAAATCAGGATGCACCAGGAAAATTGACTTTTAGTGAAAATCCTGGTGATCCACTAATAAAAAAAAAACTAATTACATATGCTAGATAGCGATAGGTGGGGGGTCATTTATGATTTTGAAGGAGGGGTTCACACAGCGGGGCATCCCAAATCAGGATGCACCAGGAAAATTGACATAGTGAAAATCCTGGTGATCCACTAATAAAAAAAAAACTAATTACATATGCTAGATAGCGATAGGTGGGGGGTCATTTATGATTTTGAAGGAGGGGTTCACACAGCGGGGCATCTCAAATCAGGATGCACCAGGAAAATTGACTTATAGTGAAAATCCTGGTGATCCACTAATAGTGAAAATCCTGGTGATCCACTAATAGTGAAAATCAAATTACATATGCTAGATAGCGATAGGTGGGGGGGTCATTTATGAGTTTTAAGGAGGGGTTCACACAGCGGGGCATCCCAAATCAGGATGCACCAGGAAAATTGACTTTTAGTGAAAATCCTGGTGATCCACTAATAGTGAAAATCCTGGTGATCCACTAATAGTGAAAATCATGGTGATCCACTAATAGTGAAAATCCTGGTGATCCACTAATAGTGAAAATCACAGCGATCCACTAATAGTGAAAATCCTGGTGATCCACTAATAGTGAAAATCATGGTGATCCACTAAAAGTGAAAATCATGGTGATCCACTAATAGTGAAAATCATGGTGATCCACTAATAGTGAAAATCCTGGTGATCCACTAATAGTGAAAATCCTGGTGATCCACTAATAGTGAAAATCCTGGTGATCCACTAATAGTGAAAATCCTGGTGATCCACTAATAGTGAAAATCCTGGTGATCCACTAATAGTGAAAATCCTGGTGATCCACTAATAGTGAAAATCATGGTGATCCACTAATAAAAAAAGACTAATTACATATGCTAGATAGCGATAGGTGGGGGGTCATTTATACATCCTGCATACAAAATATCTTGCCAAGCTTGTTTTTTTTATTTTAAAAGGCGGCAGAAAATCTGGGGTGACAGGTTCTGAACGTACCATTCTTTTATTTTACAGGGCAGATCTGCACACTTCCTTCTCCAGAGCCCGCCTGTGCTGGAATAGCAACTTATTGTTATTGCAATGCTCATGATGTGTGCAGATGATTTTACCCATCATGCAATGCTTTGGGGAGACATTACAGTGGTTATTTCTGCTGCTTGCTCAGGACACAGGCACTGGAATGGAGCAGATCACTTCTGTAAATGGAAAATGGTACGATCCAAAACCTGTCACCCCTGGATTTGATTCCTACCAGCAGAAGGGCTCTGGGGATTTTTTCAGTGTATAAGTGACCCCTCACTATACAGCATGTTTATATGGATGTTTAATATTTAGAGCTCCTATATAATAACATGTCAGGGTACAGACCTCCATCACCTTGCAAAAAGGGCCCCCACTCCATTAGGAATACTTACATGATCCATCACTTGGTCTCGGGGATGCTGCAGCATAGTATTGGCGCCCGATATTCTTACCTCACCAGCTAACCCGCGGCGCATGCACGGTGGCAGCTCACATCCTTGTAGATCTGTGTGCGGCTGCGCTCGCTGTAGCAGTGGCTGGCATGGGCGTGCATAGCCATAGAGATGCAGAGGCTGGCATGGGCGTGCATAGCCATAGAGATGCAGAGGCTGGCATGGGCGTGCATAGCCATAGAGATGCAGAGGCTGGCATGGGCGTGCATAGCCATAGAGATGCAGAGGCTGGCATGGGCGTGCATAGCCATAGAGATGCAGAGGCTGGCATGGGCGTGCATAGCCATAGAGATGCAGAGGCTGGCATGGGCGTGCATAGCCATAGAGATGCAGAGGCTGGCACGGGCGTGCATAGCCATAGAGATGCAGAGGCTGGCATGGGCGTGCATAGCCATAGAGATGCAGAGGCTGGCACCGGCGTGCATAGCCATAGAGATGCAGAGGCTGGCATGGGCGTGCATAGCCATAGAGATGCAGAGGCTGGCATGGGCGTGCATAGCCATAGAGATGCAGAGGCTGGCATGGGCGTGCATAGCCATAGAGATGCAGAGGCTGGCATGGGCGTGCATAGCCATAGAGATGCAGAGGCTGGCATGGGTGTGCATAGCCATAGAGATGCAGAGGCTGGCATGGGTGTGCATAGCCATAGAGATGCAGAGGCTGGCATGGGCGTGCATAG
The DNA here is from genome assembly GCA_027917425.1 of Gastrophryne carolinensis. Lineage (NCBI taxonomy): Eukaryota > Metazoa > Chordata > Amphibia > Anura > Microhylidae > Gastrophryne > Gastrophryne carolinensis. Next base: position 405,021,663 of record CM051239.1, on the reverse strand, counting down.
CCATAGAGATGCAGAGCGTGCTGCCCACCATTCATGAGTGCGGCTAAACTCGCATTCAGTTTCTTAAATCCTCACATTAACATGCACAGACAAAGAAGCCGATTGGAGCATCCCACACCGATAGCCAATCAGTGGCTCGTGCGCTATTCAGCTTTTAATAGCCGTTCCAACGACGGGGCAACGCATGAGAACTGAATGGTACACAAGCCGCTGGCCGCCGGTTATTAGGGTGTGAGCCTCACTGGTCAGACCCCATATGGAATACTGTGTACAGTTCTGGGCACCTGTGCAGCAGACCTTCACTCTGAATAAGAGCCTATCTTATATGTTTCCCACACCCTGTACATACAGATTGCTCACATTAAATCATCCTACCTGCATCTACTGCATGTTATGAGCCTTTAAACATCCAAGATGGAAGCCGCCATCTTATCAGGCAGCCTGCAAACAGGAAGTGCCTCCTGACTGTGCTGCTCTGCATTCTGGGATTGCTGACCTTTACCTGACCCCAGCTCTGCTCTGTCTGAGCAAAGCACATCTATAACCCGCCCCCCTGTACCTTATCCCACTCTCCTCTCCTCAGTAAGTGTGATGCTTCTGAGTCAAGATGGTGGCGCCCGTATCCTAAATTCCTGAACAGAGTTGCAGCCCAGTGGGGGAAAGAATAATAAGTTAGTGACCAAAAACTTAAAATATATTAATTTTAGATGCTGGGGAACCGTTTTTTAAGAGTTTGGGCTTTTCATTAAATCACGCTGAAGGTCCGGTTTAAGAAGGACATATCAGAACTGGAGCGCGTTCAAAGAAGGGCAACAAAGTTAATAAAAGGAGTGCGGGGGCTAGAGTACCCAGAAAGATTGTCCAAGTTAGGCTTATTTAGTTTAGAAAAAAAGACGCCTGAGGGGTGATCTAATATATATATATATATATATATATATATATATATATACCACAATTTATTCATACCTCGGAGTGTAACCATAACCCGAGGGCATCCACTAAGGTTAGAGGAAAGGTGCTTTCTCCACCGACATAGGAGGGGATTCTTCTCTGTAAGAGCAGTGACACTATGGAACTCGCTGCCAGAGGAGGTAGTAATGATGGATACAGTAAAAAAAGTTCAAAAGTGGCCTTGATGCCTTCCTGGCATGTAATAACATTTCCAGCTATGGCTGCTAGACCACTGGAAGGACATAAACAGGCTGAACTGGATGGACTAAAGTCTTTATTCAGCCGCACATACTATGTTACTATGTAAGGGAAGCCGGGGGAAGCAAGAGAGGTGTGCATAGAAGGCAATCTGGGGTTTCACACAGTGGGGCATCCTAAATCGGGATACCCCAGGGATGGGGAACATTACCTCTATCGTGGCAGATGTTCAACTTTAAAGCGGAATAAAACCCAGGGAGGCTGGCCCGGGAATCTAAAATATTTCAGGGCCGGCTGCAGGAATTCCCTGTTGTGCACAACCCCCCAGGTCGCCGCTATTCACTCCCTTTGCTCAGTCCATCGGTGCATGCGCAGGCTCTCGTCCAATCAAAGCTGCTTGGTGTGCCTATGCAATTCAGCAAACGGCTGATAGGGAGCGAGAGTGGCTGCATCCTCTGGCTGTGCATGTGCGCACCCGTCCCAGCCAGCTTCAGACCGCTCTCGCTCCCCATTGAAGCGATTGACATAGTCTCGGCAAATGGCTGGTTTGGACTAGAGCCCACGCATGTGGTGTTGGACCGTGAAGAGGTGCGTTGTATTGGGTGATCTGGTGGGTTTCACAGAGTGGGGCACCCTGATTCGGGATGCCCCCGGAGCCAGATTTTGTTCAGTTTTCAAGCCCCTATCCAGGAAAACCAAGAAAAAAAAGTCCTCACCCTTTGTCCCCGGGCACGTTTTTCCTAGTCCGGTAGTATAACACACACTGTGTTCACCTTAAGTTCTGGGCAAGGGCCCCCAAATCAGGACGCCCCCGTAATGTGAACCAAAACTCTGAAATATGAATTTCCTGGGTTTTGGTCGGCTATAAGTGTATACATGCCTTACGCATATATATTAAATGCTTCACATCACAGAGCCAAGTGTCCAAACTTACTTTTGTGCCCTTTACTACTTTAAGAGGATCAGAAAAGACCGGACTACAGACCTTCACCCTGAATAAGAGTCTATTTTGTATGTTTTCCTCACCCCCTACATACAGATTGCCAGCATTACAAATCATCCTACCTGCACCTGTTGCGTTTTTTTAACCTTTAACATCCAAGATGGTGCCCCGCTGAGTTTCAGGCTGCCTGCAGACAGGGAGTGTCTTCAGGATATGTCGCTCTGCATTCTGGGATTTCTGACCTTTCCCTGACCTCAGCTCTGCTCTGTCTGTGCGAAGCACAGCTATAACCTGTCCCCTGCACACGCCCACCCCCCCTTCCTCTCCTCAGTATGGGTGATGCTTCTGAGGCAAGATGGCGGCGCCCATATCCTAGAGTCCTGAACAGAGTTGCAGCCCAGTGGGGGAAATAAGTAAGCAACTAAAAACTTATTAAATAAAAATATATTAATTTTAGATGCTGGGGAATAGTTTTTTAAGGGTTTGGGCTTTCCATTAAATGATGTTGAAGGTCCGGATTAATATGCGGCAGTGGGGCAGCCTGGATTGGGCTCCACCGGTGTGCATCGGCGCTGCTAAACTAGAGAAGGGGGCCGCCCAGGTACTCACCTCTTCCAGGGTGGGCATCCCACATGACTTCGAGCTGCCAATGGGGGAGGCCAGTGGCCAGCTGCCGTGGAAGGATCCGAAAGTACATGACGCTGCCCCGCTCTATAGTTTAGCAGCGCCAATGCACATCGGGGAGTCAGACTCAGACTGCTCTGCTGCTGCACATTAAAGGGGGAGTCCGGTCATTTCTGACGGGAGTCCCAGTAACTTAAAGCCATTTTAAAGCAGGGTTTTGCACCATGTAGGTGTAAAACCATCCAGTTTGGGCTTTATTGTTACCTCTCCGGCAATCTGACAGCATGTGTGTGGACTCCCCTTCAATAAGAATGGATTGCTCCATCCGGCAATCCATTCTATATTAATGCCATGTTAAAGTGGACCAACACCCACTGCTGATTGGCCAGGGAATCTATAAGATTCCCGGGCCGATCAGCTCCCTGCCCGCAGGGCACCCCGATCGGGGGTGCCCCACTGTGTGAAACCCCCCAGGACCCCCAAAAATCCTACCTTTTCCTTGCATGCGCGGGCCGCCGCCGCCTCTCGCTCTTCCCTCTAGCAGGGCGCGCACCCGCGCCGGCCGTTTGTGAATGGCCAGCGCGGGTGCGCTCCCTGTTAGAGGGAAGCGCGAGAGGCGGTGGCGGGCGCGCTCTTCTTGTCTGGTCCATATTCCAGCTTGTCCATCCGCGCCGATTGGAGGTGCGCTTGCATGCGCTGCAGGAGAAGGGTGAGGCAAGTTTTTTTTGGGCTTTCTGGGGGGTTTCACACAGCGGGGTGCCCCGCGGAAGTGGACCAACACCCAGGATAGTGAAAATCCTGGGTGTTGGTCCACTTTAAGACTTCAAGAACCCCTGTTTTTTAGGCGCTTGGCCAGGCGGTGGAGCGGAGAGTGTTTGTGGGATGCATCCTGTCCCCCCCTTCCTTAAAGCCTTTCACTCAGTGCCCGCTGTCTTGTTCCACTCGCCCCCCCCATCCTATAAAGTTACCTATATGATACCCCCCACCCCCCGCTCCCCTGGTTCGTAAATGGAAATAGCATAGTCAATCGTAGATATAACCCATCAACAGCTTGTACTTGTGAAACCAAGATTCCCTGTGACGACCCCTCTATGGAATGCAAGTGCCATGGTCTGATTTTATTGTGCCAAGGGGGGATTGTCACCAAGTGTCTGGACGTTGGGCTATGGAAGAAGATGAGCTGATGATTTTGTCAATGTTCATAAATAAGTGATTGCAAATGCTTTACCCCCCCCCCCCCCGCCTTTTCTCCTTGCCTTCCCCCCTCTTGTTTTCTGTACCCCGCCTTTTCTCCTTGCCTTCCCCCCTCTTGTTTTCTGTACCCCGTCTTTTCTCCTTGCCTCTCCCCCTCTTGTTTTCTGTACCCCGCCTTTTCTCCTTGCCTCCCCCCCTCTTGTTTTCTGTACCCCGCCTTTTCTCCTTGCCTCCCCCCCTCTTGTTTTCTGTACCCCGCCTTTTCTCCTTGCCTCCCCCCCTCTTGTTTTCTGTACCCCGCCTTTTCTCCTTGCCTCCCCCCCTCTTGTTTTCTGTACCCCGCCTTTTCTCCTTGCCTCCCCCCCTCTTGTTTTCTGTACCCCGCCTTTTCTCCTTGCCTTCCCCCCTCTTGTTTTCTGTACCCCGCCTTTTCTCCTTGCCTCCCCCCCTCTTGTTTTCTGTACCCCGCCTTTTCTCCTTGCCTCCCCCCCTCTTGTTTTCTGTACCCCGCCTTTTCTCCTTGCCTTCCCCCCTCTTGTTTTCTGTACCCCCCGCCTTTTCTCCTTGCCTTCCCCCCTCTTGTTTTCTGTACCCCGCCTTTTCTCCTTGCCTTCCCCCCTCTTGTTTTCTGTACCCTGCCTTTTCTCTTTGCCTTCCCCCCTCTTGTTTTCTGTACCCCGCCTTTTCTCCTTGCCTTCCCCCCTCTTGTTTTCTGTACCCCTTTTCTCCTTGCCTTCCCCCCTCTTGTTTTCTGTACCCCGCCTTTTCTCCTTGCCTTCCCCCCTCTTGTTTTCTGTACCCCGCCTTTTCTCCTTGCCTCCCCCCTCTTGTTTTCTGTACCCCGCCTTTTCTCCTTGCCTTCCCCCCTCTTGTTTTCTGTACCCCGCCTTTTCTCCTTGCCTTCCCCCCTCTTGTTTTCTGTACCCCGCCTTTTCTCCTTGCCTTCCCCCCCTCTTGTTTTCTGTACCCCATACCCCTATATTTTGAAAATTAATACAATTTGATTATACTAAATTAATGCCATGCTGGACACCTCCCACCGGCAACTTTCCTGCACCTGAGGAGCGTCCACACCGGCCATTCTTTTATTTTATTTTTTTTTTATTCTTTATTTATCAAGGAGTAGCAGCATTACATAATAGTCCGCCTTGCAAGGCGGAAATGAACAGTCACAAAGTTACAATAATACACATGGAGAGGGAAGTCAAAATGTAACAAGGGATCGTTAAAGTGGACCAACACCCAGGATTTTGACTATCTTGGGTTTTGGTCCACTTCGGTGGGGCACCCCGCTGTCTGAAACCCCCCAGAACGCCCCAAAAAAACTCACCTCTCCCCGCTCCCACGTTACCGCTGTGGTATGCGCATCCAAGGCCGCCTGGACGCGCATACCATCTCAGCTGGCTCTGAGCGCTGGAGGCCGTGTCTCGCGCTTCCCTCTAACAGGGAGCGCGCCCTGCTAGAGGGAAGCGCGAGACGCGGCCGCGGCTCGCGCATGCGCCGATGGAACGGGGCTGAGGTAAGGTTTGTGGGCCTCCTGGGGGGTTCCTCCCCGCGGGACATCCCGATTTCGGATGCCCCGCGGGGAGGGATCTGATCGGTCCGGGAATCTTATAGATTCCCGGGCCGATCCCCCCTGGGTGTTGGTCCACTTTAACAGAAAATTTCGGGTTACAGATATGCATCCTTGCCTACCCAAATTGCCCTCAGGGATGACTTGCAGTCGCCTTCCGCCCCCATCACCCCCAAAGGGGTGGGGGGGGGGGGGGGTGTTCTCCAATAGTCTTGAGAAAGTTGGTTACCAACGAAACGCGTTGACGGCGGCGGACGGATCTTATCAGTACGCGGGCAAGCTACACTCCAGGGATACTTCACTTCCCCTCCCTCCCTTTGAGACATCAATCGGCCTAGACACATTGAGGGTTTGGTGAGAATCTTGCCTGGCTTCTCCTAAATACTTGCTATACATCGTTTTTATGTGAGTGCATTTTTAACTTAATCAGTGCACATGATTAAAACGATATTACACTAGATTTTTCTATTTGGTTTTTCCTTTCTATGTGGTTTGTCCAATCTGGGACAATTTTAAAAGCCAAAGTGGGATAAGAATATCAAATCGGCTCTGTTAATAACAAGAGAGGAATGGAATATTGAGGATCTAATAAGGCATTCAAGCACACCTCCACCTGTTAAAGCGGGGACCAGAATATTTAACCGGCTCTCCTATCCAATAAGAGAGGAATAAAACATGGAGGATTTTTAATAAGGCACTAAAGCTTATTATTATCTGGTAAGAGTATTTTGAAGGAGGTGGTGGGCACGAGATTCTCATCAGCAATTTGCTGTTATATACACGTGGTGGAATTTGCTACGGTGTTTTGAACATCCCTGTGATAGAAGGTCACTAAAATTCTTGGCCTTAGAGGATACTCTCAGATTGGGGAACCACCCCAGAAGCTTGGACTTTTTTATATAATGTTTTAAGAGTTAAAGCTGACCTAAAGTGTTGTTTTATCATTGATTGCTCTGTGTTTTTGGAATAATATGTGCATTTAGGATCCATAGGGGTAAAGGATTAACACACGCTGAGCAATAATAATTCAATAATTTAATAATTTTAAGAAATATCAGCGCGGTTATATTTCATCTTTAAAACAGGTGTTCTCCAATAGCCTGGGGTGCCCACCAGCAAAACTAGCAGGCCACCTCCCAGCAACCCGGCTAACAAACCGAGTCATCTCCAGACCGCAACTCGAGCCCTCTATCATATTGCATGATGGCGAAGTGGCGAGTAGCCACGCAACGCGTCGGTGCTGGGCTACTGTGAGGGGACCACGGAGGCATGCTTTATTGGTGAAGTGATTCTTTTCTTTACTTACATGTATATGTCTTAACATCGTTATGGCAATGCGACCTGATTTCTTTAAATAGTGGCACTAGGCACTTAGCACTTTATATTGAGTCCCATATTGAGATTCATATCGATCTTTTTGATTTATCCATCGGTGTATGTTTCACATGGTCAAAAGTTTCTTGAGGTCATTTCATTCTGTATTTGTTTTGGATAAGTCGTGTTTTTGTGCAAGGTTGTGTGTTTTTGTTTTACACTGATTTTTTAAAGAGATTTGTAAGGGTTGTCTTTCACGGCATTTAATTGTATATTTTTGTAAGGATTTTAGTATTTGCACATCTCTGCACTATTGTACTTTAGCATTTTGCACTTTAGTCTTCATTATTCAGGTCCAATCTGCCGTTTACATTTATATTAATTGGTTAATTTATTAGCCTTATGATTATTGATTTATTTCCATTGGATAGTGATATAAGCCTCCTTTAAGGGTTCCCCTTCAGTGTTTGCTGTGTCTATATGTTTTTAATATGTCTTATGTGTGTAAATCTTTTTTTAAAGCCTTCATTCAATAAAATTATACAATTTTATAAATATCTGTGTTTATATAGTATAGTGTGCGGTGGTCATAGGGGTAAAAAAAAAGGGGGGTTTGTCTAGGGCCCCCAACTGTTGCTGTCTCTATCATATTGCAGTCGACTTTATTTCACCTTTCGCTGCACTCCAAATATAGGTATGTAAGAAAGAAAGAGGGGGAAAGTGGATGGAAAGAAAAGAGGAAAGGAGGGAAGGAAAAGAGGGACAGGAGAGAAGAGGGGGGGTGTGCGCCGAGTGCGTTCTCCCGGGCCCTCCCACATCAGGGAAAAGAACCCTCTAACCATCACATCTAACTGCGTCTTCACTGTAGGACCCCAGTCAAGGCCATCAGTCACTACCCGACTACCCGGAAACTAATTGCTTATATCTTGCTCACACCGGCCATTCTGAAGTGTTGTAGGGTGCGTACATCAGCTGCAGAAATCTGGTGATGACGCCATGACATGTGCTGTGCGATCGGCTGATTGCTAAGTAAACCGGGCGGCTGCCCCAGAGGCAGAGAATGTCTCAGCCCTGAAGTCTTTTAGACTCCAGAGCGGGGACCCAAAGGGTTTTGATCCGCCTCAAACCCTTCCCCACTGACATAATAAGGGCATAGCTTACCTGGTGGAGTTTTGGTATCCATAAGAGAAGACGTGCGCCCCTCTCTCCGCCATGCTGCCCTCCACATTAGGGACAACAAAATGAAGTCCCCCTTTGGGCTGGTCCAGGGAGAATTCAATGTACACCTTCAGCACCTTGAGCTCTGCAGCAATCAGAAGAACACACAGTTAGTGGAGCCGTCACCCCCCCGTGTCTCACACCCATGTCCCCTCATTACCATCCGCATGCTTCCACAGTTCCGATGGCACTTTGATGCACAGCTCCCCGTTTCCGGCGTCGGGGTCCACAGCACTGACAGCCGCAGCATAGGCGTTGGAAAAATAATTCAGATTGCGTCTAGGAATGAAAAAAAAAAATCATCATCAGCCTTTGTTAGGGGAGCAAAGTAACAGTCACATGACTTGTTATCAAGCTAGTGTTTGGGGATAGTACCCCGCCGGCCCTCTTTTGTCTTTTATATAGTTTTTATGGAGTTTTTATGTAAATAACTTTTTTGTTTTGGCCCAGCGCGGATAAGGGTTAATATCCCTCTCATCCCTGAGCGCGCACTGAAAGGAAAAAAAAAGGCTTCATAGTCTCATAGCCCGTTGGATATTGAGAATGGGCAGCTTCCTTAGTGGGTTAGTATAGTCATTTCCACTTAATGTGGAGTAGAATATTATGTGAATAGCGTAACCCTGGAGGCTAATGCCGAGGGGGTATGTTGATATACCCAGCTCCATTAGATTTGCGTGTTGTACATACCCCCTGCCTGGATTGGGCGGCGGACTCTATGACACGCACCGCTCTGATTGGAGGACGCCAAGGTGGGTGATTAGCCCCACCCCCAATTTTGATACAGGATTCACCGCCGCGCCGGCTCACCTAGCAAAAGTTGTAGCGGGCGACGAAACGCGTTGGGGAGCCGGCGGTGTTGGATGTACTCTCCCCTTGAATGGTTGGGGATCGAGCAGCGTGAGTTAGTCTTACTGGATTGTTTTTATGCGCTTGTTTTATCCTTTTATTGTGAGAGTTCATTTGGCCTTTCATTAAAGCTCTTAGCTGGTTGCACTATGTTATCTCTTTTTACATGCAATTCATTTGGAGCACATTTATTGCCCCTAAGTGGGTAAAATCTGAGTGATTCCCTGAGATTGAGTAACATCTGAGATATCTGCTTTATCCAATGCGCTTTAAAGCCATAGTTCTGGTAAGAGCATATAAGTGGCGGTGGGATCACATTAAGCTTGAATACTAAAACACCGATTGGAGTGTGGATCGTTTTATCACTTTAAAGAGGACTTTATTTCCTGCACGTAGTGGAGTATTGTTTGAAGTGTAAACATTGGTTGAGGACTGATGTACAGTTTATTTAAAGAGGACTTAAACACTCCTACATTGCTCTGTGCTGATTGTCTTTTATGTTATCAAGCTGACCCTATGTTAGAAGCCCTCTGGTTATATCAAGACCTAGGTGCTAGATTCTACCCGGCAACAGCCATCCCAATCAATGACAGAGCCAGGGTGAGTATAGGAGCCAGCTAGGGAGCACGCTGCCAGCAAATGAGCAGACAGTTAAAGGAAGGAGGCATTTCAACATGTGAGGCTGCATGGGATTGAGCATGCCTGATTGTCAGATATAGATTATTTTATTAAAGCAGAACGAAACACAGACGCCCAGCCCTGGAGTCTAAAAGGCATCCCGAATTGGGATTCCACCTGGCAGCCTAAGACAGTGGACTAAGGGGGTAAGAAAACTCGCTCATTTTTTTAGGAGAGAATTCACTTTCATTGTCTACCTTGGGGCTGATTCGCCAATAGGATGTAAACGTTCACCTGACATTGAATCAGCCCCAAGGTAGGCAATGAAAGTGAATGGCAGTTTTCCCTCCTGGATCTGAATCAACCCCTATTTAGATTTTTGGTCTACTCGAAAAGGCGTCTATTGGACCTGGACATCTTCCCCCTGGTGCAGAGATGTCTTGCCTGGGGTAAAAGGAGAATAGGTTGTTACCGTATTTGCCGGCGTATAAGACGACCCACCAACATTTCCACTCAAAATATAGAGTTTGTTATATACTCGCCGTATAAGACTACTCCCTCTTCCGCACACCGAATAAAACGTAAAAGAACATCAGATTACACTGCAGCCGCATCCCTGCTCGCCTTTAGTTTGGGATGTGCCCACACTGGCTATTCAGAATGCGTCCCAGCTAAAGGCATAGTAGGGATGCAGCTGCAGTATAATGTGGTTTGGGCTCTGGGAAAAGGGCCAGAGGGGGGGTTTCACACAGAGGAGGATCACAATTTGGGATACCCCTGGAGTTGGGAACAAAACCCAGTGCGGCCTCCCAAATTTGGAAGCCCCACTGTGTGAAATACGCCCGACTGGCCTTTTCCCCAGAGCGCACATCAGATTACACTGCAGCTGCATCCCTGCTCGCCTTTAGTTGGGGACGTGCCTGTGCTGGCTATTCAGAATGCGTCCCAGCTAAAGGCATAGTAGAGATGCAGCTGCAGGGTAATGTGGTGTTGGCTCTGGGAATAGGGCCAATAGGGAGGATTTTACAGTGGGGCATCCCGAATTGGAATGCCCCAGTGGGTTTGTTCCCTACTCCAGGGGCATGCCAAATTGGGTTTCCTCTACTGTGTGAAACCCCCCAACTGGCCCTTTTCCCAGAGCCCAAACCACATTACACTGCAGCCACATCCCTACTACGACTTTAGATTGGACGCATTCTGAATAGCCAGCACAGGCCCCAACTAAAGGCGAGCAGGAATGTGGCCGCAGTGTAATGTGGAGTCTGGGAAAAAGGCCAAACGGGGGATTCAGACAGGGGGGCATTCCATTTTGCTGCCCCTGATGCAGGGAACAAAACCCAGTAAAGCATCCCAAGTTGGGATGCCCCCTGTGTAAACTCCCCCAAGTTGGGATGCCCCCTGTGTAAACTCCCCCAAGTTGGGATGCCCCCTGTGTAAACTCCCCCAAGTTGGGATGCCCCCTGTGTAAACTCCCCCAAGTTGGGATGCCCCCTGTGTAAACTCCCCCAAGTTGGGATGCCCCCTGTGTAAACTCCCCCAAGTTGGGATGCCCCCTGTGTAAACTCCCCCAAGTTGGGATGCCCCCTGTGTAAACTCCCCCAAGTTGGGATGCCCCCTGTGTAAACTCCCCCAAGTTGGGATGCCCCCTGTGTAAACTCCCCCAAGTTGGGGTGCCCCCTGTGTAAACTCCCCCAAGTTGGGATGCCCCCTGTGTAAACTCCCCCAAGTTGGGATGCCCCCTGTGTAAACTCCCCCAATGACCCCGTTTCCCAGAGTCCACACCACATTACACTGCGGCCACATCCCTGCTCGCCTATAGCTGGGGACATGCCCGGGTTGTTTAGAATGTGTCTCATCTAATAGCATAGTGTGTAATGTGTGGGGTCTGGGAAAGGGGCCAGTTGGGGGTTTTACACTGGGGGATGCTCCATAGAAACTTTTTTTTTTTTTAATAAATCTTAAATAAATCACACCTCAGATCAGATGCTGAAGAGTCCCCTTCAAAGTGGAGAGCAGCGAGGGCGATGTCAGGAGCCAGCCCCCTGCCTGCCCACACAGTGCCTGAGAGCTCGGCGCTCACCCTGCCGGCCTGCTCAGTCTCTCCCTGCTCTGATCAACTAGTGCTGCCTGAGCAAGAGCATCGCTCTGCAGGAGAGGACGACGACGATCGTGCTGCCCAGCTTGGTGAAGGTAAGTACATTTCTATGTATGTGACCCAAGTGCACCCGGCGTATAAGACGACCCCCCCACTTGGAGGCATGTTTTACAGGGGGAAAAAGTCGTCTTATACGCCAGCAAATACGGTATGTTAGTCTATAGAAAGGCTTAAAAAGGCTGATAAAACAAACAGGGCTAAATACTCACCTTCTTCCAGGTACCAGCAGAGGCTAGGAAAGGTCAGCACTATGCACAGAAGATACTTACCTACTCCGTCCACTATGCACTGCCTATGGGAAGGGGGAATGCCGCTGGTGAACCTGATGTCTCGTGCACACACAGAGGAAAGAGAAGCGATTTCAATATCGGGCTCTATCTTTAGCTTATCAGTGCCGGGAATCCCAAATTGGGACCTTTGAATTATTTTTGACTTTAGGAGAACTTTAAATATTTTAATGCCCTGTATGCGGCACAGTTGACAAAAAAGAAACTGTTTAAAGCGGAACAAAACCCACCAGGGGCAGCCTGAAATATAAAAGACCCAGCAGTGTGAAATCTCCCAGTTCACCCATAAAAACTCACCTTCCCAAGCTCCTACGGCGCATGAGCGGGCTCTTGTCGAATGAGAGCCGCCTGATGTGACTACATCATTCCGAAGGCGTCTTTCATTGTTTGCAGTAGGGAGAGCGCGCTAAAGAATCCCCTGCATCTTGCGCGCCCATTCAGATAAGCTGGGGCGGAAGCGCACTCCAGGCCGGGGATGCAGCAGTGTGCGCTCTCCATGCCCATGAGATCGGCCTGCCGAATGCCAGTCACTGCTCACTGGACGAGAGCCCACACATGCGCCATTGGAGTGTGGAAAGATACGCTTTCATAGGAAAACTGGGGGGTTTCACACAGTGGGGCATTCCAATATGAATTCCCCATGGGCACAGAAAAGGAAAGTCAAATTCCCAGGTTTCTTTTCCGCTTTAAAGAGCAGAAACCACCTCCCTAGAGTCTATAAGACCTTCCTCTTTATGGGGCATCCCAAATGGCGATGCACCGCTGTGTGTATTCCCAGGGATTTCCTAGTACACTCACCTCAGCAGCAATTCCACACCACATCCCTGCTATATGTTTAGCCTAGGTGCCAGGCATTTCTGAAAGGCTGGTATATGCATGCAATGGAAAAGAGGCACGGCCAGCAGAGCACACATAACTCAGAGGGGCATGAAATATCTAAATATATCTAATATCTAAAGGTGGTCCAAGCATAAGCCACAGGAATAAAGATAGATGAGTTTTCGGGTAGACTCAAAAATACACACACACAGGGCATCCCGAATCAGGACGTCCCAGACAGGAGGAATAAGATCCAGGATAGTGAAAATCCCAGGTTTTATTTACACACACAATCCATGTACTCACTGTTTGGACTCATGGTGACAGACTTCCAGCGTGGGGTCGTTGTATATAAAGGCGGCCTCCAAATCGTTCACCTTCACCCGGTAGATGCGGCACTGCTTGCTGTTCAGCTTGATTCGGTTCAGGTTGGTCACAGTTGGGAAGATCGTTAGCTCCACATATCCCTGAGGATAGAGGAAGCAGCAACTGTCACACAGGAATCCTATAGACACTGCAGATCTGTACCACAATGCTCAGCAATCCCTGGCATTCTTTAGGTATGGACAGAGAGGCTCCACCTCTCTGCGGCATCCTGAGGGGTCCCACGCCCAACAACGCCTGGCATCACATGCTCCATCTAGTCTGCCCCTATGTGTGATTGTGCTCTTTATATACATGTATGCTTACCCAGGAATTACATTTAAAGTGGACCAAAACCGAACCTAGCATCTAGAAGATACTAGGTCCGGTTATATCCCCACCCTTGGCATGCCCCGATGTGTGAGATCCCGTCAGTCGGCCAATATTCTTTTGATATATATATATTATATATACACACACACAATATACATATATATATATATTATTTATAAAAAACGAAATCCGGTATACTGCAAATCCCAGGATTTGGTCTATATTAAAGCAGCACAAACAAACCTTTGACTGCCTTCTTCCATCCGCCCTCCCCATCCAACTACCTTGGGCAATGATGCAGGCTCGGAATCCAGTGCTAACGCCCACACAGCATTTTCGCGCTGATCTCAAAAATGTCAGATGACCTGACCTGTCCCCTGGCCTCATCCCCAGCTACCCTCTAGTCTGGGTTGTGCTCCCACCCCAGCCTGACGCTAAGGGGAAGCGGGGGATGTGGCCATGGGAGTCCTGGTAGAGGTGAATTTGGTGGTTTTGGATGCCCCAGGAGAAGGCTAATGGACGGTCCTGGAGTCTTTTAGCCCAAGAGGTCCAACTTAAATTCACTTATTACTGATTTTCACGAGAGAGGGGAAAAGAGCCGCCTGCTGCTGCCCGAGAGCAGGGAGAAGAGCCGCCTGCCGCTGCCATCCACCCGAGAGTCTTGTGTGTCTGGGAACGCTGGTCTAGGCTCCAATGTTGCCTAGCAACAGGGGGAGAGGTGAGAAGCACAGTCCCTGCCCATTATGCTTGTTATTATACTGCATCACAGATCCAAGGGCCAGGTCCACTTTTGCAGAAGATAAATCATAAGCTGAACCTGTAAACCTCGATATTTCTTCTTCAATTTTAAAACTGAAAACAGTTTCAGACATTGCCAAATGTAGCCTGACACAGTGATGTAACAATTACCTTTATTAGCACATTACGTTTATTCCTAAGCACCCCCCCCCCCGCCATAATGTTTTCCCCAGGGGCAGCCCATTCGCAAATGGCTGGCGCAGGCTGAGGATGTGGCCGTCATAGCCACTGCTCTTAGATGCACTGAGGGAATGGGAAGAGGTGAGCTGGGTTCGGGCAATCTGGGGGGTTTCACATCAGGGCGCCCCTGGAGAAAGGATCAAAACCCAGGATAGTCAAAATCCTGGGTTTTGGTCTCCATCATGTCGTCCAACATATAGCTCGAACCCACGACCCTGAGGTGAAGTTGTATGCCCCCCCCATCCATCCATCCTTTCCCTCTTTACTGCATCAAGTAAAATCCCTGGAGATTTTGTTTTTTGGAATATATCTGGTTAATCGGTTACAAGTATTTTAGGAGGCTCAGTTGGTGCATTTTATATTGTCCTGTTTCACGTCTAGACCCACGTTGTGAAACTCCCCGGATCAGCCGCTGTTCTTACCTTTCCTGGCGCAGGGGCAGCTCCCGTCCAATCAGCTTCTCTGGCTGCGCACAATAAATCTGAATGAAATGCCAGTGGCATCACTCGGACCTTTCGGCTGTGCGTGGCCTCATACAGCCATTCAGCTATGGCGGTGGGGGAGTTCACACAACGGGAAATCCCAAACAAAAAAACGGGCTTTGGTCCACTTTAAAGTCCCTGTCCAGGCACACGCTAATTTTCTCCCTATTTATCCCCTCTTGGGAACAGTATAAAATGAGCCACAAACCTTTCTGCACAGTCCATTGCCGCGATTGGGGGTCATGGCCAAATTCTTTTCATCCCTGCGCACTCCCGCGGCCATTCAGATAGGGGAACGTGTGCATGTGGCTTCCCCCGTTGCCTATGCAGATGCTCAGTTCAAACTTTACCTTTACGATACCAATGCTTAAAGTGGACCAACACCCAGGATTTTGACTATCCAGGGTTTTGGTCCACTTCAGTGGGAGTGTCCCGCTGTGTGAAACCCCACCAGAAAGCACCGAAAACTCACCTCTCCCCGCTCCCACGTGACCGCTGCATCCAATCCCCGCCGATGGACAAGCGGGAGGCAGCGACGGACAAGCAAAGCGCGTCCGCCGCCGCCTCCCGTGCGTCCCTCTTACAGGGAGCGCACCCGCACCGGCCATTCACAAACGGAGCGCGCCCTGCTAGAGGGACGCGCGGGAGGCGGCGGCAGACGCGTATGCGCAGCTGGAACGGGGAGAAGGTAGGATTGTGGGCTTCCTGGGGGGTTTCACACAGCGGGACATCCCGATTTCGGATGCCCTGCGGGGAGGGATCTGATCGGCCCGGGAATCTTATAGATCCCCCCTGGGTGTTGGTCCACTTTAAAGCTCCGACATGTGCAGTGGGAGTGACAGAAAGGTGAGTTAAGTGGGTGATCTGGGGGGTTTCACACAGTTACAAGGACCAGTCACCAGGATTTCAGGCTCTGTCTGGGCCCAATTCTCAGGGATGCTGTGGGTCTGCTTCAAGTCATATAATAATAGAAAGCAATGGAAAGGGGATCGCTGCAAGCCAGGCAGGCTGATTCATTACTAACGCCAGGTAGCGACAGATGAGCATCTGCAGTGAGGATTTCAGAGCGACCGCTAGTAGTCGCTGTGCTCAGCCATGGTTAGTTGTTTCAGAGCGCCTCAGTCGCTGGCCGGCATTGATGAATATGTTTGTGTGAGTCGCAGTATTACGCTGTATGGGAGCGAATGGTAGCGCCAGCTCCGTGCGACTGACTCACACCACATTCTTCAGAAAAACAGCCTCAAACAGCGCCTGCGCTCAAAATCGGGTTGTTGTAGCCCATAGCGCCAGAAGCTGTGTGATTAAAGTCTGTTTATGAACAAATATCCACTAGTAACAAAGCGAAAACATATGGAATGACATTGTTATTACATTGTAACATGAACACTTACCAGACATGTAAGGACAATTCTGCATAAAAATATTATTAATCCAAAAAGTTTTCAAAAATGTCATTTTCTAGGTCAGGATACATGTCAGAAAGATTTGATATTTTATTTTAAAAAATTGGGATCAGGAAAGGGATTTAAGGATCGTCCATAGAAATGTATGGGAGAGCGCCAGGGAAGGCGTGCATAGCCGAACCCCGGCGCTGTACGCCGAGCCTGTGATAATGATGAATCGGACGCTACATGGCGTTGCTCCAGTCACTCACCAGATTCGGCTTCATAAATGTGGAATTGCTGCCGTGTCTGGCGTTCACCTGCCTTTTACAAGGCACTACCTGGCGCTAGAGCTTCATGAATAAGGCCCTAAGTACTCCAGACAGCAAGCTCAAACAGAAAGCCAGAAACCGGGGAGCAAACTGCCACAGTGAGCGCCTCCTACTGGGGGCTAGCAGTGTGTGCACCAGCTTCCAGTCCCCCCTGTAAATGAAGGCAGGTTGGGCATCGTTTGGCTGGGTATGGAGCGATATCTAGCAGCCACACATAGACCATAAGAGTCACAAGGGAAACACTTACGATGACGGACTTTCTCTGGAAGTTGATGTTGTTGATGCAGACGACCTGGTGAGTCGTAAAGAGAAAAAAATAAAAATAAAATAATAAATAAATAAAAAACAGAGACATTCTAACAAAACAACCAAACTGCTTTACACTAGAGTTTCCTCAACCTTTGACCATAGAGCAGCGCCTCCCATTTCCTAATGAAATCAAGTACCCACTGCTCCAGCAATATACTGGATTATTCGCCCCATAAGACGCACCTAGGATTTGGAGGAGAAAAAAAAAATAATAATAATAATCTGAACCAATGTGCTAAAATACCCCCTACCAATCACCCCATTATAGACAGTGTGCAGAATTACCCCAATCACACCATTACAGAATCCACATTGCAGGCAGCGGGCGGGCGCCCCACATTGCAGGCAGCGGGCGGGCGCCCCACATTGCAGGCAGCGGGCGGGCGCCCCACATTGCAGGCAGCGGGCGGGCGCCCCACATTGCAGGCAGCGGGCAGGCGCCCCACATTGCAGGCAGCGGGCAGGCGCCCCACATTGCAGGCAGCGGGCAGGCGCCCCACATTGCAGGCAGCGGGCAGGCGCCCCACATTGCAGGCAGCGGGCAGGCGCCCCACATTGCAGGCAGCGGGCAGGCGCCCCACATTGCAGGCAGCGGGCAGGCGCCCCACATTGCAGGCAGCGGGCAGGCGCCCCACATTGCAGGCAGCGGGCAGGCGCCCCACATTGCAGGCAGCGGGCAGGCGCCCCACATTGCAGGCAGCGGGCAGGCGCCCCACATTGCAGGCAGCGGGCAGGCGCCCCACATTGCAGGCAGCGGGCAGGCGCCCCACATTGCAGGCAGCGGGCAGGCGCCCCACATTGCAGGCAGCGGGCAGGCGCCCCACATTGCAGGCAGCGGGCAGGCGCCCCACATTGCAGGCAGCGGGCAGGCGCCCCACATTGCAGGCAGCGGGCAGGCGCCCCACATTGCAGGCAGCGGGCAGGCGCCCCACATTGCAGGCAGCGGGCAGGCGCCCCACATTGCAGGCAGCGGGCAGGCGCCCCACATTGCAGGCAGCGGGCAGGCGCCCCACATTGCAGGCAGCGGGCAGGCGCCCCACATTGCAGGCAGCGGGCAGGCGCCCCACATTGCAGGCAGCGGGCAGGCGCCCCACATTGCAGGCAGCGGGCAGGCGCCCCACATTGCAGGCAGCGGGCAGGCGCCCCACATTGCAGGCAGCGGGCAGGCGCCCCACATTGCAGGCAGCGGGCGGGCGCCCCACATTGCAGGCAGCGGGCGGGCGCCCCACATTGCAGGCAGCGGGCGGGCGCCCCACATTGCAGGCAGCGGGCGGGCGCCCCACATTGCAGGCAGCGGGCGGGCGCCCCACATTGCAGGCAGCGGGCGGGCGCCCCACATTGCAGGCAGCGGGCGGGCGCCCCACATTGCAGGCAGCGGGCGGGCGCCCCACATTGCAGGCAGCGGGCGGGCGCCCCACATTGCAGGCAGCGGGCGGGCGCCCCACATTGCAGGCAGCGGGCGGGCGCCCCACATTGCAGGCAGCGGGCGGGCGCCCCACATTGCAGGCAGCGGGCGGGCGCCCCACATTGCAGGCAGCGGGCGGGCGCCCCACATTGCAGGCAGCGGGCGGGCGCCCCACATTGCAGGCAGCGGGCGGGCGCCCCACATTGCAGGCAGCGGGCAGGCGCCCCACATTGCAGGCAGCGGGCAGGCGCCCCACATTGCAGGCAGCGGGCAGGCGCCCCACATTGCAGGCAGCGGGCAGGCGCCCCACATTGCAGGCAGCGGGCAGGCGCCCCACATTGCAGGCAGCACGCGGGCGCCCCACATTGCAGGCAGCACGCGGGCGCCCCACATTGCAGGCAGCGCGCGGGCGCCCCACATTGCAGGCAGCGCGCGGGCGCCCCACATTGCAGGCAGCGCGCGGGCGCCCCACATTGCAGGCAGTGCGCGGGCGCCCCACATTGCAGGCAGCGCGCGGGCGCCCCACATTGCAGGCAGCGCGCGGGCGCCCCACATTGCAGGCAGCGCGCGGGCGCCCCACATTGCAGGCAGCGCGCGGGCGCCCCACATTGCAGGCAGCGCGCGGGCGCCCCACATTGCAGGCAGCGCGCGGGCGCCCCACATTGCAGGCAGCGCGCGGGCGCCCCACATTGCAGGCAGCGCGCGGGCGCCCCACATTGCAGGCAGCGCGCGGGCGCCCCACATTGCAGGCAGCGCGCGGGCGCCCCACATTGCAGGCAGCGCGCGGGCGCCCCACATTGCAGGCAGCGCGCGGGCGCCCCACATTGCAGGCAGCGCGCGGGCGCCCCACATTGCAGGCAGCGCGCGGGCGCCCCACATTGCAGGCAGCGCGCGGGCGCCCCACATTGCAGGCAGCGTGCGGGCGCCCCACATTGCAGGCTGCGCGCGGGCGTCCCACATTGCAAGCTGCGCGCGGGCGTCCCAAAAAGGCTCATTCCCCAGAAACTCTCTCACACAGACTCACTCTCTCTTTACTGGCGTCTGCTGCCACCACAATCATCGCCACTTCCCAGTCCCCGTAGCCGTTGCTACCTGTCGCCTCACACTCCCACCGGTTCCGACTTCCAGGTGGTTGTGACCCATCTTTGAATGCTGGCAGGAATCACAGGCCACACCCATTCGTCTGAATCGGGTCAATGTGTGTGTATGTCGGCGGAAGACGGCTGCTGAGGCGTGGGAACTGATAAAGTGCACTGACATTTTCCCCCCACTTTTGGGGAAAAATAAATGCTTCTTATAGGGTGAAAAATACAGTAATTGCCCTGGGGGAGGTCCACTTTAAAAAAGGAACTAAAAAAAAAATATATATATATACTGTCCAGGTGGTAACCCTATGTGATGCCCCATCAGTGTCACCCGGGGAGTAATTTAGGGATTAGGTGCCTTTGCCCCAAAGCACTATAGTCATGGCTGCCGTAGACCAGGGTTGATTCAGCACCATGCGAGAAAGCAGCTCAAATCTTCTCGTCTCAACTCGCATGTGGAAAATGTTTGGGTGTCAGACGATTAAGAGAAAAATTAAGAGTCCTGACATTTTTCCCATGGAAAAGACAGCAGGAGGGTAAGGTATTTTTTGCCAGCGGCATTCCTCCAGCAGCTGCACGCACCCGTGCCAACCATTCAGATAAGCACAGCGGAAGGGGAGCGCTCAAAGGTTCGGGGCTCCCAGTGTGGTTAGGAAACCTGATTGGAGAAGAGCCTCTGCAAGCATTGTGGAATGGCCAACAAGGTGCGAATATCAAACTGCAACAGTGGGGCATCCCAAACAGGAGGAGAAACAACATCCAGCTTAGGGTTTTGTTCCTCTTTAACACGAGCTCTTCCAACCAAAGGTGTTATCCTGTCAAACAGATCTGACACTAGCCTCAGATTGCAAGCTCCTCTGATCAGGAACGGCCATTGCGAGGAGTTCTCAAGGACTGACAGCATTCATTCTGGAATCTACCCCTAACCTTAGATTGCAAGCTCCTCTGCTCGGGGGCTGACAGTGCTCTGGAAATAGATAGCAAGCTCTTCTGCTCAGTGTTCTGGGGCCTGTCACTAGCCTTAGATTGCAAGCTCCTCTGCTCAGTGTTCTGGGGTCTGTCACTAGCCTTAGATTGCAAGCTCCTCTGCTCAGTGTTCTGGGGTCTGTCACTAGCATTAGAGTGCAAGCTCCTCTGCTCAGCATTAGAGTGCAAGCTCCTCTGCTCAGCATTAGAGTGCAAGCTCCTCTGCTCACCATTAGAGTGCAAGCTCCTCTGCTCACCATTAGAGTGCAAGCTCCTCTGCTCACCATTAGAGTGCAAGCTCCTCTGCTCACCATTAGAGTGCAAGCTCCTCTGCTCACCATTAGAGTGCAAGCTCCTCTGCTCAGTGTTCAGGGGTCTGTCACTAGCATTAGAGTGCAAGCTCCTCTGCTCAGCATTAGAGTGCAAGCTCCTCTGCTCAGCATTAGAGTGCAAGCTCCTCTGCTCAGCATTAGAGTGCAAGCTCCTCTGCTCAGCATTAGAGTGCAAGCTCCTCTGCTCAGCATTAGAGTGCAAGCTCCTCTGCTCAGCATTAGAGTGCAAGCTCCTCTGCTCAGCATTAGAGTGCAAGCTCCTCTGCTCAGCATTAGAGTGCAAGCTCCTCTGCTCAGCATTAGAGTGCAAGCTCCTCTGCTCAGCATTAGAGTGCAAGCTCCTCTGCTTAGCATTAGAGTGCAAACTCCTCTGCTCAGCATTAGAGTGCAAGCTCCTCTGCTCAGCATTAGAGTGCAAGCTCCTCTGCTCAGTGTTCTGGGGTCTGTCACTAGCCTTAGATTGCAAGCTCCTCTGCTCAGTGTTCTGGGGTCTGTCACTAGCCTTAGATTGCAAGCTCCTCTGCTCAGTGTTCTGGGGTCTGTCACTAGCCTTAGATTGCAAGCTCCTCTGCTCAGTGTTCTGGGGTCTGTCACTAGCCTTAGATTGCAAGCTCCTCTGCTCAGTGTTCTGGGGTCTGTCACTAGTATTAGATTGCAAGCTCCTCTGCTCAGTGTTCTGGGGTCTGTCACTAGCATTAGATTGCAAGCTCCTCTGCTCAGTGTTCTGGGGTCTGTCACTAGCATTGGATTGCAAGCTCCTCTGCTCAGCATTAGATTGCAAGCTCCTCTGCTCAGCATTAGATTGCAAGCTCCTCTGCTCAGCATTAGATTGCAAGCTCCTCTGCTCAGCATTAGATTGCAAGCTCCTCTGCTCAGCATTAGATTGCAAGCTCCTCTGCTCAGCATTAGATTGCAAGCTCCTCTGCTCAGCATTAGATTGCAAGCTCCTCTGCTCAGCATTAGATTGCAAGCTCCTCTGCTCAGCATTAGATTGCAAGCTCCTCTGCTCAGCATTAGATTGCAAGCTCCTCTGCTCAGCATTAGATTGCAAGCTCCTCTGCTCAGCATTAGATTGCAAGCTCCTCTGCTCAGCATTAGAGTGCAAGCTCCCCTGCTCAGCATTAGAGTGCAAGCTCCCCTGCTCAGCATTAGAGTGCAAGCTCCTCTGCTCAGCATTAGAGTGCAAGCTCCTCTGCTCAGCATTAGAGTGCAAGCTCCTCTGCTCAGCATTAGATTGCAAGCTCCTCTGCTCAGCATTAGATTGCAAGCTCCTCTGCTCAGCATTAGATTGCAAGCTCCTCTGCTCAGCATTAGATTGCAAGCTCCTCTGCTCAGCATTAGATTGCAAGCTCCTCTGCTCAGCATTAGATTGCAAGCTCCTCTGCTCAGCATTAGATTGCAAGCTCCTCTGCTCAGCATTAGAGTGCAAGCTCCTCTGCTCAGCATTAGATTGCAAGCTCCTCTGCTCAGTGTTCTGGGGTCTGTCACTAGCATTAGATTGCAAGCTCCTCTGCTCAGTGTTCTGGGGTCTGTCACTAGCCTTAGATTGCAAGCTCCTCTGCTCAGTGTTCTAGAGCCTGTCACTAGGCTCAGCACACATACACTCATCATCACACACACACATACATACATACATACATACAATCAGCACACATACACAATCAGCACACATACATACAATCAGCACACGGGGAGGGGAGATACTTATAGTTTATAGGGTCGGGGGCTCTCGAAGCCTTTGTCTCCTTTCTTCCGATTCATGGCTCCTGCGCTCCGCGTCCTTTAATCGTCTCCGTAGCTATGGTAACCGAGGCAGAGCACCTCTCGATCCCCCCACAATCAGCTCTGCACCCCGGGATCGCTGCTGGAGCCGGCCATGATCCGCTGCAGCAGCACTTCCGCTTCCTCAGACTGGAACAGCCGCCAGCCTCTACACGTGGGTCACGTGCTGCCATCTCCGCAGCCATCTTTGAATAGGGAATCGCCAGGGCTTGTTTTGCATAGGAAGGTTCTCATTCATCAAGACCATGGTTTAGCTGCAGCAATCAAGGCAACTGGACTTGCAGTTTTATATTCTTGACGAAGTTTCGCTCATGTCACTGTGAATTGAGAAAGCCAGGCAGAGATGAACACATAGCTCCCAACTTTTCAGGGTGGAAAAAAGGAACTTTTGTGAAATGAGGCCACGCCCCCTCATCGAGGGATGGATAGGAGATACATTGTAACAGTAACAACAATAGAAACACTTGGAATAGGCAAATGAATCGTGTATTGCTGCAGATCTGCATGTTACACCTCAAAGAGGGACAAATGAGAACAAAGAGGGACAGGGGGACATGGACTCAAAAGAGGGACAGTCCCCCCAAATCAGGGACACTTGGGAGGTATGTGAACATCTTCATTTATTTTCTGTCTCCTATATATTTGTGATAGAGCGGCCCCTAGTCTGTTATCACTGTTAAAGTGGACCCGAGATTTGGGGGGTTTTGGTCCTTGCTCTGGGGCATCCCAATTTGGAAAATGTACCTGACCACAGACATACCTTCCAACTGTCCCTGATTTGGAGGGACTGTCCCTCTTTTGAGTCCATATCCCCCTGCCCCTCATTGTTCTCCTTTGCCCCTCTCTGAGGTGTAACATGCAGATCTGCAGCAAAAAAATATGTATTTGCCTATTAAAAGCCTTTCTATTGTTGCATTCTATCTCCTATCCATCCCTCAATGAGGGGGCGTGGCCTTATTTAACAATTATCCCTCTTTCCCACCCTGAAAAGTTGGGAGGTATGCACAGATGCAATGGGTCATGCACAGGCATAAGGTAGCCAATTAGCATAGGGCGCATCGGCGCCGGCCATTCAAAGATGCCTGGCACATACATACAAAGGCATACCTCCAAAGTGTCCCTGATTTGAAGGGACTGTCCCTCTTTTGAGTCTGTGTGCCCCTGTCCATCATTGTTTTTATTTGTCCCTCATTGAGGTATAACATGCAGATCTGCATCAATAAGTGATTTATTTGCCTATTTAAAGTGTTTCTATTGCTGTAACTGTTACATCCTATTTCCTATCCGTCAATCAATGGGGGGGGGGGGGGGAGTTGTGGCCTAATTTAACAAATGTCCCTCTTTCCCACCTTGAAAAATTGGTAGGTGTATAAAGGTAATAGCGGAACACTGAAACGCCATGCATCATTGGATCAGCAATTATGTAGGTTTAGTGGGGATTCGGAGGGCTTTAAACAGCGGGGCATCCCAAATCGGCACACCCCAGGGGGAGGGAATCAGTCAGTCCTGGTGTCTTATAAAACTCAGAAATGGGTTTTGGTCCACTTTAACAAACTATTCAACTGAGAGTCACTTTGTTTTTACCCCCAGACCACTTATATCCTAAGAGTCACCCTGTTTTTGCCCAACCTACTTATATACTGAGGGTCACCCTGATTTTACTCCCAGCCCACTTATATCCTGAGCGTTATCCTGTTTTTACCCCCAGCCCACTTATATCCTGAGTCACCCTGATTTTACCCCCAGCCCACTTATATCCTGAGAGTCACCCTGATTTTACTCCCAGCCCACTTATATCCTGAGTCACCCTGATTTTACCCCCAGCCCACTTATATCCTGAGTCACCCTGATTTTACCCCCAGCCCACTTATATCCTGAGTCACCCTGATTTTACCCCCAGCCCACTTATATCCTGAGTCACCCTGATTTTACCCCCAGCCCACTTATATCCTGAGTCACCCTGTTTTTACCCCCAGCCCACTTATATCCTTAGAGTCACCCTGTTTTTCCCCCTCAGACCACCTATATCCTGAGCTTCACCCTGTTTTTAACCCCAGTCCACTTATATCCTGAGGGTCACCCTGTTTTTACCCCCAGCCCACTTATATCCTGAGGGTCACCCTGTTTTTACCCCCAGCCCACTTATATCCTAAGAGTCACCCTGTTTTTACCTCCAGCCCAATTATATCCTTAGAGTCACCCTGTTTTTACCTCCAGCCCACTTATATCCTGAGAGTCACCCTGTTTTTACCCCCAGCCCACTTATATCCTAAGAGTCACCCTGTTTTTACCCCCAGCCCACTTATATCCTTAGAGTCACCCTGTTTTTCCCCCTCAGACCACCTATATCCTGAGCTTCACCCTGTTTTTAACCCCAGTCCACTTATATCCTGAGGGTCACCCTGTTTTTACCCCCAGCCCACTTATATCCTAAGAGTCACCCTGTTTTTACCTCCAGCCCAATTATATCCTTAGAGTCACCCTGTTTTTACCTCCAGCCCACTTATATCCTGAGAGTCACCCTGTTTTTACCCCCAGCCCACTTATATCCTAAGAGTCACCCTGTTTTTACCCCCAGCCCACTTATATCCTTAGAGTCACCCTGTTTTTCCCCCTCAGACCACCTATATCCTGAGCTTCACCCTGTTTTTAACCCCAGTCCACTTATATCCTGAGGGTCACCCTGTTTTTACCCCCAGCCCACTTATATCCTTAGAGTCACCCTGTTTTTCCCCCTCAGACCACCTATATCCTGAGCTTCACCCTGTTTTTACCCCCAGCCCACTTATATCCAGAGTCACCGTTTTTACCCCCAGCTCACTTGTATCCTGAGAGTCACCCTGTTTTTACCACCAGCCCACTTATATCCAGAGTCACCGTTTTTACCCCCAGCTCACTTGTATCCTGAGAGTCACCCTGTTTTTACCCCCAGCCCACTTATATCCTGAGAGTCACCCTGTTTTTACCACCAGCCCACTTATATCCTGAGAATCACTGTTTTTACCCCCAGCCCACTTATATCCCGAGAATCACCGTTTTTACCCCCAGCCCACTTATATCCCGAGAATCACCCTGTTTTTACCCCCAGCCCACTTATATCCCGAGAGTCACCCTGTTTTTACCCCCAGCTCACTTATATCCCGAGAATCACCCTGTTTTTACTCCACTTATATGCCGAGAGTAACCCTGTTTTTACCCCCAGCCCACTTATATCCTTAGTCACCCTGTTTTTACCCCAGCCCACTTATATCCTGAGGGTCACCCTGTTTTTACCCCAAGACCACTTATATCCCGAGAATCACCCTGTTTTTACTCCACTTATATGCCGAGAGTAACCGTTTTTACCCCCAGCCCACTTATATCCTTAGTCACCCTGTTTTTACCCCAGCCCACTTATATCCCGAGAGTCACCCTGTTTTTACCCCCAGCTCACTTATATCCCGAGAATCACCCTGTTTTTACTCCACTTATATGCCGAGAGTAACCCTGTTTTTACCCCCAGCCCACTTATATCCTTAGTCACCCTGTTTTTACCCCAGGCCCACTTATATTCTGAGGGTCACCGTTTTTACCCCCAGTCCACTTACATCCTGAGGGTCACCACGTTTCCCCCCCCCAGCCCATTTACATCCTGAGCTTCACCGTTTTTACCCCCAGCCAACTTATATCCTGAGGGTCACCTTGTTTTTACCCCCAGCCCACTCATATGCCAAGAGTAACCCTGTTTTTACCACCAGCCCACTTATATATATCCTGAGAGTCACCCTGTTTTTGTCCAACCCACTTATCTCCGTCCTGAGCGTACGTCACCCTGTTTTTGCCCAACCTACTTATATACTGAGGGAGCATATGGGGGGGTGAGGAACCACATAAATTACCCGGGTTACCCTCGTCTGTGCCCACAAGCTTTATTTTCATTGTGTTGTTCATGCTGTACTCCACCTTTTTTACCTCATGTTTTTCTTTTTACTCATTTGTTTTTATTGCTGGCAGTCTTGGATACTCACCTTCCCTCGCCTCTTCTACTTCCCCTCCATCTTGTAAGCGCTGTGGGGGGGTCAGGGGTAGCGTTCTCGGGCCGTGTGATGATGCGTTTTGCATCACGGCGCACACGGCCCGCCCCTCGAGGTTCGTGTGGGCTGTGTTCAGCGACATTTTAGGCTGTGCTCTACCTTCTGCGGTCCCAGTCGTGGTGACGGACTTCAGGTATCTTCCACTGTGTTCAGCCATTTTGCTGCCATCCGAATCCCCCCGCTTCGCGGGTATCGCCGGTCAGATTCCGTGAGTCCCTCTTTTCATATGTTGTTTTTTGTGGTGCATGTGCTGTGGGATGCTCATGAATCCTTCCGCTTGTGTCATCTAGGTGGGCTCCCATTGCCAGCTGAGGGTTGTGGTTCCTCCTGGTCTCCTACCACCCCCTCTCTCTCCGCACCCTCCTCCTGTAAGAGGGATCATAAAAAAATACAACTCTGTGAAGTACTCACCTGTAGAGTTGATATTATACGCATACAGCACATCCTGCTCCGGTAGTAGTAATAACATGTGGGTAATCCTCCGACGTCATCCACAGCAGACATGTAGAAAACAAGCTCCTCCCGGCCCTACATATACCAAGAGACCTCCCACAAATCCCCAGCATTGAAAAGCAGCGAGAAAGAGAGGCCAGGAGAAACAACCACCCAAAACTGGCAAAAATATCAAAGATAACAATCACCAACAGGAGATCCAGAACAAGATGAATCAGGGTGGGGTGGAGCAGGACGTGCTGTATGCGTATAATAACTCTACAGGTGAGTACTTCACAGATTTGTATTATTCTAAGCATACAGCACGTCCTGCTCCAGTAGTAGTAATAACATGTGGGACATCCAATAGCAGTGTCCATAAAGAAGGGTGGGATCCCCAACAGAAGGCAACAGCAAGCAGTCTAAACTACTGGCGCCTGCAGAACCTTGCGGCCAAACACAGCATCAGCTGTAAAAATACCATTTTGTGAATACTCACCTGTAAAATGGGTATTATAAGTATGTCACACACCCCACTTCAAACATTAATAATTACACTAGGGTTAACGCACCGCTAGGTGGCAGCATTGCAGAGAATCTCCAAAAACTTCAACAGGCCCCTCCCGGTCTATACATACCTGGTACCTCCCAGTGTTAGAACAACAGTAAGACAAGGTACCAGAAACAAACAATGTAACCCTCAACGTAAAGAACAAAACTTCACCATATAAAGAGCCAGGATACCGAAAAGGGCGGGTGAAGTGGGGTGTGTGACATACTTATAATACCCATTTTACAGGTGAGTATTCACAAAATGGTATTATTCTAAGTATGTCACACACCCCACTTCAAACATTAATAATTACACTAGGGACATCCAACAGCAGTGTCCAGAAAAGGGTGGGTATCCGAATCAGGCAATAACGCAGAAAAAACTCAAACCACTGCAGCCTGCAAAACCTTGCGGCCAAAAACAGCATCCGCTGAGGCCCGCACATCAACCTTATAGAACTTAGAAAAAGTATGAACGGAAGACCAAGTTGCAGCCTTACACACTTGTTCAACCGAAGCCTGGTGCTGAAAAGCCCAGGACGCACCAACCGCACGAGTAGAGTGAGCAGTAACGCGGAAAGGAGGATCCTTCCCTTTAGCCGAATAAGCACCAACAATGGCCTGACGAATCCATTTACTAATGGAAGATTTGGCCGGAACCAAACCCTTCCTAGGCCCACATGGCACAACGAAAAAGGCATCAGTCTTACGAAAAGAAGACGTAGCACGTAGATAGTACCTGACACAACGTACCACATCCAAGCAGTGCAAAGCACTCTCCTTGACATTCTTAGGCTTAGGACACAAGGAAGGAAGAACAATGTCCTGGTTAAGATGAAAAGCAGAGACCACTTTAGGGAGAAAGTCTGACTTGTATCGAAAAACCACTTTGTCCTGATGATCCTCAAAATAAGGAGCCTGAATAGACAAAGCTGCCAACTCCGAAACACGCCGAACCGAAGTGATGGCCACCAGAAAGGCAACCTTCTGAGTAAGAATGGACAAAGCAACATCCCGCAAAGGCTCAAAAGGAGGAGCCTTAAGAGCAGAAAGAACCAAATTCAAATCCCACACAGGGAGCAAAGGCTTCCTAGGAGGCCGCACATGCGAAACCCCCTGGAAAAAGGTCTTGACCAAGGAATGACTAGCAAAAGACTTCTGGAAAAAAATAGACAAAGCAGAAACCTGCCCCTTCAAGGTACTCAGCTGAAGACCGGAGTCCAGCCCCGACTGAAGAAACTCCAAAATCCTAGACACAGAAAAGACCCGGCAAGGCAAAGACCTAGCCTCACACCAATCAATATAAGATCTCCAATACCTGTAATAGATGGAAGAAGAAGATCTCTTCCTGGCACTAATAAGAGTCCGAATGACCGCATCCGAAAGACCCTCCTCCTTTAAGATGGAGGTTTCAGCAGCCAAGCCGTCAAAGCCAGCGTTTGTAAACTGGGGTAACAAAGTTGACCCTGAGTGAGAAGATCTGGCCGAAGAGGCAGATCGAACTGATCTACGGCCAGACGAACGATGTCCGCGAACCACACCCGCCTTGGCCACCTTGGAGCCACGAGAATGGCGGGCACTCCCTCCAGAACCAACTTTCGCAGAACCCTGCAGAGCATGGGAATCGGAGGAAACAGATAAAGAAACCCCAGGTCCCTCCAGCTCAGGGTCATGGCATCCACCGCCAGAGCCAGAGGGTCCCGGGACAGGGACACAAAGGACGGAAGCTTGTGATTGTGACGAGAGGCAAACAGATCCACCTCCGGCGTCCCCCACCGGAGACAAAGTGACCGAAACACCTGGGGATGGAGAGACCACTCCCCCCGACAGGACGCACACCGGCTCAGAAAATCCGCCTCTGTGTTTTCCACTCCCGGAATGTAAACTGCCGAGATGCAAGGGACATGAGTCTCCGCCCAGACCAAAATCAGAGATACCTCCCTGTGGGCACCCAGACTGCGAGTCCCTCCTTGGTGATTGATGTAAGCAACCGCCGTCTGATTGTCTGAACGAACCTGAACCGGCAGACCTTGTAAATGATGCGTCAAGCGAGACAGAACCAACCTGATGGCTCGCAATTCCAGAACATTGATGGGCAAGTGGGCCTCCTGAGGGTCCCACTGCCCCTGAAACCGAAGATCCTTCCAAAAACCTCCCCAGCCTGACAAACTGGCATCCGTGCTGACAGTTTCCCAAAGCGGGGTCAGAAACGACCTGCCCTTCAGAAGGTTGTCCGAAACCAACCACCACAGAAGGGACTGCCGAACCCGAGGGGACAACCGGAAGGACCGATCCAACGACCCCGGACACCGGTTCCAAGACGCCAAAAGATGAAGTTGAAGCGTCCTCGTATGAAACTGAGCAAAGGGAACTGCCTCGAAAGAGGCCACCATCAACCCCACCAGTCTCATCCCCAGACGAATGGACGGATGAGGATGGGAGAGGAGCAGCTGGACCAATTCCTGAATCATCAGAACCTTGGCCTGAGGGAGAAACACCCTGTGCTGGCAGGAGTCCAACGACATCCCCAGAAAGATCACCACCCTGGCCGGAACCAGTGAGGACTTGGGGTAATTGATCACCCAGCCGAACCTCTCCAACATAGACACCACCGTGCTGGTGTCCCCCTCTGCTTGACTGAAGGAAGGTGCCATGATGAGCAGATCGTCCAGGTAAGGCACAATGCGAATCCCCTGAGCTCTGAGCAGGGCCATCACCCCCGCCAACACCTTGGTGAACACTCTCGGAGCAGAAGTGAGGCCGAATGGAAGAGCCACAAACTGAAAGTGCCGATCCTCCACCACGAAACGAAGGAACCGCTGATGAGCTGGAAAGATCGGAACGTGCAGGTACGCATCCTTGATGTCTATGGACGTCATAAAGTCCCCCTGCCGAAGCGAACCGATCGCAGACCGCAGGGTTTCCATGCGGAACTTCCGGGGACGAATAAACCTGTTGAGAAACTTCAAATCCAGAATAGGACGGAAGGACCCGTCCTTTTTGGGGACCGTGAAGAGATTGGAGTAAAACCCGCGCCCTACCTCTGAACTCTGGGACTCGAACTCCAACTTGTAACCGGCCGAAACCACCTCCCGGATCCATCTGTCCGAGACCTCCTGGTCCCACACCCGGGAGAAAAGTTGCAACCGTCCCCCCACCCGAACGGGTGAGGGCGCCCCCTCATTGCTGGGTGGGCTTGGCAACCGGCTTGGGCTTGGCACCCCAGACGCGAGCGGGGTGGCCACGGCCTCTACCCCTATTCCAACTGGCGCCCCTGGGGGCCGAGGAGCCCGCACCCCTACCGGCTCCAGCTCCCCGAAAGGACGGATTGTAGGAGACCGTCCCCCGAAAGGAACGGCGAAATTTCTTGCGCTGAGGTAACTTACCTCCCTTGGCAACAGAATCCAGCCTCTCACCAAAAAGCCTCAAACCCAAAAAGGGCAGAGCCGTGAGCGATCTTTTAGAATTAAAATCAGCCGTCCACTGTCTCAACCACACACAGCGCCGGATAGCCACCAGCAAGGCAGTAGCCCTGCCACACATCAACATGGCATCCTCTTGAGTGGCCAGGATAAAGACAAAAAAGAATCGCAGCGCTTAAGCGCAAGGGACTCATCACTGGTGGGCTCGAGATCCACACCCAAGTCCCTGACAATAGACCTGACAGCAAAAGTCAAAAGAGCCGAAGCACAGACAGGCCTTAACACCGAACCCGCACATACAAAACCATGACGGGCAAGCTGATTAACCCGGCGATCCTCGCCGTCCCTGAGCGAAGTCGTGTCAGGGGAATGCACGACCGCCGTGTTGGACAGTCCCAAGACCGGAGTATCTACCTCAGGGGGAACAGACCAACGCTTCATCAAGTCCGCCGGAAAGGGATACTTCCTATCCCAGCTAGACGGCACACCAACAAGACGTGTAGGTTGCTCCCATTGCTTGAAAACAATTTCTTCAAAATGCTGTTGGCTGGGAAACTCCAAACGCTGCTTGGACACCCCAAAAAGCTGACCCTTAGGCCTAGGAGCAACCACCGGAGGCTCCAAATCCAAAACCTCAAACATCTGGCTCAGAATGGTAGAGGAATCAAGAGGGAGGCCGTCAGCCTGATCCCCCTCAGAACCCAGCAACTGCTGAACATCAGAATCTTCTTCCTCAATGAGCTCACCATCTTCAAGGGGACGATCCGACCAATCCAGATCTCCCACAACTTCCTCATCTGAATCCGGCGGAGGCGGAGACAGATGCTTCCGCTTAGCTGGAGCCTTCTGAGCGGCCATAGCAGAAAACCGCTTCTCAAGGCTGGTCAAACGGGCACATACCTCAGACTGCGAATCCCCGCCCAGGACAACGTCACACGGGGTCCGGAATAAGCGAGGGGGAGAGGGAGATGGCGCGGCTGACGAGGTGCTAGGCACCGGAGTACTGGACTGCCGTGCAATGTTCTGCTGTGCACAAGGGATACACAAAATGACATCATCTCCCTGGAGCGGAGTCCCACAACCCCCGCACACCTTGGATTGTCCCGAAGAACCATTCCCGGTATCTGTGGCAGCCTCCATGTGGTGAAATTTATGGTATTCGCAGAACCCAGAGATTTATGCGGTACGCAACCCCGGGATGCCCCTTACAATAGTCTAAAGATTGTCAAAAGATCCTGACCCAGGGGAATAGCATAAAAACCCTTATATATATATATATAGTGTAATGAAAACACCCCCCCCCCAAGCCAGGTATATAAGACCGGGAGAGCCCTGCCAGACGGGATCCCGGAATCTGAAAGACACAAAAAGAGAGGGACAAGAGTCAATCCAGGCCCAATAATACCTAAACAAGCATACAGCATAACATACAACCCCCCTCCCCCCCCCCCTCATTAACCATAGACACAGGAAATGGTTAAAATACACAACCGGCACTTTAAAAGATGTGCAGGAGCGAGGAGGCGGGAGAAGGAGGGGACGTGATACGGGGGGCCAGGCCACCAACTTATATGTGAACATCCCCCGCAAGATATAAGAAAAACGCCTACCTGAGGGAGATCACAGCGCAGATAGGCACCGCAGAAGATGGCGGCCCGCACGCTGCTCCGAGGAGTGAGGGAGGGGAAGGACGAGCCCCGAGCGCGGGAGCCGAGAAGGCCCCGCCCCACCGGAACAGCCAATCAGCGCGCGGCCCCGCCCCCTTGCAGCGTCAGAGCCAGCAGGCAGAGACCGCGCTCAGCCTCCAAGACGGGACCGGCGGAGCAACCTGCCGGTCCCAAGTGCGCACACAAAAACAGACCCACACACTCATCTCCTCAGCTCCCCCCTGTGCAGACCGGACACGCCAGGCTGCAAGCGCCGAGCACGGCGCTCAGCCACAGGCGGGACCGCGGCGCAGCGCGCCGCGAGGCCCCGCCCCCCCGGCTCCTGAGGGGAGAGAGACCATTCACACAAACAGCGGTGACAAAAAAGACACACAAGGCAGATCCTAAGTAAAAAATCGCCACAGTAAACAGCGCATAAGCCCTCAATACAGCAGCGCAGCAGCCACACTAAGCACAAACATGTCACCGGTCCCAAAGCGCGCCCCACACCCCGGAAAGTGGAATACTAAAGTCCCAGGGCTAGGCACATCCTGACCGCTAACCTACTATAAAATGGGGGCATCCCACATCCGGATAACCACTCCGGGAATCCCGCTATGCCCCGCAATGAAGGGTCGAGCGGAGGAGCTAATCTCCTAGGCACCAATGGTGCCGGCTACCTTTTGCCCGGCCTACAGCCGAAGCTGGGAGGCTGCCAGTAAACAGATATACTACCAAACAAGAGCCGGGCAGAAATAGACCACGAGGGGGGGGGGCCGGGGGGATACCCCGGCTACCTGCAAGCAGGAGAGTTCTTTCTTCTGTCTTGTCGCCACCTTGCAGAGAACAACACTGGGAGGTTCTTGGGAGGTACCAGGTATGTATAGACCGGGAGGGGCCTGTTGAAGTTTTTGGAGATTCTCTGCAATGCTGCCACCTAGCGGTGCGTTAACCCTAGTGTAATTATTAATGTTTGAAGTGGGGTGTGTGAAATACTTAGTAAAGGTGTGTACAGAAGACCAAGTAGCGGCCTTGCAAACTTGCTCCACAGAGGCCTGGTGCTGAAAAGCCCAAGAAGCCCCAACAGCTCTAGTAGAATGAGCAGTAAGACGAAAGGGGGGAGTCTTCCCCTTAGCAGTATAGGCTTGAACAACAGCCTGACGAATCCATTTACTGATGGTAGACTTGGCGAGAGCCAAACCCTTCCTAGGCCCATGAAGCACAACAAAGAGAGCATCCGTCTTTCTAAAGGCCTGAGTGGTAACCAGGTAAGACTTGACACACCTGACCACATCCAAGGAATGCAAAACCCTTTCCTTAGGGTTACTAGGATTAGGGCACAAGGAAGGAAGTACAATATCTTGATTCAAATGAAAAGCAGACACAACCTTAGGCAGGAAGTCTGGCTTGAAGCGGTGTCTCTCAAAGTAGGGAGGCTGAATAGACAAAGACCGAAGTGATGGCTACCAGGAAGACAACCTTGAGCGTGAGCACAGCGAGAGTGGCCTCATGAATAGGCTCAAAGGGAGCCCCCTGCAGGGCCGACAAAACCAAGTTCAGATCCCAAACGGGAACCATAGGTTTCCGAGGAGGGCGCACATGAGTGACCCCCTGAAAGAAGGCCTTGATAAGAGAGTGCTGGGCAAAGGTCTTCTGAAAGAAGATAGACAGGGCGAAACCTGGCCCTTCAAGGTACTAAGCTTAAGACCCAAGTCTAGACCATGTTGTAAGAACTCCAGCACCCTGGATACTAAGAATTCCCGGCAGGAGCCGAAACTCCTTCCAAGACATTGACAGGGCATCCGTGGCCAGAGCCAGAGGATCCTGAGACAGGGATACAAAGCTCGGTAGCTTGTGATTGTGACGCGACGCAGAGATCCACGTCTGGCACACCCCAACGGTGACACAGTGACTGAAATACCCTGTCGCAGAGGGACCATTCCCCGACGGGACGACCCCCTGCTCAGAGCATCTGCTAGCAGATTCTCCGTCCCCGGAATGTAGACAGCCGATATGCATTGTACATTGGTCTCTGCCCAAGTTAGAATCAGAGACACCTCCTGGAGAGCACCCTTGCTCCGGGTTCCTCCCTGATGATTGATGTAGGCAACCGCCGTCCTGTTGTCTGAGCGTACCTGAACCGCCAGACCCTGCAGGTGCTGGGTCAATCTTTCCAGCACCAATCGGACCGCCCTGAGTTCCAGGACATTGATAGGAAGATGGGCCTCCTGAGGGCCCCACCTCCCCTGGAAGCGCAGGGACTTCCAGAATCCCCCCCAGCCCGAAAGACTGGCATCCGTTGTGACCGTCTCCCAAGAGGGAGCCAGGAAGGATCTGCCCCTTGTCAAGTTCCTGTGGACCAACCACCACGCAAGGGATTGTCTGACCGAGGGGGGAATCACCCAGCTGTCGTCCAGAGATGCTGGGTCCTTGTTCCATACTGACAGAAGGTGAAGCTACAGAGTTCTCAGATGAAACTGGGCAAAGGGCACCGCCTCGAAGCTTGCCACCATCGAGCCCACCAACTGAATTCCCTGCCGGATGGAGGGATGAGGGTTCGCGAGCAGGGATCTCGCCTGGGTTGTCAGAGCTTCCACCTTCTGCGGAGGAAGGAATATCCTTGACTGAACCGAGTCCAGAATCATCCCCAGAAACGGGGTCACTGAGGAGGGGGACAGAGAGGACTTTGGGTAATTGATCACCCAGCCGAAGGACTCCAGGGTGGACACCACCAATCGAGTGTCCAGCTCTGCCTGCCGCAGAGACCGAGAGGTGATGAGTATATCGTCCAGGTAGGGCAACACGCGTATGCCCTTTAGTCTTAAGAGAGACATCACCCCTGCCAGCACCTTGGTGAAGACCCTGGGAGCCGACGTAAGGCCGAATGGCAGGGCCACGAACTGATAATGCTGATCCAACAGCGCAAATCTGAGGAACCTTTGGTGCCCTGAGAACACCGGAACGTGCAGGTAAGCGTCCTTGATGTCCACAGAGGTCATGAAGTCCCCTGGACGCAGCGAGGCAATGGCCGAGCGCAGAGTTGCCATACAAAAATGCCTGCTTCTGACAAACTTGTTTAGGATTTTCAAATCCAGAATGGGTCTGACTGACCTGTCCTTTTTGGGCACCGTGAACAGGTTGGAATAAAACCCCATGCCCCTGTCTCTTAAGGGGACCTCGCAGATGACCCCGAGCTCCAGAAGGTCCTGCACAGCCAGCATCAAGACTCGAGCCGAGGCAGGATCCTGTGGGATCCAAGACCCAACGAACCTGGTAGGGGGCAGCACAGCAAATTATATCTTGTAACCGGAGGAGACTACCTCCTGAATACACCGGTCTGGGACAAGGCGTCTCCAGACATGCTCGAAGTGCTGTAGCCGTCCCCCCACCCTCACGGGCGAGGGCGCCCCTTCATGCTTGGGGGTCTTGGGGGGGGCTTTGGGCCCCCAGGAGGAGCCAGGACGGCGTCCTCTGTTCTTGTTCCAGGGTTCTGCGCGAGACCCAGAGAAGGACACCCCTCTACCCTGCTTGGTCCCACGGTAGGGGGTAGAATGGGAGCTTGGACCACGAAAGGGCCGAATCTGACGCTTGCGCTGGGGCAGCTTGCCACCCTTGGCAAAGATACCTAATCTTTCTCCAAACAGGCGCAGTCCTTTAAATGGAAGCCCCGTAAGGGCCTTCTTGGCGACACTGTCAGCAGCCCACTGGCGTAACCAGATCGCGCAGCGTATGGCCACCACCAGAGCAGAGGATCTAGCGCTCAGCTTAATAGCATCGTCCGATGCAGATAGGATATAATTCACAAAGGTCTCACAGGTGGCCAGAGCGTTGGCGGCCTCAGAGGGCAAGTCATCCGCCCCTTCCAGGGCAGTCTTAACCACCGTCCTGAGCGCCACCGCCATGATGGCTAAGGCGCACACCGGGCGGAGCGACGCTCCCCCAAATGCAAAGGCATGACATGCCAATTGATCAACTCGCCGATCCTCTAAATCCTGCAGCGTAGTAGTGTCAGGTGAGTGCATAATAGAGGTGTTGGACAGACTCAGAATCGGGGCATCGACCTCGGGCGGCGATGTCCAACACTTAACCAGATCGGCAGGAAATGGATACTTCTTATCCACAGCTTTAGGAATCCCCTGTAGTTTGCTGGGATGTTCCCATTCTTTCAGCACTAGGTTGTTAAAGTGAGTTGGTCAGGAAACTCCAACTGCACCCTAGCAGTATGAAACAGATCGCCCCTTTGCCGAGGTGCTGCGGGAGGGGGAGAGAGGGATAACACATCAAAGATCTGAGACAGCAGTCTGTCAATGTCGTCCTGGGACCAAAGATCAGAACCAGACTCCTCCCGACTCCTGGACTCGTCCTCGTAGGATCCTGAGTCAGAGAGCAGTTCCCCTTCCTCGGATGGGGACTGAGCATAGGAAAGCAGTAAATCATCAGATTCTACAGGGAGAATAGTAGCTTCAGGATTCAAATGACGCCTCTTGGCAGTAGCCTTGCACGCCAAGGAGCCAGCGATGAAGCTTTCCACACTAGCCAATCTAGAGGCCAAATCAGCGTGAGAATCCCCACTAGTATTGGGGGTTAGGCTCAAGCCTAAGTAAGGCGAGGTGCGGGCCCCAGCCTCGGAAGAGGTGGAGAGACCGGCTAGCGCCTGTTGAGCACAAGGTACGCAGACCCGTGTATTGTCACCGCTGCTAGGTGAAACCCCACAAGCTGCACACAGACGGGCTTGGCCCAGGGGGACCCCGTTCGCGATGTCCTGGGATGCCTCCATATGGTGATTATTAAATTCAATATGCCAGTAGGGATTGACGCTTTAAGCAACCCTGGATGCCCCAATAACCCGCTGGGAAGTGGGAGTAATTTCTGAAAAATGGTCTGGACCGGGCGCTACGTCGGGCCAGGGGAAGCCACCGAGGACCGCTGTCTGAAAGACACAAGGGGAACAGGGATGTCAGAGCCGAGCGCGAAGAAGTAAGCTAGGGAAAAGATCGCCCATGAGGGCACTTACAGGTCTGCGAGGGGAGTACCGTCTTCACCACGCGCATGCGACAAGGAAATGGCGCCCAGTGAACCTCGAAGGGCGGGCCAGAGCGGGCGATGACGCGGAACGCGCCAGACTGAACCACGCCTCCCCCCCGGAGAGCGCGAAGCTAGAAGGCGCGCAGCCAATCAGGAGAGAATGGTAGATACGTCAGCATCACTTCAGAGAAGAAGTCTGACAGAGTGAGTAAGGAGATTTGAAAAACGCCGTAGCTTCCCCAAACAGTGCTGCCGTAAGCGCCTAGAGCACAGTAAAACGCTGCGGTCAGTTGAAAGTAAACAAGTGAAACGCGCTGACACACGGTAGCGGTAAAGCGTCTATAGTGTAATTAGGGCAAGGAGTAGGCCATCAAACACACAACCCCCCCCCCTCTTTTTCCCCCCACTAACGGGGGAATCTGGGAAGGAGGGTGACCCGATAGAGGGTTCACCGTTAGATGGGACATGGGGGCACTGGTGCGAGAGGGGCATCCACTGAAGGCTCACCATTCCCCTTAACCACCTACCCTATGGAGGGGGATTGCGGTGGAGACTAGCTCCGTAAGCACACTAGGTGCTGCCTACCTTCACCCGACCAACGCAGCCCAGGCTGGGAGGCAATAATTCACAATGAGGAAGGGTGGAAATAGTCCCGCAGGGCCTCGGGCTGTCAAGCCCCGCTCGCCTGCGAGAGCGTGATACTTCATGTCTTCGCAGGTCCAGCACTGCAGAGAAATCTGGGGATTTGTGGGAGGTCCCTCGGTATATGTAGGGCCGGGAGGAGCTTGTTTTCTACATGTCTGCAGTGCACGGCGCCGGAGGCAGAGGATTACCCACATGTTATTACTACTACTGGAGCAGGACGTGCTGTATGCTTAGAATAGAGGGACTAAATTGGGGATCGCTCAGTTTTGGGCCGTTAGTGCCTTGTAACCTGCATTTTTTCTCTATAATCACCATAATGGAGGCTTCTGGGGATAGTGAGCTAGGGGCCCCTTCTGGGCTCTGCCCCATGTGCGGTACCAGCCCCCTGGGCGGACTCAGCACGGTTTGTGGCACTTGCACTGGGAGCGTACTGCCCCTAGCCCTCTTTTACCTGCGGCCTCGCCAATGCCCCCACTGCTGCATTCAGCCCTCAGCGAGGGGGAAGCCAGCAAGGGGTCCCTGGCAGGTTTGGCACACCGGGTGGCCAGCCTGGAGAGGCAGTTATCTCGCACGGCTACTGGGAAGGCCACAAGTAAGAAGCGGCACATCGAGCCGGGTTAATCGGATTTTACTGATGATAATGACGAGGTCGGGAATGGAGGTCGGGACTCCATGAAGGAGGGCGAGTTGTTTAATGACTCCGTTGCCTCAGATCGGTCGGTTGGTTGGTTATGACAGCGAGCCTGGTTCCTCCTTGGATGAGGATATGTGGCTCCCTGACCACAAGGAGAAGTTGCTGTCTTCTTTGAGACCGTGCAAATTCTCCCTCCTATAGCGACTAAGAGGTAGCAGGGATGATTTTATCCAGCCTGAGAGACAGAGGCTTGTCTTCCCTGAGCTTTTCCAATATGGTGTTTAAGGAATGGGAAAGACCTAATAAATTGCCATTGGTGCCTATGGGCTTGGACAGGCGGTACCCCTTCCCTTAGGAGCTGGTCCGCCTCTGGTCCCATCCCCCCGATGTAGATGCCCCTGTGTCAGGGTTTGCTAACACTACGGTTATGCCTTAACCCGATACTGCTTCCTTGCGTGGTCCTGCTGACACACACATGGATCAGCTGGCTTGTCATGTACTCACTTTTGTGGGTGCTGGGCTTCGCCCTCTCTGGGCCATTGTCTCACTGGCCGTCAAGAAGAAGGTGAGACGCCTTGTTGATATTGCCAAGTCTCGCAAGCGGGCGGAGGAGTATCAAGAACTCAAAGCCTGTGTGGATTTTATTGCCTTGTAGTCTCGGCTATGGACGATAGTGTCCGGCTTGGCGCCAGGGCTTCGGCCCTGCTTATTGCGCTTCGTTGCTCGCTCTGGCTGCGGCAGTGGTCGGCTGACGCGGCGGCCAAGAAGTCACTCACTAGTATCCCCTTCCTGGGGCTCAATATTATTCGGGAAGTGGCTGGACCTTCTGGCCAAGGATGGAAGACTCCCTCAGCAACGGAAGCCTGCACGACCCTGCTGACAGACGCATGGATCAGCTGGCTTGTCATGCGTTCACTTTTGTGGGTGCTGGGCTTCGCCCTGTCTGTGCCGCGGCCGTTGTCTCATTGGCCATCACGAAGAAGGTGAGATGCCTTGTTGATATTGCCAAGTCTCGCAAGCGGGCGGAGGAGTATCAAGACCTCAAAACCTGTGTGGATTTTATTGCCTTGTAGTCTCGGCTATGGACGATAGTGTCCGGCTTGGCTGCGGCAGTGGTTGGCTGACGCGGCAGCCAAGAAGTCGCTCACTAGTATCCCCTTCCTGGGGCTCAGATTATTCAGGGAGCGGCTGGACCTCCTGTCCAAGGATGGAAGACCCCTCTTCCCCCCCCCCCCTTAGCGACGGAAGCCTGCACGGCCCTTTCGGGGGTTCTTCTGCCTATCGCTCCTTTCGAGGAGGAAGAGGCTCTTCACTTTCAGGTGGCCGCAGAGATTCCTGGGGTCAAGGTAGGTCTCGCAGCCAACCCAATCCCTCCTGGGGAGCTAAATCCAAACCCCCCTGCCAAGCCCTCTCAGGCATGAGGGGGCGCCCTCACCCATCCGGGTGGGGGGACAGCTTCTGCTATTTGCTCACATCTGGAGACATTTGGTTTCCTCCGGGTACAAAATAGAGCTGGCAGTTTGGCCGCCCTCAAGATTCAAGATCGGTCGCGGATCTCCCGGAACGCATTGACGGAGCAGGGCCTAAGGATGGCCGTTCAGAGCCTTCTACTATCAGGTGTGATTTTGTGCCTTGCCAGGAACGGGGTCGAGGGTTCTACTCCAATCTGTTCACGGTGCCCAAGGACGGAACGCTGCGACCTATCTTGGATCTGAAGGGTCCCAACAAGTTTGTCAGA
The DNA here is from genome assembly GCA_027917425.1 of Gastrophryne carolinensis. Lineage (NCBI taxonomy): Eukaryota > Metazoa > Chordata > Amphibia > Anura > Microhylidae > Gastrophryne > Gastrophryne carolinensis. The sequence goes on along the minus strand of CM051239.1, from coordinate 404,981,007 downwards.
ATCAGACATTTCCGCATGGAGACCTTACGGTCCGCGGTGAGCTCGCTTCGGCCCGGCGACTTCATGAACACGGTGGACATCAAGGATGCTTATCTGCACATCACGATTTTTCAGGAACATCAGAAGTTCCTGAGGTTTGCGCTGGAGGATCAGCTTTACCAGTTTGTGGCACTGATGTTCGGGATAACCTCAGCTCCCCGTGTGTTCACCAAGGTGCTGGCGGGCATCATGGCTATCCTGAGGAACCGGGGCGTTCGTGTTCTTCCTTATCTGGACGATTTGCTGATTGCGGCTCAGTCCCTTCACCCGGACGGTGTTATCCACTCTCGAGGATTTCGGATGGGTAATCAATTACCCCAAGTGTTCTATCACTCCTTCAATGGTGAGGTCCTTCCTGGGCATGACATTGGAGTACATGCTGAAGCTATGTGAGTTAACATGGTTTCTTGGCTTCCTGGCCTGTCTCCCTTTACTGCTTTTTGACACTCTGGGAATTCTATTGAGACAGCCCATTTTTACAGGGGGCCGGGAGGAGTTACAACTCTGGATCTTGCAGTAACTGCGCCACCTGGTGGCGGTTAACCCAACTGTCATTACTTCTGGGACAACCTGGACTGGATATATTCAAAAACAATTCTACAGGCGAGTTTCACAGAATTGTATTTTTTATATGATTCTTCTCTCCCCCAACTACTATGTTTGTCTATGTGTATTTGTATCTATGTATTATAATGGTTGTTAAATTGTCAAGTTGTATGTTGTTATCAATATTAAATAAAAGCTCTAATGGTAATAGATTTGTTGGGAGCCCCGGTAATGACCTCGCCAGGACTTTGTTCATTGGAGAGTTAGGCGCCTGCAGCACTGGCTTTCCCACAGCATCATGTCCACTTGACTTTCTCCAGCAGATCCCAGATCAGAACCGCGACTGGCACAAGGTTCCCCAGTTCACCTGCAGCCGCTTGTACCGCATCTCATCATTGTCCTAAGTTCCAAACAGATGTGTACAGTGGAGACCAGCCAGAGGAGCCCATAGAGATCCAATGGATGCCTCAGTCTGTTATTGTACTCACCTACAGCAAAGAAGCTGGAAATGCTGAGATCTCACAGAGACACCAGGACAAGATCCAGCCAAGTAATAAACAGATCTATTCTTAGTATGTCACACACCCCGCTTCAAGAATCCATAACATGTGGGTAATATCGTCCTGAAGAGGGCGTTCCTGCAGAGATGATAGCAAAAGAAAGCCCCTCCCTGATCCATAAATACCTGGGACCTCCCACTCACTACCCAGTTTTCCATCTCTGCAGACGGCGAGCAAGTCAGAAGATGATGGCTCCTCCTTGCACAGGGGGATTTCAGGTAGCCGGGGTAACTCCCGGCCTCTTATTTTGTCTATTTCCGCTCGGACCCCTGTTTGTCCCAAAATTTACCTCATATTACATGCCTCCACAGTCTTGGCTGCTGGCCCGAGCGAGGGTACATTGGCACCTCTGGTGCTGAGGAGCAGAGCTCCACCGTGAGACCCTAAAAGAGAGGGTAGGCGGTCATACCGGGTAGGTGATCCCGGTTTGGGATGCCCCGTCCCTTGACTTTTCCCCTGGGGGGGGGGGGCCCTTCCCTTTACCAACTATGGGGGCTGGGGGTTCCTCTCATAGGGGTTAGCTTTATTCTCTCTTTATTCACTTTCTCTTGTTGATGTGGAGCGTCTGGAAGTAATCCCTCAATGAATTGGTTGCACTGTTGTTACTATGTTGCAGCACCGCGGCTGTCATTGCAGCCGGGTGCCGGGGTTTTTCAGTCTGTGAGGTAATTTTTTTTTTACCTCACACGCTTTGGGGGGGCGGGGCTGGCACTCGGCGCTCTGCCGCGGCCAGCCCCCGTTCTCTCATTCATTCCTCGCCGCAGCGAGCGGGGCGGGTGCTCAGCTAGTGATAGCGGGAGCACCCGCTGTCATGGCAGCCGGCGCCGCGGTTGCCGGTCTCTGGGCTGGTGCGTGAGGGACTTCTTCCCTCACGCTTCATTCACACTGGAAGGGGGGGCGGAGCTGGGCTTTCGGCGCGGCTCCGCCCTCCTCTGTACTGGCGCCGCTGCGGAGCTGAGCTCCCTGTTACTAGGCAGCTCCCTGTTACTAGGCAGCTTAGGGGGCACAGATCAGCTTTGCGCGGGCTGCGCAGACCACGCCCCTGACAAGGCAGTTCTTCTTCTCCTCACTTCACCTCAGAAATCGCCATTGTTCTGAGGCGGATCGTTCACCGCAGCGTTTGTGAGTGGCCCTGTGGGCCTCATTTATTTCTTCTTTTCTTTATCTGTTAAGTCTTATTGTAGGGACTTATGGGTCTCTCTCTGTCTTTTAGGTGAAGGTTATCCAGGAGGATCTTCTGTAGTATTGGAAGGTCTCTCCTGATCCTGGGTCCCTGGGTCCATTTTAGCATCACAAATCCTCCCACTCGGGACATTAAAGGGGCATCCCCTCTCATGCTGGAAGTTCTGAATATTTCCCCTCCCGAGGAGGCGTCACAGCAGAAAGGTGAATTGTTTGAGGAATCCAGGCCGCGCCTGGAGTTTCCTACGCAACGCCATTTTGATAGAATCATTGACAAGGAATGGGATAGGCCGGCTCGGCTCCCTGGCATCCCTCAGGGGTGGGATAGGAAATATCCCTTTCCTTCTGAGGCGGTCAAGCGCTGGGCATCTCCCCCCGAGGTGGATGCACCGGTTTTGGGGTTGTCTAACTCCTCGGTGTTAAACAGACCTGATTGTTCCACTCTCAAAGATGGAGAGGATAAACGTATTGATCAGATGGCTTCTCATGGCTTTACTAGCATTGGGTCGGCCATCCGGCCTGTGTGTGCTTCGGAGCTAATGGTGTTGGCCACCAGGTCTGTGGTCAGGGACCTGTTGACTTCTTCCGGGCTTCGTCCTGGTAGTAACGAGTTCCTTAGCCTTAAACGGTGCGAGTTGTTCTATCCTTTGTGTTGACTGCCTTGGATGATACTTTGATGATGTGTGGTAGGACTTCGGCTCTGCTTGTGGCTATTCGGCGGTCGGTGTGGCTGCGCCAGTGGGCGGCCGATTTTATGTCCAAAAAATCACTGACGGCTTTACCCTTTGTTGGTCTACGGCTCTTTGGAGAGACATTGGACTCTGTCACCAAGGGTGGTAGGTTACCTCAACGTAAGAAACAACGCCGCCCTTTTCGGGGGGCGCCTGCCTTTACCCCCTCCTTTCGGGGGGCCAGATCTGGTAGGGGTTCTGCATTTCCCTCTTCCAGAGGAGATTCCGGAAACAGGGGCAGAGGACGTGCCCGTTCTGGATACAGTTGGGGCTCTAAGCCCAAACCGGCTGCTAAGCCGGCTCAGCAATGAGGGGGCGCCCTCACCCATGCGGGTGGGGGGACGGCTGCAGCACTTCTCTCAGATCTGGGATCAAGAGGTCTCGGACAGATGGATCCGGGAAGTGGTGTCTTCCGGCTACAAGCTGGAGTTCGAGCTCCGCCCCCCATCCAGATTTGTCAGGTCTCGGATGCCGTCGGAGCCTCTAGCGGCGCAGGGGCTCCTGGTGGCAGTGGAGAATCTTCTGGACATGGCTGTCATTTGCCCAGTGCCCCCTTCAGATCGGGGCAGGGGCTTTTATTCCAATCTGTTCACGGTACCCAAGAAGGACGGGTTGGTCCGACCCATCTTGGATCTGAAGTTTCTCAACAGGTTCATCCGGCCGAGGAAATTCCGCATGGAAACGCTGCGTTCGGCCATTCACTCTCTTCGTCAGGGAGACTTTCTGACGTCCATAGACATCAAGGATGCTTATCTACACGTTCCGGTTGTTCCAGCACACCAGAGGTTTCTCAGGTTCGTGGTGGAGGATCGGCATTTTCAGTTTGTGGCACTTCCTTTCGGTCTCACCTCAGCTCCTCGGGTGTTCACCAAGGTGCTAGCGGGGGTGATGGCTCTGCTCAGAGGCCAGGGTATCCGCATCGTGCCCTATTTGGACGATCTACTGATCATGGCCTCTTCCTTCAACCAAGCGGAGTTGGACACCAGAGCGGTGGTGTCCACTCTGGAAAGGTTCGGTTGGGTGATCAACCACCCCAAGTCTTCTCTTTCTCCGTCCAGAATTCTGACCTTTCTGGGAATGTCTCTGGACACTTCACAGGCCAGGGTGTTTCTACCCCAGGCCAAGATTCTTTTGATTCAGGAGTTAGTTCGGCTTCTCTTGTCTACCCCTCATCCGACCATCCGGTTAGGGATGAGGCTGGTGGGGTTAATGGTGGCCTCATTCGAGGCAGTTCCCTTTGCGCAGTTTCACACAAGGACGCTTCAGCTTCATCTGTTGAAGGTTTGGGACAAGTCTCCTCTATCGTTGGATCAGTCCTTCCTGATGACTCCCCGAGTTCGTCGATCCCTGCAATGGTGGCTGGGGTCGGTCAATCTGTTGAAGGGCAGATCTTTTCTGGCTCCGTGTTGGGAAACAGTCACCACGGATGCCAGTCTGTCAGGTTGGGGGGGGGGGTGTTTGGAAGGACCTCCAGTTTCAGGGTTTGTGGGGCCCGCGGGAGGCTCACAAGCCCATCAATGTTCTGGAGTTGAGAGCCATCAGGTTGGTTCTGTTTCGCTTGACTCATCAGTTGAGAGGCCTGCCAGTTCAGGTCCGGTCGGACAACAGAACGGCGGTTGCTTACATCAATCACCAAGGAGGGACTCGCAGCAGGAGTGCCCTCAGGGAAGTGTCTTTGATTCTGGACTGGGCAGAGACCCACGTCCCGTGTATCTCAGCAGTCTACATTCCGGGAGTGGAGAACACGGAGGCGGACTTGCTGAGCAGGGCCTCCTCTCGTCAGGGGGAGTGGTCTCTCAGTCCCAAGGTGTTTCGTTCGATATGTCTCAGGTGGGGGGTCCCTGCGGTGGACCTCTTTGCTTCTCGTCACAATCACAAGCTTCCAGTCTTTGTGTCTCTCTCGCAGGATCCTCTGGCTCTGACAGTGGATGCCATGTCTCTAAACTGGAGGGATCTGGGGCTCATTTACCTGTTTCCTCCGTTCCCAATGCTAGCCAGAGTGCTGCGCAAACTGGCCTTGGATGGTGCGTCGGCAATTCTGGTGGCCCCAAGGTGGCCAAGGCGAGTTTGGTTCGCAGATCTTGTAAGACTGGCAGAGGATCAGTTCGCCCTGCCTCTGCTGCCGGACCTGCTCACCCAGGGTCGGCTGCGCTATCCCAATTTACCATCGCTGGCTTTGACGGCATGGCTGCTGAAACCGCCATCTTGAAGGAGGAAGGTCTTTCTGACGCAGTGATTCAGACTCTTATCTGTGCCAGGAAGCGCTCTTCCTCTTCTATTTACTACAGGACTTGGAAGGCCTATATTGATTGGTGTGAAAGTAGGCCTCTCTCTTGTCGAGAGTTCTCCATTCCTAGAATTTTAGAGTTTCTCCAACATGGTCTAGATCTGGGGCTCCAGCTTAGTACATTGAAAGGGCAGGTTTCTGCCCTGGCGGTGTTCTTCCAAAGGTCTTTTGCACTTCATCCCTTAGTCAAGACCTTTTTCCAAGGTGTTACACATGTTCGGCCTCCTAGGAAGCCTTTTGTTCCAGTTTGGGATTTGAACCTGGTTCTTTCTGCTCTCCAGGGCCCTCCGTTTGAGCCCTTGAATGAGATAGCTTTGTCTTCTCTTACCCAAAAGGTGGCCTTTTTGGTGGCTATCACTTCGGTTAGGCGTGTTTCTGAGTTGGCAGCTTTATCCATTACAGCTCCGTACTTCGAGAAACATCAGGACAAGGTTGTCTTTCGTTTCAAGCAGGATTTTCTTCCTAAAGTGGTCTCGGAGTTTCATCTGAATCAGGACATTGTTTTGCCCTCTCTATGCCCAAATCCCAGCGACGACAAGGAAAGGGCATTGCATTCCTTGGATGTAGTTCGTGTTGTGGAACATTATCTGGAGGTTACGTCTTCCTTTCGTAAGACTGATGCTTTCTTTGTGGTGCCCTGCGGGCCTAGGAAAGGTTTGGCTCCTGCCAAATCTTCCATTAGTAAATGGATTCTGAGTGCAGTTGGTGCGTCTTGGGCCTTTCAGCACCAGGCTTCTGTTGAACAAGTTTGTAAGGCCGCTACCTGGTCTTCGGTTCACACCTTTTCCAAGTTTTACAAGGTTGATGTTCGGGCATCAGCGGATGCTGTTTTTGGCCGCAAAGTTTTGCAAGCTGTTGTGGTTTAAGGTTGTGCATTGTTGCCTAGTTTTGGATCCCCGCCCTTGTTATGGACACTGCTGTTGGATGTCCCACATGTTATGGATTCTTGAAGCGGGGTGTGTGACATACTAAGAATAATACCATTTTGTGAATACTCACCTTGTAAAATGGGTATTATGAGTATGTCACACACCCCGCTTCAACCCTTTTGTATTCAGGATCCTCTTTATTGCGAACTTTGCGTGGTTGTTGTTTATATTTGCCTCTTCCTGGTCCCTTACCTTACTGCTTTCTGTATACTGGGTAGTGAGTGGGAGGTCCCAGGTATTTATGGATCAGGGAGGGGCTTTCTTTTGCTATCATCTCTGCAGGAACGCCCTCTTCAGGACGATATTACCCACATGTTATGGATTCTTGAAGCGGGGTGTGTGACATACTCATAATACCCATTTTACAAGGTGAGTATTCACAAAATGGTATTTTCTACATGCAACTTTGGTTCAAGCTATCCGTGGAAACTTTTCTAGTGCAAGCACTGCAGTTACTGATCAGCCATCCAGACATGCTGCTTCAGTAATTCCATGCGAGCTGCAGGCTAAAGTTGGTACAAATAATTTTTGTCCAGTCTGGTTATGATGAACTAACTTATGACGGACTAACAAAGTTCTCGTCAATAGAATTTAAATCCAGTTGCACGTGAGTACAGATCCCCAAAATAAAAAAAACAAAAGAGACATCAATACAATTTTATAAAATATACAATATAATAATACACAGAAATACTGGATAGCCTATGATAATCTAGGACAGTGGTCGCCTAGAGTTATACACTTTGACACCATTCTGGAGAGAGCAGCGAGCGTATTTGGTCAGCAGCGCGCCAATGGTTTGTTTCTCACCACACAGGTCCCTGGAAAACACAGATAAGGCTTCATTAAAATGGCAACTTATGTATATAGGCATCTTATGGGGGAAGAATGTGACAGCTCCTTGTACCTCCCCCCCCCCCCCCCCCCACTGTGTGTACCCCCACAGAAAACTCACCTCCCAGCGCTCCCACAGCGGGGGTATGGCACGAAACCAAGCTTGCCGGGCATGCACCAAGGTGCAACGAGGGCTCAGGAACAGGTAAAGAGACTGATCGACACATGGGGGGCACGTGTCTACCTCGGGAGTTCCTCTTTAAAGTGGACCAAAACCTGGGATTTTCACTATCCTGGGTTTTGGTCCATCTCGTTGGGAACCCCAGTTTGGGAAGCGCCACTGTGTAAAACCCCCCAGATCACCCATTCTTTTTACCTTTGCACATTCATGAGTGCATGTGCATTCACCGCTCGTATAAAGCCATTTTGAACGGTGCCCTGGCATAGGAGTGCATCCCTGTCTCTCTGAATGACTAGGTGTGGGAGTGTGCACAGCTGCTGGTATGCAGCAAAGACCTGGAACAAGGCAAGGAGGCTTGCAGGCATCTGGGGAGGGGGGCTCACCAAAACGGCATGTCCTGGGGTAATCTAGTTGGCCGGCCTTAGAGACTTTTAAACTCCAGGGCTGGCATCAGGGGCGATTAGTCCACATTAAGCAAAACAGGGAAACCAAAACAATGTCCAACTTACTGGATATATGGAGCAATATCGACTTCCGTCCATTTGTCCCTCATGCCGAATAAAGTATTGAACCGCTCCTGAGTGTCTTCAGGCAAATCCTCTGTCTTCAACAGAAATATGGTGTCTGGCCGGGAGGATCGGTCCACCAAGGCTAAACCCTAAGAGTGGTGATCAGAAGGTAAGTCGCACATATGAGCGTTTACAGACAGATACTCGTAAACTCATTTCCCAGAATGTGTGGCTGTTATAGTGAACAGCAGCAGCTCCCCAACCAGTGACACTGATCTGTACCTCAACCTGATATGCTGCCGCCACCATCTGCACGTCAGCCAAACCCGATTATCTTCTACAAAACTTCTTCATGACAGGCGATGAATATAAGCGCATTCTTTTCTGCATTTCATTCACTTCAAATGGGCGTTTTGTTAAAAACAGGTTGGGAAGTGTTCAAAATGTGGGTTTTGGTCCACTTTAAACTAGCATCCCCTGAATTGCACCCCCCATGAAGAGAACCTTTTGCACATTTTCATTGCCTCTACATCACTCTGATCCCAGATAATGGCGCCTGTTTTACCTGTAAAGCTCCGCCTCCTCCATTCATTGCCACTGCTGTGTGTGGCAATGATGTCATTGCCACACTGATGTAATGACTGATTGCTACCATCTTACAGAAGGACAGCAAAAAAAACAATGTTCGAGGAGGATTTAAAAAGTATCCATTTCCAATATTCATTTCTAGTTCTACACTCTAATAGGGGATCATTGGCAGGGGCTTTGGCCAAATGTATTTAACATCTTCAGTGGGTTTTGGTCTGCTTTAAAGGGAAAGTCCACTTTCAAGCACATTTTTGAAACTGTATATTTTTTGTGCCAAGTGAAGATACTCAAGCTGTTTTTTTTTTGTTCTTATTTTCCCAAATGTGTGTTTTACTACTTGCAATCCATTGCTACTGGCAACCGTACACCGAGTCTGTACACCAAGATGTACAAGAGATAAGTGATCCCGGTTTTACACACAGCACACTGCTGCTATGGCCGCTGCGGATGGAAAAATAATGAGCCATATGACCAATGCCTCACTGGAATACAGGTCTAGTGTTCCTCTTTAAAGGGTTAAAACAATACAACAAGCTACCTTCAGCTGATCCAGCCTGGTTGTCATCCCTTCAGGAACACTTTGCTGCCAGACTTCCTGAAACTCTGATAGATTAAACTTCACAGCGTTCTGCAGAAGCATCTGGGCAGTGGCTCTGCAAATCTTGTCTTCATCCAACGCATAATATACCTCACCTGAAAATTCACAAGATAGGTTTAATGCCAACAGATGTAAACAATGTTGAGATAGATAGATAGATAGATAGATGATAGATAGATGATAGATAGATGATAGATAGATATCTCTATCTCTATCTATCTCACACACACACACACACACACACACACACACAACCACTCACCTTCCTCAACAAATCGTTTCCCGAAACACTCCAGGCAGTGCTGGATCATGGATCTAGATAGAAATAGTGATAAATATACAAATGTGTCTTGCACAGCTCTAATAAAATAATCTAACAGGTGCTGGCTGTTGGGGAATCACCGCCAATAAACACATGGTGGGCCCTACGATTAAAGAAACAACAAAGGTGGACTGCCAGATAAAATCCACACAAACAAGCCCTATAAAGTGCGGCCTGACATAATAGGGGTTCTTTGGGTGGATCTTCTGTCTGTTTCTTTAGAAATAGTGACAGATGGGCAGTTATATACTAGTTACTACATTTATCCAGACTTAAAGTGGACCAAAACCCAGGATTTTGACTACCCCAGGTTTTGTCCTCCCACGGGCGTCCTGATTCGGGATGCTCTGCTGTGTGTCCCTCCCCCCTTCCCCAGGTTGGCCACTAAAATTCACCTTTCCCCGGTCCAACAGCATACGTGCAGTCTCTCGTCCCAATCAGCGTGCTGGACTGTGCTGACGTCAAATCTTCTAAGACTCTGCTCCAGCCGAGTCTAGCGTAGCAGAGCCAAGTGCACCAACAGCCTCACGCCAGCTACCCTCTAGTGCGTAACCATGCCGGTTATTCACAAATGCCTGGCGCAGGCAAGCGTCCTGCTAAAGGTATATCTGGTGGCGATCACTTCTTGTGCATGCGCCATCAGATCAGGGAGAAGGAGAGTTCTAGGGTCTAAGGGCTTCTCTGGAAAGTGGACCAAAACCCCTTTTTTCCTCCCCCCGTCTCTTGGATCCAGCCTCCCACCCAGAGTCCATGGAGTGGATCCTTTTCCTCATTTTTTTGTGACTAGGACCAATAAAAAAAACAAAATGACAAACAAAACAGACCAACATAGATAGGTGTGTAGGCGATGGGGAGTGCACCATCAAAATAAATATATATATATATATCTTGCCATCAAATTCCTGTTATATATCTGTATACACATCATAATAAAAGAAAAAAAAAAGTTTATGATATAAATAAGAAACCATGTGCTATGCAAAACCTGCCTATGATCCAGATCATATAAATATAAATGTGCTGTAAAGTGCAAGTGCAAACAATCAAAAACTAAATTTGATTGTAACCAATCTGAAATTGGTGATCAGAACCAATGCCATCAAGATAAAAAAAAAAATTCATTACCTATATAAAACAATCACAAATAACAGTATCAAAATCCATCCACCATCATCATCATCATAACCAAAGTGTGATAATGTCCTATGATGTGAACCACAGTATAGGTCACAAAATGAAACCAAAATACAACCAAAATAAACCAAATTAAACCAAGAAGGTCTCCCCACCGCCTACCACCCCAAATCATTGAGCTGAAGAACTCCAGGCCTGGTCACGGGTCCAGTCCCCACATTTAGCAAAGCTCAATCTCTTTCGCCCGGCGCCACCTACACCAGGTACAAAGAATGTAACTATAAAGATCTCACGAGGTGGTACAGGGTCCCCGCACTACTACACAAATGGTTCCCCACTGTCTCCCCCATGTGCTGGCAATGTAATAGGGCTAGAGGCGACCTCTTGCATGTTTTTTGGTCATGCTCTGTGTTGATGGACTTCTGGACAAGGGTCAGAACCACGATGCAGCATATGACGGACTGGGAGATCCCCGAGGGTCCGGCTTTCTTTCTTCTCCATCACTCGGAGTTGCCCACCAAAAGATACCAAAGATCTGTTCCTAGTCAGATGGTGAATGCTGCAAGGAAATGCTTTGGAAAAGCCCAACACCCCCCAGTATGTCTCTGTGGCTGAGTAAGGTGGCAGAGAGAGAGGTACGAGGGGCTTATTGCTGCATACAACGAATACTCCGAGGACCATCACATTAAGTGGACCAGCTGGGTAATCTTTTCAGACTCACAGGAATTTAAGACGTTATTAGAGACCGGATAGAGGCGGGTGTGAGACCCAGCCTTCCTGCTCCCCCCCCCTCTCTCTTTTCTTTCCCCCTCTGGCTTCTACACCAGCTCCTCCCCCTCCATTAGCCAAACTTTTCATTCTGCGGCAGTGGTGTTGGCACCAGACTCCCCGCTTGGGCGACTAGTGGTGGGATTCCTGGCTGTCCCGGGGAGGAGACTCCCCCCGGGGGCCAACCCGACCCCCTGGTTCACAGCTGAGCCTTGTGCCGGGTGGTGGAGGCGGCCTCCGCCCCCATGCAGAACGAAACAGACTGTCCAGTGTGGGGGTCCGGCTGTATTGTAAACAATTTGTCTGTAATGGAGTATTGTTTTGTATAAGCTTGACAGCACTATCTGTATATTCTAAGTATGTCACACACCCCGCTTCAAGATAATCATTACATGTGGGTAGTATGGTCTGAAGAGGGCGATTTGCAGAGATGATTGGAGGAAAGAAAGCCCCTCCCAGTCCATAAATACCTGGGACCTCCCACTCATTACCCAGTTTTTCATCTCTGCAGACGGCGAGCAAGTCAGAAGATGATGTCTCCTCCTTGCACAGGGGGATTTCAGGTAGCCGGGTTTATTCCCGGCCCGCTTTTCTCTCTATTTCCACCCGGTTATGTTTTTTATAAGTCCCAATACACATGCCTCCCAGTCTAGGCTGTATCCCGGGTGAGGGTAGAATGGCACTTTTAGTGCTCTGGAGCCATGCTCCACCGTGAGACCCTGTACCAGAGGGTAGGCGGTTATCCGGGCTGGTGACCCCGGTTTGGGATGCCCTGTCCCTTGGCCCCCCTTTCCTGATGCCCTTCTCCTGTGGTGGTGGGGATAAAATGTCGGGGGCCACCTTTTTTACCTCAGAGTTAGGATTTATTTATTGTGCATTGTTTCACTTTAACAGCGGCGCTTGCTGCTACTGGCGCCAGAGCTGAGGAGAACTTTTCTCCTCAGAAGTTGTAGTTGGGGGGTGGGGCCGGCTGTTGGCGCTGGCTTGTCCCCCTGGCTTTACTGTTTTTTGTTGCGGTGACTACCGCAATGGCCGCGGCGCGGTTATTTGCGCTGGCGGTTCCATTAATCTTGTGAGGGGAGATCTCCCCTCACGCGCTGGCCACAGTGGGCGGGGCCGGGCGATTGCGCGTCGCCGCGGCCCGCACCCATTACATCCCTGGGGTCTTTGTGGTTACCGACGCCGCGGCTGCTGTTCTTGCCATGGCGCTGGTATATGTGTGCGCTATAGTGTTTTTCTGAGGTAATTTACCTCACACATTTTGCCATTAGGGGCGCAGACCCACTCCGGAGCCCGCTTTCCGCTCTGTAAGGGGGCGGAGCTACGCAAATCGCGTGCTCAGCGCTGGCCACGCCCACAGGCTCCTCTCTGCCTCTGTGAGCTGCGTGTGTGGTGGACGCCATTTACCTCACGCAGGAAGGCACAGTGAGTGGCCCTATGGGCCCCCTATATTATATATATATATATATATATATATATATATATATATATATATATATATATATATATATATATATTTACTTATATGTAACCCTTTATATCCGGCAGTCTTTCAGGTAGAACGCCTTAGGTTTTAAGGGGTCTTCTTCCGGTCCTTGGGTCCCTGGGTTAAATTCCATGTTAAAATCCTCCCACTTGGGACAATTATAAGGGCATCCCGGGTTGCTTACTAGCGTAATTCCCTCGGTCATTGCGACTACATATAAGTTCACCGTATGGAGGCATCCCCAGATACCGGGCTCCCCTCGGGGCAATCCCGGAAGTCCATGGGCTGTGGGGTATCCCTAACAGGGGATGACGTATTTCTATGTATACTAAGTGCACAGCAGACTATTACACGGCAGTCAGAACCCCAGACGTCTGGGTCAGCACCGCCGGCGTCATCCCCTTCCCACCCCGTCTTGGCCCGTGTCCCGTGTGACGTTGTCACGGGTGGGCAGTCGCAATCTTATGTGTGTGCTAGATTGACTAATATTGAAAAATGTATTTCTTCTGCCGTTGCCAAGAAGGCTCCAGCTAAGAGAAAGCATTTGTCACCGGTCCCACCGACATTTGAATATGACTATGAGGATCGCCTGGATTGGTCAGATTACTCCCCTCTGGAGGAAGGGGAGCTATTTGACGAATCAGATTATTCGGACGACCAGCTATTCGTTGGCGCGGACTCTGAGAAGGGGTCAGGGAGTTCTTTGGATACTCCTAACGTCCTTGCTCAGATGTTTGAGGTTCTGGCTATTTCTCCTCCAGAGGTTGCTCCTCATCAACAAGGGGAGTTTTATGAGGAATCCAAGCCGCGCTTGGAATTCCCTAATCAAAGGCATTTTGATAAGATTATTTCTAAGGAATGGGAGAGGCCGGCTCAGCTCCCAGGCATTCTTCAGAGTTGGGATAAAAGATATCCTTTCCCTTCGGACACGGTTAAGCGCTGGACGTCCCCCCCTGAGGTGGATGCACCAATTCTGGGGTTATCCAATTCAGCCGTTTTTGAATAACCCCGATTGCTCTTCTCTTAAAAATGGAGGGGATAAACGAATTGGCCAGATGGCTTGTCATGGTTTCGCCAGTATTGGGGCAGCCATACGGCCCTTTTTGCGCTTCATCTCTGCTGGTGGTGGCTACCAGGTCGGTGGTCAGAGACTTGTTGTCATCTTCCGGTTTGCAACCGGACAGTGACGAATTTCTGGGACTTAAACGTTGTGAGTTATTCTTGTCTTTCATGTTAGCCGCCTTGGAGAGCTTCTGCTCTGATGGTGACTATAAGGCGTTCAGTTTGGTTGCGCCAGTGGGCGGCCGACTTTGGGCCAAAAAAGTCGCTGACGTCTCTCCCATTCGTGGGGCTATGGCTTTTTGGAGAAAATAGATTGGATTCAGTAGCTAAGGGGGGTAAGTTACCTCAACGCAAGAAGCAACGACGTCCCTTTCGCGGGGCGGCTTCTTTCAATCATTCCTTTCGCGGATCCAGAGCAGGAAGAGGTTTCGCCTTCCCTTCCACTAGAGGAGATTCCTGGAATAGGGGCAGAGGACGTGCCCGCTCAGGATACAACTGGGGTTCATAACCCAAAACCTGCGAACAAGCCTGCTCAGCAATGAGGGGGCGCCCTCACCCGTGCGGGTGGGGGGGACAGCTGCGACACTTCTCTCTGATCTGGATTCGGGAGGTTTCGGACAAACGGATCCGGGAAGTCGTGTCTTCCGGCTACAAGTTGGAGTTCGAGTCCCATCCTCCTCCACTTTTCTTCAGGTCTAGGGTGCCCCCGGACGCACCTGGCGCACAGGGGCTTCGGGAGGCGCTTTTCAAGTCTTCTGGAGATAGAGGTCATCTCGCCAGTGCCCCTATCAGATCAGGGTCGGGGATTTTACTCAAATCTGTTCACGGTCCCCAAAAAGGATGGCTCTATCCGGCCCATCCTGGATCTGAAGATCCTCAACAGGTTTATCAGGCTGCGAAAATTTCGCATGGAATCGCGTCGTTCAGCTATCCGCGCTCTCCGTCAGGGGGACTTCATGACGTCCATAGACGTCAAGGACGCTTTCCTCCATGTTCCGATTTTTTCCCGCGCACCAGAGATTCCTCAGGTTTGTGGTGGAAGATCGGCACTTTCAGTTTGTAGCTCTTCCTTTTGGTCTCACCACAGCTCCAAGGGTTTTTCACCAAGGTGCTCGCTGGGGTGATGGCTCTTCTTAGAGCGCAGGGAATTCGCATAGTGCCATATCTGGACGATCTCCTCATCATGGCATCATCATTCAGCCAAGCGGAATTGGACACCAGGACGGTAATATCCACTCTGGAGAGGTTCTGCTGGGTGATCAACTATCCCAAGTCCTCCTTTTACCCGTCCAGGATAGTATCCTTTCTGGGAATGTCTCTGGATACAGATCAGGCCAGAGTGTTCCTTCTTCAATCCAAGGTTCTTTTTATTCAGGAATTGATTCGGTCGCTCATGTCCATTCCTTGTCCGACCATTCGGCTAGGAATGAGACTGGTGGGGTTGATGGTGGCCTCCTTCGAGGCAGTCCCCTTTGCCCAGTTTCACACGAGGACGCTACAACTCCATCTATTGTCTGTCTGGGACAGATCTCCTCTGTCGCTGGATCAATTCTTTCTGATGTCTCCCCGGGCTCGCCGACCACTCAGGTGGTGGCTGAACTCAACCAATCTGTTGAAGGGCAGCTCTTTTCAGACTCCTCGTTGGGAGGTGGTCACCACAGATGCCAGCCTCTCAGGATGGGGGGGCTTCTGGAATGATCTGCAATTTCAGGGGTTGTGGGGACCCCTGGAAGCCCACGAGCCTATCAACATTCTGGAATTGAGAGCCATCAGAATGGTTCTTTTTCGTCTGACTCATCTCCTGCAGGGCTTGCCGGTCCAGGTTCGGTCGGACAATCGGACGGCGGTTGCCTACATCAATCACCAGGGAGGGACTCGCAGCAGGAGTGCCCTCAGGGAAGTGTCATTGATTCTGGACTGGGCGGAGAGCCACGTCCCGTGCATCTCGGCAGTTCACATTCCGGGAGTAGAGAACTCGGAGGCGGACTCTCTGAGTAGGTGGTCAGCCCGCAAGGGGGAGTGGCCTCTCAGTCCCAAGGTGTTTTGTTCAATTTGTCTCAGGTGGGGTTCACCGATGGTGGACCTCTTTGCCTCCCGTCACAATCACAAACTTCTGCCATCTGTGTCTCTGGCGAAGGATCCGCTAGCCTTCGCGACGGACGCCGTGTCCCTGAACTGGAGGGATCTGGGGTTTCTGTATCTGTTCCCTCCGTTTCCCATGGTAGCCAGAGTAGTGCGCAAGCTGGCTCTGGAAGGAGCGTCAGCAATTCTGGCGGCTCCAAGGTGGCCAAGACAGGTCTGGTTCGCAGACGTGGTAAGGTTAGCAGAAGATCAGTTCGTTCTGCCCCTGCTGCCGGATCTGCACACACAGGGTCATCTACGTTGCCCCAATTTACCAACGCTGGCTTTGACGACGTGGCTGCGGAAACCTCCATCTTGAAGGAGGAAGGTATTTCTGGTGCGGTTATTCACTCTTATTAGCGCTAGGAAGAGGTTTTCTTCTTCCGTTTACTATAGGACTTGGAGGTCTTATATTGATTGGTGTGAGTCTAGGGCTTTCCCTTGCAGGGAATTCTCTATTTCTAGAATCCTGGAGTTCCTGCAACATGGTTTGGATCTAGGGCTCCAACTTAATACTCTGAAGGGGCAGGTGTCTGCCCTGGCGGTGTTTTTCCAAATATCTTTTGCGCTTCATCCGCTGGTTAAGACCTTTTTCCAGGGGGTTACGCACGTGCGGCCCCCTAGGAAGGCTCTGATTCCGGTTTGGGATTTGAATTTGGTTCTTTCTGCTCTTCAGGGTCCTCCCTTTGAGCCCTTGCATGATATTGCCTTGTCTTCCCTTACTCAGAAGGTGGCCTTTTTGGTAGCTATCACTTCTGTTCGGTGTGTTTCTAAGTTGGCGGCTCTGTCCATTCAGGTCCCGTATTTTGAAAGACACCAGGACAAGGTGGTTTTCCGTTTTAACCCGGATTTCCTTCCTAAGGTGGTTTCTGCCTTTTCACTTAAACCAAGACATTGTTTTGCCCTCCTGTGTCCTAATCCCAGTAACGAAAAGGAGAGGGTCCTGCATTCCCTGGATGTGGTTCGAGTTGTGAAGTACTATTTGGTGGTAACGTCTGCCTTTCGTAAGACTGATGCCTTCTTTGTGGTACCCTCTGGGCCCAAGAAAGGTTTTGGCGCCCGTTAAGTCTTCCATCAGTAAGTGGATTCGTCAGGCCATTGTCGGGGCCTTTTCTGCTAAGGGGAGAAATCCTCCCCTTCGTGTTACAGCTCATTTACTCGTGCGGTTGGGGCTTCCTGGGCTTTTCAGCACCAGGCCTCTGTTGAGCAAGTTTGTAAGGCCGCTACCTGGTCTTCTGTTCACACTTTTTCAAAGTTTTTACAAGGGTGATGTTTGGGCCTCAGCGGATGCTGTTTTTGGCCGCAAAGTTCTGCAGGCTGCAGTAGTTTAAGTTGTGCTTTATGCCTTGTTTTGGATCCCCACCCTTTATGGACACTGCTTTTGGATGTCCCACATGTAATGATTATCTTGAAGCGGGGTGTGTGACATACTTAGAATAATACCATTTTGTGAATACTCACCTTGTAAAATGGGTATTATAAGTATGTCACACACCCCGCCCTTTTGTATTCTGGATTCATCGTTTTGTGAACTTTGCGTTGTTATGACTAATATTTGGCTCTTCCTGGTCCCTTACCTTACTGCTTTCTTTATACTGGGTAATGAGTGGGAGGTCCCAGGTATTTATGGACTGGGAGGGGCTTTCTTTCCTCCAATCATCTCTGCAAATCGCCCTCTTCAGACCATACTACCCACATGTAATGATTATCTTGAAGCGGGGTGTGTGACATACTTATAATACCCATTTTACAAGGTGAGTATTCACAAAATGGTATTTTTGGAATGCCCTTTTCCTTATTCTTACCCTCTTTTTGACGGTTTGTAAATTTATTTTTTTTTTTTTTGCTTCTTTTTCTTTAAAAATGGAAAATAAAGAATATTTAAAAAAAAAAACTTTTACTCTGGCTCCAGAAGTTTCAGCTCTTGCAAGCAGACATTCAGCTGTACGCGGCTGAAGGACCAAGACTCCGAGTCCATCAACTGGGTGATGTGATTGAGGAGCTTCATTTCATAATCAAAGTCTAGAAGCCTCCAAAACCCTGAAATATTTTAAAATGGGACAAGTAAGTAAAGAATACATCCTATAACCTACATTAAAGTGGACCAAAACCCATGATTTTGACTATCCTGGGTTTTGGTCCTTCCCCCGGGTGCCCCGCTGTGTGAAACCTCCAAATAGCCGAGCCCAACTCACCTCACCATGGCGGCATGTCCCTAAAATCGCATGTGTGCACCCGGGGAAAAGGGTGCCTCCAGGATTTCCAGTGCAGCCGCTGGATGCCGCACTCCCTGCAATGCAAATCCAGGCCCTGCTAAGGAACTACAAAGCCCAGCAGACTCCCCGATGACATGGTGCTCCAGCAGAACCCCTAAAGGCCACAGGTACTCAGCCCTGTGTGAATCCGGCCCCTGATCAACGAGAGCCATTCTCAGGCATCACGCCCATGGGATCACAATCCGTCCCAGCCCAGGTCAGGACGCTGTCATTCTTGGCAGCGCCAATCCCACTCCTGCCACTGCTTGTAGACCAGTCCGAGTCAATATGTGACATTACATTCGCCCCATAAGACGATATACACCCCCACACACACAATTTGTTGGGGAAAAGTGTGTCTTACAGAGCCGAAAAAGACAATTCTGTGAGTACTCACCTGTAGAATTGCTTTTGCCATGCATGGCACGGCCTGCTTCACGAAGTCATAACATCTGGGTATTCTGCCACAAGGTGGCGCAGTGTACTGCAGAAGAGTTGTGGCTCCTCCCGATACCATATAAAAACTGAATCACCATAGACTTATCCAGTGTTGACAAGCAGTTATTCAGGAAACCGGGAGATAATAAAAGTAACAAGAAAACCCCAACTAACTTGGAACAATCACCATACAGAGGCAACCAAGAACAACGATAACAAGGGTGGGGTGAAGCAGGCCGTGCCATGCATAGTAAAAGCAATTCTACAGGTGAGTACTCACAGAATTGTCTTTTTTTCCCATTGCATGGCACGGCCTGCTTCACGAAGTCATTACATCTGGGACATCCAAAAGCAGTGTCCATAAAGTAGGGTGGGATCCCCAAAGACTAACAACAGGCAATTTAAACCACTACCGCCTGGAGCACCTTGTGGCCAAAAGCAGCATCAGCTGAGGCCCTAACATCAACCTTGTAAAACTTGGAAAAAGTATGAACAGAAGACCAAGTTGCAGCCTTACAAACTTGTTCAACAGAAGCTTGGTGCTGAAAGGCCCAAGAGGCACCAATAGCACGAGTAGAATGAGCATTAATCCTAAAAGGAGGTTCCTTCCCTTTAGCAGAATAGGCTTGTACCACCGCCTGACGGATCCACTTGCTGATAGTGGATTTAGCTGGAGGCAAACCCTTTCTAGGTCCAGCAGGAAGAACAAAAATAGCATCAGATTTCCTGAAAGACTCAGTAGCAACCAAATAAAACTTCAGAGCTCTGACAAAAATCCAAAGAGTGAAGGGTCCGCTCCTTGGAATTAGCAGGGTTAAGACACAAAGAAGGCAAGACAATGTCCTGATTGAGATGAAAAGCAGACACAACCTTAGGCAAGAAATCCGGCTTAAGCCGAACCACCACCTTATCCTGATGCCTCTCAAAATAAGGAGGTTTAATGGAAAGCGCCGCCAGCTCAGAGACTCGCCTGACAGAAGTAATGGCCACCAAAAAGGCCACCTTAAGAGTCAGAATGGGCAAAGCAGCCCCACGGGTAGGCTCAAAGGGAGGACCCTGCAGAGCAGACAACTCCAGATTCAGGTCCCAAACTGGTAGCATAGTCTTACGTGGCGGACGCACATGAGTAACTCCCTGGAAAAAAGTCTTAACCAACTGGTGATTGGCAAAGGACCTTTGGAAAGAAAGGCCCAAATCCAAACCATGTTGCAAAGATTCCAGAATCCTGGGGATAGAAAACACCCGACAAGGAAGAGACTTGGACTCACACCAGGCAATGTAAGCATGCCAGACCCTGTAGTAGATAAAGGACGAGGACTTCTTCCTAGCCTGAATCATGGTATCAACAACAGAAGCTGGCAAACCCTTATCCATCAGGATGGAGGTTTCAGCAGCCAAGCCGTTAAACCGGACCTTCAGCGTGATTTAATGAAAAGCCCAAACTCTTAAAAAACGGTTCGCCAGCATCTAAAATTAATATGTTTTACGTTTTTAGTCACTAACTTATTATTCTTTCCCCCACTGGCCTGCAACTCTGTTCAGGAATTTAGGATACGGGCGCCGCCATCTTGACTCAGAAGCATCAGGAGAGTGGGATAAGGTACAGGGGGGCGGGTTATAGCTGTGCTTTGCTCAGACAGAGCAAAGCTGGGGTCAGTTAAAGGTCAGCAGTCCCAAAATGCAGAGCAGCACAGTCAGGAGGCACTTCCTGTTTGCAGGCTGCCTGATAAGATGGTCCGAGTCCCTCCCTGATGATTGATGTAGGCAACCGCCGTCTGGTTGTCCGAGCGGATCTGATCAGCCCGACCCCGAAGGTGTGTGGTCAGCTGAGACAGAACCAACCTGATCGCCCTCCAGTACATTGATGGGCGCATGGGCCTCCTGGGGGCCCCACCGACCCTGGAACTTCAGAGACTTCCAAAAGCCCCCCAACCGGTCAGACTGGCATCTGTGGTGACAGTCTCCCAGCATGGAGGCAGAAAAGTCCTGCCCACTAGAAGATTCCCTGAGTCCAGCCACCACGAGAGGGACTGTCTGGCCAGGGGGGACAGAGCAAATTCCTGATCCAGAGACACAGGGTCCTGATCCCAAACTGACAAGAGGTGCAACTGAAGAGGTCTCATGTGAAACTGAGCAAAAGGGGACCGCCTCAAAGCAGGACACCATCAGGCCCACTAACTGCATCCCTTGCCGGAAGGAAGGATGGGGAAACAAGAGTCCATGCCTGCTTCTGAAGGCCCTCCACCTTCTGCTGAGGCAGGAATACCTTGACCTGAGAGGTATCCAGAGTCATGCCCAGAAAGGACCTCACCAAAGATGGAGACAGTGAAGACTTAGTTGATCACCCAGCCGAAGGACTCAAAAGTGGAAGTCACCACCTGAGTATCCCTCTCGGCCTGATGAAGAGCCGCAATCAGAATGTCATCCAGGTAAGGAAGGATGCTTGAACCTGACAAACTTGTTGAGACCATTCAAGTCCAGGATGGGCCTCAGGGACCCGTCCTTTTTGGGGACCGTGAACAGATTGGAGTAGAACCCTCGCCCCCGTTCCTGGGAAGGCACCAGGCAAATGACTCCTGACTCCAATAGATGTTGAACCGCAAGGCGCAAACCCTGAGCTGACAGAGGGTTGTGAGGCATCCGGGATCTGATGAATCTGGGGGGCGGCCAGGCTGCAAACTCCATCTTGTAACCAGAGGACACCACCTGAATCCACCGGTCTGAGACGCGGAGCCTCCAGACATAAGCAAAGAGCTGAAGCCGTCCCCCCACCCGGATGGGTGAGGACGCCTCCTCATGCTTGAGGGGGAAGGTTTGGGCTTGGGGCCCCATGATAGACCGGGATGACCACGTGGTCTGCCACGGCCCCAAGAATCCCTGCGTGTACCCGAGAAGAGGGAGCCACGACCTCCTCTGGAAGCACGAAAGGAGGGGAGGGAAGAGGAGGGCCCCCGAAAAGGTCGAGGCTGCCTCCTCCGTTGAGGCAGCCTACCATCCTTGGCTAAAACATCCAGACGCTCACCAAAGAGCCGCAGCCCCGTAAAGGGGAGCCCAGTGAGAGCCTTCTTAGCGGCAGTATCAGCCGCCCACTGACGCAGCCAAACATAGCAGGTCATAGCCACCAAAAGGGCAGAGGCCCTACCCCACAGCCGTACTGCATCATCCATGGCAGTAAGGGCAAAGGCAACAAAATCAGAGCAAAGCAAAAGGGACCTATAATCCTCCCCCCTGTTGCCAGCCGTAGCGCCCTCCAGGAGATGCTTGAGCTGTAAAGGGCAATAGCTGTAATGGCAGCAGCACAGACCGGACGCAGTCCAGCCCCCACACACGCAAAAGCATGGCAGGCCAGCTGATCCATGCGTCGGTCCTCGCTGTCCCGCAGTGTAGTAGTGTCAGGGGAAGGCATGACCGAGGTGTTGGACAGCCCGAGCACGGGAGCGTCCACCTCAGGGGGACACAACCATCGCTTGACCAGGTCGTCAGGAAAGGGATACCGCGGGCAATCTACTAGGACGTTCCCACTCCTTGAGCACCATATTAGTGAAATGGCTCTGCTCAGGGAACTCCAGACGCTGTTTATCAGGACGAAAGAGCTCACCCTGCTTCCTCTTAGCCACCTCAGGGGGGACAATGTGCAAGATTTTAAAAATGTGAGCTAACAGGCTATCGGTGTCCTCAGGGAACCACGAGTCTTCCCCAGACGCAGACCCAGGGTCACTGCCGTAACCCTCCTGCTGGTCCCCAGAGGAGTCCTGAAAGAGTTCCCCCTCCTCTAGGGGGTAAAGGCCAACAAAAGTATCAGGTCCCTCATCCTCCTCAGGAAAGAGGGATGTCACGGGAGCTAGGTGCCGCTTCTTGCCAGAGGCCTTACGTGGAACAGGCCTGGCAAGTTGCCTTTCAATACTGGTCACACACATTGCCAAATCAGACTGTGACCCCCCCGCTAGTATCCCCCTCACTAGGGGCTAAATGCAGGCGCGGGGGGGGGGGGTAGGTGATGCCGAAGGAGGCGCAGAGCTGGGAAGCGAAGCGGGCAGCCCAGCTGAAGAGCTAGGACACTTTGGGCGCACGGCATGCACACCCCGACACTGTCACTCACAGGGGATACCCCACACATGGCACACAGCCAGGATTGCCCCGAAGGACCCCCAAGCACGCTATCCCCAGAAGCCTCCATATGGTGATTAACACAGGCACAATAGGCCAGCACAGGGTAAAGGCTAGCAAGAGCCACCTGGGATGCTCCCCCAAAGGATGCCCCCAGAAGCCAATAAGGGAAGATGAGGGATGGTAAGGGATAGGACCGGGAGAAACCACAACCCACAGTTGTCCCGCCTGAAAGACAAATAAAGTATCCCGCAGCGCATGCCCAAAAGAGACCAAAAAACCCCGAAGGGGACTCACAGACCAAGTAGGACAAGGGCACCAACCGCCAGACCACAGGAGGAAGCGTCAAGTAGACTGGGATCACCACCGCAGCTTCGGAATGAGAAGGGCCCCAAAGCGCAGCAGAAGCGAAAATGGCGCCGGCAGAGAAACCTTGAGGGGCGGGCCAACGACGCGATACGCGTCATCCACCGCCCCCGCCCCCCCGAAGAGTGCGAAAACGACGCTCACGTGACCTCGCCGGCGTAATCGCAGTAGAGAAAAAACGCCTCGCCAGGCGTCATCACAGAATAGAAAAAACGCCTCGCCAGTACAAAGCGGCGAGGTGGCGAAACAGTTAAAAACACAGTAAAAAAACATGTGAATACACAGCCAAAGCACCCTTGCCGCTAGCACCTGCCCCCCCCCCCCCCCCCGAGCACACTACGGGGAGGGAGCAAGGAAAGCAAGCGAGCAGCGTTGAAAGCT
The DNA here is from genome assembly GCA_027917425.1 of Gastrophryne carolinensis. Lineage (NCBI taxonomy): Eukaryota > Metazoa > Chordata > Amphibia > Anura > Microhylidae > Gastrophryne > Gastrophryne carolinensis. The sequence continues at coordinate 404,957,583 of CM051239.1, read as the reverse complement.
TAGGCCAAGGATGGGGGGGACCCCAAAACGCCAGAACGAGTAAACAGTCCCCAAAAAACACTCACCCCCTCAGAAGCTAGGACAGGAACTCCGCAACCTTAAAGTGGACCAACACCCAGGATTTTGACTATCCTGGGTCTTGGTCCACTTCGGTGGGGCACCCCCGATCGGGGTGCCCCGCTGTGTGAAACCCCCCCGAACCCCCCGAACAACTCACCTCTCCCCGCTCCCAGCGCCGACGTACAAGGTAAGATCTTGAACGTCTAAGCGGCGGCCGCCGCCTCCCTCGCGTCACTTTGAACGCGCGCGCCCCCGGGCCGGCCATTCGCAGACGGCCGGCGCGGAGGCGCGCACGCCTACAGGGGCGCGAGGGAGGCGGCGGCGGCCGGCCGCCGCCGAAGATAAGGTAGGTGAGTTGGGGTGTTTGGGGGGGGTTTCACCCCGCGGGACATCCCGATCTCGGATGTCCCGCGGGGTGGGGGGTGATCGGCCCGGGAATCTTATAGATTCCCGGGCCGATCACCCGTGGGTGTTGGTCCACTTTAACAGGCTCACCATAAAAGCCTATGGCCGGCCACCCTTTGTGGTACAGGGTCTGCGGCTTGGAGCAGCACTCCTCGAGCACTTGAAGAGCTAGTGCTCTTCTACCTTCACCCGATCCGTCAGCCGAGGCTGGGAGGCACAGAGGGTCCGGAAACGGGTGGAAATAGCCATGCAGGGCCGCAGGCTTGTTTGCCCCGCTCACCTGCGCAATAGAGAGAGACATCTTTTATCTTCTCAGAATCACTGCAGAGAAAAAAATGGATAAGTCTATGGTGATTCCGTTTTTATATGGTACCGGGAGGAGCCACAACTCTTCCGCAGTGCACTGCGCCACCTTGTGGTGGAATAACCCAGATGTAATGACTTCGTGAAGCAGGCCGTGCCATGCAATGGGAAAATACAGTGCGATATATAAATCTATGGATTACAAGGGACTAGAAAAGGAAAACTGCAACAGACAGCAATGAATATATAATAAAAGGAATTGTACCGTTTATCTGGCAGGCATGGATGGTTTTCAGGTGCTCCATTAACTCTTCATAGCTCGCTTGAATGTGGCCCAGCAGATCCAGTGTTGTGTACTGACACCAAACAGCACAAGTAACTTAGGTTATAAATCAATATATACAATACTGTCTGTGTCTAAACTGGAACTAGTGAGCATATAGGGGCTGAATTAATGCACTCTACTGCAAAGCGCCACCCTGCTGCAAAGCGCCACTCTACTCAAGTCACCAGTTCTGCATTAGAAAACTCATTTAAAGCGGACCTTCACCCTGAATAAGAGTCTATCTTATATGTTTCCCACACCCTGTACATACAGATTGCTCACATTAATAATCATCCTGCCTGCATCTACTGCACGTTATGAACCTTTAAACATCCAAATAGGAGGTGTCTTTCCTTTCCCTGGCCCCAGCTCTGCTCTGTCTGAGCAAAGCACAGCTATAACCCACCCCCCTGCACTTTTCACTCCTCTCCTCAGTATGTGATGCTTCTGAGGCAAGATGGCGGTGCCCATATCCTAGAGTCCTGATCAGAGTTGCAGCCGGCGAGGAAAGAGTAATAAATGACTAAAAACTTAAACTGGACCTTCACCATGATATATTGAAAAGCCAAAACCCTTAAAAAAACTATTCCCCAGCATCTAAAAATACCATTTTGTGAATACTCACCAGTAAAATGGGTATTATAAGTATGTCACACACCCTGCTTCAGATATTAAATCATTAGACATGGGTTATACTCACCGCTAGGTGGCACTGTTTGCAGAGAAGTCCAGAAAACAACAAGCCCCTCCCGGTCTATACATACCTGGTACCTCCTAACAATTCCCCAGTAATTCAAACAGCAATAAAGACAAGGTACCAGGAAACAACAATGGTAACCCTCAACTGTAAATAAAAAAACTTCACCATATAAAGAACCAGGATACCAAAAAGGGCGGGTGAAGCGGGATGTGTGACATACTTATAATACCCATTTTACAGGTGAGTATTCACAAAATGGTATTACTCTAAGTATGTCACACACCCCGCTTCAGATATTAAATCATTAGACATGGGACATCCAACAGCAGTGTCCAAAAAGGGCAGGTATCCAACCAGGCAATGAAGCAGAACTCAAAACCACTGCAGCCTGCAGAACCTTGCGGCCAAAAACAGCATCCGCTGAGGCCCGCACATCAACCTTATAAAACTTAGAAAAAGTGTGAACAGAAGACCAAGTAGCAGCCTTACAAACTTGATCAACAGAGGCCTGGTGCTGAAAAGCCCAGGACACTCCGACCGCACGAGTAGAATGAGCAGTAACACGAAAAGGGGGATCCTTCCCCTTGGCAGAGTAGGCCCCAACAATCGCCTGACGAATCCATTTGCTAATGGAAGACTTAGCCGGAGCCAAGCCCTTCCTAGACCCACAGGGCACCAAGAAAAATGCATCAGTCTTACGAAAAGAAGACGTAATACGCAAATAGTACTTGACACAACGTACCACATCCAAACAATGCAACGCCCTCTCCTTGTCATTCCCAGGCCTAGGACACAAGGAGGGAAGAACAATGTCCTGGTTAAGATGAAAAGCCGAGACCACTTTAGGGAGAAAGTCTGGCTTGAAACGAAAAACCACTTTGTCCTGATGTTTCTCAAAATAAGGAGCCTGAATAGACAAGGCTGCCAACTCCGAAACACGCCGAACCGAAGTGATGGCCACCAAAAAGACAACCTTCTGAGTCAACATAGATAGAGCAATATCCTGCAAAGGCTCAAAAGGAGGAGCCTGAAGAGCAGAAAGGACCAAATTCAAATCCCAAACAGGGAGCAAAGGCTTCCTAGGAGGCCGCAGATGAGAAACCCCCTGGAAAAAAGTATTGACCAAAGAATGGAGAGCAAAAAACCTCTGAAAAAAGATAGACAAGGCAGAAACCTGCCCCTTCAAGGTACTAAGCTGCAGACCAGAGTCCAGCCCAGATTGAAGAAATTCCAAAATCCTAGAGATAGAAAGCCCCGGCAGGGCAAAGATCTAGCCTCACACCAATCAATATAAGATCTCCAAGCCCTATAATAGATGGAAGAAGAGGATCTCTTCCTGGCACTGATAAGAGTCCGAATGACCGAATCCGAAAGACCCTCCTCCTTTAAGATGGAGGTTTCAGCAGCCAAGCCGTCAAAGCCAGCGTTGGTAAACTGGGGTAACATAGTTGACCCTGAGTGAGAAGATCCGGCCGAAGAGGCAGATCGAACTGATCTACTGCCAGACGAACGATGTCTGCGAACCACACCCGCCTTGGCCACCTTGGAGCCACGAGAATGGCGGGAACTCCTTCCCGAACAAACTTTCGCAGCACCCTGCCTAGCATGGGAATCGGAGGAAACAGATAAAGAAACCCCAGGTCCCTCCAGCTCAGAGCCATGGCATCCGCCGCCAGAGCCAGAGGGTCCTGAGAAAGCGACACGAATGTCGGAAGCTTGTGATTGTGACGAGAGGCAAACAGATCCACCTCCGGCGTCCCCCACCGGAGACAAAGCGAAACACCTGGGGATGGAGAGACCACTCCCCCCGGCGGGACGAACACCGGCTCAGAAAGTCCGCCTCCGTGTTTTCCACTCCTGGAATGTACACTGCCGAGATGCAAGGAACATGAGTCTCCGCCCAAACAAGGATCAGAGACACCTCTCTGTGGGCACCCAGACTGCGAGTCCCTCCTTGGTGATTGATGTAAGCAACCGCCGTCCGATTGTCCGACCGAACCTGAACCGGCAGATCCTGTAAATGCTGCGTCAAGTGAGACAGAACCAACCTGATGGCTCTCAGCTCCAGAACATTGATGGGCAAGTGGGCTTCCTGAGGGCCCCACCGCCCCCGGAACCGAAGATCCTTCCAGAAACCTCCCCATCCTGACAAACTGGCGTCCGTGGTGACAGTTTCCCAAAGCGGTGTCAAAAATTACCTGCCCTTCAGAAGATTGTCCGAGACCATCCACCACAGAAGAGACCGCCGAACTCGAGGGGACATCCGGAAGGACCGATCCAACGACCGCGGTCGCCGGTCCCAAGACGCCAAAAGATGAAGCTGAAGCGTTCTCGTGTGAAACTGCGCGAAAGGAACTGCCTCGAAAGATGCTACCATCAACCCCACCAGTCTCATCCCCAGCCGGATGGACGGGCGAGGATTGGAAAGAAGAAGCTGAGCCAACTCCTGAATCAACAGAACCTTGGCCTGAGGGAGAAAAACTCTGTGCTGGCAAGAGTCCAGAGACATCTCCAGAAAAGTCACCACCCTGGTCGGAACCAGAGAAGACTTGGGGTAGTTGATCACCCAGCCGAACCTCTCCAGCATAGACACCACAACGCCGGTGTCCCCTTCCGCTTGACTGAAGGAAGACGCCATGATGAGAAGATCGTCCAAGTAAGGCACAATGCGAATCCCTTGAGCCCTGAGCAGGGCCATCACTCCTGCCAACACCTTGGTGAACACTCTCGGAGCTGAGGTGAGGCCGAAAGGAAGAGCTACAAATTGAAAATGCTGATCCTCCACCACAAAGCGAAGAAACCGCTGATGAGCCGGAAAAATTGGAATGTGAAGGTATGCATCCTTGATGTCTATGGACGACATGATGTCTATGGACGTCATAAAGTCCCCCTGCCTGAGCGAACCCATCGCCGACCGCAGGGTTTCCATGCGAAACTTCCGGGGACGCACAAACCGGTTGAGAAACTTCAAATCCAGAATAGGACGGAACGACCCGTCCTCTTTGGGTACAGTGAAGAGATTGGAATAATACCCGCGCCCCACCTCCAACGGCGGGACCGGGCAGATGACTGCCAATTCCAGAAGATTCCTTACCGCCGCCAGGAGCCCCTGCTCGGCCAAAGGATCTGAAGGTACCCGAGACCTGAAAAACCTTGGCGGAGGGCGGGACTCGAACTCCAGCTTGTAACCGGCCGACACCACCTCCCGGATCCACCTGTCCGAGACCTCCTGGTCCCATACCCGGGAGAAGAGTCGCAACCGTCCCCCCACCCGTACGGGTGAGGGCGCCCCCTCATTGCTGAACGGGCTTGGCGGCTGGCTTGGGCTTGGCGCCCCAGGCGTGTACAGGACGTCCACGGCCTCTAACCCTATTCCAACTGACGCCCCTGGAAGCAGAGAAGCCCGCACCCCTGCCGGCTCTGGCTCCCCGAAAGGACGGATTGAAGGGGGCCGCCCCCCGAAAGGAAACGGCGAAATTTCTTGCGCTGAGGTAACTTACCTCCCTTGGCAACAGAATCCAGCTTTTCACCGAAAAGCCTCAAACCCAGAAAGGGAAGGGCCGTGAGAGATCTTTTAGACTTAAAATCAGCCGTCCACTGCCTCAACCACACAGAGCGGCGAATAGCCACCAACAGAGCAGTAGCCCTGCCACACATCAACATGGCATCATCCTGAGCGGCCAGAATAAACGACAAGAAGGAATCACAACGCTTAAGAGCAAGAAACTCATCACCAGTAGGCTCAAGATCCACACATAAGTCCCTGACAATAGACCTAACTGCCAACGTCAAAAGTGCCGAAGCACAAACAGGCCTCAATACTGAACCCGCACAGACAAAACCATGGCGGGCCAGCTGATCAATCCGGCGATCCTCGCCGTCCTTGAGAGAAGTCGTGTCAGGAGAATGTACAACCGCCGTATTAGACAGTCCCAAGACCGGAGCATCTACTTCGGGAGGGACAGCCCAACGCTTAATCAAATCCGATGGAAAAGGATATTTTCTATCCCAGCTGGGCGGTACCCCTACGAGACGCGTTGGTTGTTCCCATTGCTTAAAGACAACGTCCTCGAAATGCTGTTGACTGGGAAACTCCAAGTGCTGCTTGGACACCCCAAAAAACTGACCCTTAGGCCGAGGAGCAACTTCAGGAGGATCCAAATCCAAAACCTCAAACATTTGGGTCAAAATAGAATGTGTATCAGGAACGGGACCTTCAGCCTGGTCCCCCTCAGCGCCCAGCAACTGCTGGCCCTCCAGATCCTCTAATTCCTCAACGAGCTCACCCTCTTCAAGGGGACGATCTGGCCAATACAGAACATCAACGACCTCCCCATCGGAGTCCGGCGGAGGCGGAGACAGATGTTTTCGCTTAGCCGTAACCTTCTGAGCGGCCAAGGTGGAAAACATTTTCTCGAGGCTGGCCAGACGGGCGCACACCTCAGATTGCGAATCCCCACCCATGACAACGTCACACGGGGTCCGGAACAGGTAGGGAGGGGAGGGAGTAGGCGCGGCCGATGAAGTACCAGGCACCGGGGTGCCGGACTGGCGCTCAATGTTCCGCTGTGCACATGGATACAAATAATAACATCATCTCCCGGTAGCGGAGTCCCACATCCCCCATACAGCCTGGATTGTCCCGAAGGACCGTTTCCGGTATCTTTGGCAGCCTCCATATGGTGAAATTTATGGTATTCGCAGAACCCAGGGATTTACGCAGTAAGCGACCCGGGATGCCCCTCTAGTAATTCAGCAAAAATAGATATGTGAATATATATATATATATATATATATATATATATATATATATATATATATATATACATACACAGTCCTGGCCAGGGGAATTTAGCAATCAACCTAGGAATGACTATAAGACCACCCCCCAACTAGCCAGGTATATAAGACCGGGAGAGCCCTGCAGGAAGGAATCCCGGGATCTGAAAAACAAGGAAAAGAGACAACAGTCCTATTCAAGCACAACAAGAACACTGGCAAACACACAATAGTAAAAACACTGAGATGCCAGGGGCGGCCCAGACAACAGAAAAAGGGGGACAGGGCCTGATACATATAACAATCAAATAAACATAGCCTTAAGGCAATCCAACGAAATCTATATGCAGAATGGACAACAAGTTCAGCCAACATGCCCATAGCCTGGGTCCGCCGCAGGAGCCCGGCCCCTGAAGCATATAATAGCCGGAGTCCCAGACCGGCTTAACCGCCCCACCCTCCTTATAATAGCGGCCGTAGGGCCTAAAAACGAGAAGAGCCTACCTGGATCCCGCAGCTCCAGGAGGTACAGCAATGGCGGCCAGCCAGGGAGAGACGGAGAGGACGCGGGGCAGGCCCAGCAGAAACGCGGGAACCGCTGTGGCCCCGCCCCTCCACCTCCCGCCCGACATGGCGCCCGTCCAAATCGACCAAGTCACAAACACAGGGGCTCAGGGAGCCCCCCCAAGCATGAATCATTCGCAGAGACAGACAGCCAGCCACAGACCACTCGTCCCTGCCCACACAAACACACAAAAAAACACACAAACATGAAGTAAAGTAAAAGACAAAGCTACTGGGGATATAAGGGCTGGGGCATCCCACGTCCGGATCACCAACCGGAACACCGCTATGCCCCATAATATAGGGTCGAGCGGAGGGGCTAATCTCCTAGGCACCATAAGTGCCATCTACCCTTGCCCGGCCTACAGCCTAAGCTGGGAGGCTGCCATTAAACAAGGGGTTAAACACAAAAAGAGCCGGGCAGAAATAGACCTGGGGGGGGGCCGGGGTGTTACCCCGGCTACCTGCAAGCAGGAGACTTCTTTCTTCTGTCTTGTCGCCATCTTGCAGAGAAGAAAAACTGGGGAATGAGTGAGAGGTGCCAGGAATGTATAGACCAGTAGGGGCTTGTTTTTCATGACTTCTCTGCACGTCGCCACCTGCTGGTGGAGTTACCCAAGTGTAATAATTAATGATTGAAGTGGGGTGTGTGACATACTTAGAATATATTAATTTTAGATGCTGGGGGAATAGATTTTTTAAGGGTTTGGGCTTTTCATTAAATCATGCTGAAGGTCCGCTTTAAAGTGGACCAACACCCAGGGGGGATCGGCCCGGAAATCTATAAGATTCCCGGACCGATCAGATCCCTCCCCGCGGGGCATCCGAAATCGGGATGTCCCGCGGGGAGGAACCCCCCAGGAGGCCCACAAACCTTACCTCAGCCCCGTTCCATCGGCGCATGCGCGAGCCGCGTCTTGCGCTTCCCTCTAGTAGGGCGCGCACCCGCGCCGGCCGTTTGTGAATGGCCGGTGCAGGCGCGCTCCCTGTTAGAGGGAAGCGCGAGACACGGCCTCCAGCGCTCAGAGCCAGCTCAGGCGGCCTTGGACGCGCATACCAAAGCGGCTCTGAGCGCTGTGATTGGCTGGCGCGGTCACGTGGGAGCGGGGAGAGGTGAGTTTTTTTGGGCTTTCTGGGGGGTTTCAGACAGCGGGGCACCCCCGATCGGGGTGCCCCACCGAAGTGGACCAAAACCCAGGATAGTCAAAATCCTGGGTGTTGGTCCACTTTAAGGAAAACCCGATAGGATTTCGAACCACAGGTCACCGTTAACGAACCATGTGCAATAAATCAGTAAATACACAATTGGTCACATTATTTGGCGCACCAGTGGGAGGTGTGGGTCAGCGGCTCGCTCGTTCTCTGGACCCTCATATGTGTTTTCTAGCAGCAGTTTCTTTAGCTTCTTCAGTTTGGGTCGGCATCTTCTCAACTCCCAGTAGTGATTAGAGTATCCAGCAATCTGCAAAAAACAAACAGCATCCAATACTTTAAACACAAACCTTGATTAATCTCTCATCCAGGGAACAAAAAAAAACAAAAAAAAAAAACCTTAACTTTCATTCTCCATAGCTCTGATCTTAAACCGGACCTTCAGCTTGATTTATTGAAAAGCCCAAACCCTTAAACTATTCCCCAGCATCTAAAATCAAAATTCTTATATTAAGTTTTTAGTCATTTACTTATTCTTTTCCCCACTGGGCTGCAACTCTGTTCAGGACTCTAGATTCAGAAGCATCACATACTGAGGAGAGGAAAGCCGAATAAAGTACAGGGGCGGGGTTATAGCTGTGCTTTGCACAGGAAGAGTAGGGCTGGGGTCAGGAAAAGGTCAGCAATCCCAGAATGCAGAACAAAACAGTCAGAAGGCACTTCCTGTTTGCAGGCTGCCTGATGCTCCATGTGCCGCCATCTTGGATGTTTAAAGGCTAATAACATGCAGGTAGTATGATTTTTAGTGTGAGCAATCTGTATGTACAGGGATAGGGAAACATAAAAAATGCTCTTATTCGGGGTGAAGGTCTGCTTTAAAGCAGACCAAATACCCTTTATTTGCCCCCTGATCTGGACCTCAACTCTGAACCTTGAGGCAATCCTTCATCCTCCAATGTTTGCGTCTATTTGTAAATCAGGCTTTTTTTGCCCTGGCTAATCACACCCATTCAGCATATTTGAGATCACCGATAGGTTGATTTTAAAAGAGAAAATACTGGGGATTCGGCTGTAGCACAAATAGGGGAGGGGGTTAAGGGGTTGCACACATCAGAACATCTCAAATCGGGATACCCCAGGGAGAAGCAATTGGCTGAGCAGGGTATTGGTTCGCTTAAAGTGGACCAACACCCAGGATTTTGACTATCCCCAACACTCACCTCACCACGCTCCCACGTGGCCGCGCTGACCAATCACCGCCGACGGACAAGCGGGTGACAGCGGCGGACAACACACCCGATTAAGGGTGCCCCGCTGTTTGAAACCCCCCAGAAAGCCCCCAAAACTCTGACAGTGCGCGCGCCCGCGCCGGCCATTTACAAACGCCTAATCGCTCATCAGAAACAGGCGTGAAGCTTTCTATGGAGCACACAAGCTTTTACCTCACACATACGGATGCTGAGGGCAGGCTGGTCAGGAGGCAGCAGGTCGGGCGTTTGGCAGTCGGGCATAAACAGAAGCAAATTGGAGGTGTCGGCAATCTTCAGGTCATAGGTTTTGTCCTGGCTACAGAGGACAGCGTGATCACTCTTGTCACCCCGGATCACCAACCTTATAGGAATAATGTAGAGAGAGAAAAAAAAAACTTTAGCATTAATCTAATTACCATATTACCAACACAGAACTCGGTAACATTATCAGTAATATAGATGGATACTATCTCCCCCTCCCCACCACTTTCATGACCTTTAAAGTGGACCAACACCCAGGATTTTGACTATCCTGGGTTTTGGTCCACTTCGGTGGGGCACCCCAATCAGGGGTGCCCCGCTGTGTGAAACCCCCCCAGAAAGCCCCAAAAACTCACCTCTCCCTGCTCCCACGTGACCGCTGCTGCCAGTCCCCGCGGGAGGCGGCGACGGACAAGAGAGCGCGCCCACCACCGCCTCCCGCGCGCCACTCTTACAGGGCGCGCGGCCGCACCGGCCATTCACAAACAACCGGCGTGGGTGCGCGTCCTGCTAGAGGGATGCACGGGAGGCGGCGGGCGCCGCTGGATTGAGGAGCAGGTAGGGATTTAGGGGTTTCTGGGGGGTTTCACACAGCACCCGATCGGGGTGCCCCGCTGTCAGGGGACTGATCGGTCTGGGAATCTTATAAATTCCCGGGCCGATCAGTGGAGGGTGTTGTTCCTCTTTAAACAAAAGAAATTCAATTAGTTGCACAGGACAGATGCAGCTTTGAGAGTTTCATGTAGCTGACATTTAAAGCAGACCTTCACTCTGAATAAGAGTCTATCTTATATGTTCCCCACACCCTGTACATACAGATTGCTCACATTAAAAATCATCCTACCTGCATCTACTGCATGTTATGAGCCTTTAAACATCCAAGATGGCGGCTTATGGAAGCCGCCATCTTATCAGGCAGCCTGCAAACAGGAAGTGCCTCCTGACTGTGCTGCTTTGCATTCTGGGACTGCTGACCTTTACCTGACCCCAGCTCTGCTCTGTCTGAGCAAAGCACAGCTATAACCCGCCCCCCTGTACCTTATCCCACTCTCCTCTCCTCAGTGTGGTGCTTCTGAGTCATCCTAAATTGACCCGTATCCTAAATTCCTGAACAGAGTTGCAGCCCAGTGGGGGAAAGAATAATAAGTTAGTGACTAAAAACGTAAAATATATTAATTTTAGATGCTGGGGAACCGTTTTTTTAAGAGTTTGGGATTTTCATGAAATCACGCTGAAGGTCCGGTTTAAAGGGTTAAACCCCTCTTTCCAATTTCTCCCTGGTCTTCCCCGGCAAGCCTGTACCTGGCTCCAACGTACCCCCCCCCAGCCCATGTTGTGTGTGCCAGGGTGCACATGAGGAGGAGCACATTTTCGGCCACTGGTTCTGCAGAAAGACTCTGGCTATAGGAATACAGTAGACGCCCGCCCATGCGCAGTGGGATCAACATTTGAGGACAGTATGCTGGTGAATCGGGGTTTTACACAGTGGGGCATGGAGTATTGGGATGACCCCAGTGCAACTACTGAGCCAGGTTACATGGGTTTTGGTCTGCTTTAAAGAGACTATGGTCTACTTCAACATTATTTCAGTTACATTTTATACCCAGTCCTATAATGACAGGTGCTGTTATAGACAGTTTGCATGTGGGCACCTGGACACTGTGGGACCCCCCGTACCTGGCTCCAGTCTCGATCTCTTTACAGAGGGTCTCATCCAGCTCCATCAGGCAGTAGTCCCCGGAATTGAAGGTGCTGCTAAATGCCAAGCAGTGCGCGGTGCTGCGCAGATCCTCCACATTCAGCTTGGCTGTCTGCAGCGTGGCCTCCACTTCCTCACAAGTGCGATTCATTGTACAGACAATCGGGGGATGAATCCAGGCTCCTCCACTAGAGAACCACAGGGAAACTGCAGCATAGAAGGGAGACATTTAATACCACAACAGATTCCCTCTTCACCAGTGTACAGAAGTAGTGCTGGGGGCGTGCCCTAAATTCATTTTTGGCCATTGTATGCTTGTGCACGCACAGGAATTTTTCCTCTGCATTAACCCATCCCTGCAGTGACACACAACCAGTGAGTGCACACATGCCCTGGAGCGGTGGACTGCCCTAACATGGCATCCAGGGAGCAGTTGAGGGGTTAGGTGCCTTGCTCAAGAACACTTCAAGCAGATCAAAAGTCTAAGACTTCAGGACTGCCTGATTCCCTCACCCTGGGGCAGAGGTCGCATTAAACCAGACCTTAACCCTGAATAAGTCTCATAGGTTTCCCCCACCCTGTACCATACAGATTGCCCATGTTAAAAATCATACCTGCATCCAGGGCTGTGGAGTCGGAGTCGAGGAGTCGGAGGAAATTTTGGGTACCTGGAGTCGGAGTCGGCAAACAATGCACCGACTCAGACTAAATTTTGATTTAGCAAGTTTAAATGTCCCAATTCACAAAAAGTTATAATTAATGACTTCTCTATTGTAAGAATAAAGACCAATGCATGCAGTGCCACACGTAACCGCAAAACGAACACGTTAAGTGACCGTGAAGAAGCGTGCTTTTCATGTGCTTCACTATATGGCACGCAACGCACAATTAGAAGCGGCAATACTTATACTTTGCATAGTGTTGTGTTCTGCTGTTACAGGGAACCCATGGGTAACCTCGCCTCTCACTGATAAGGGATTAAGTAAATATGTTTTTTGCAGGACTAGAGACACTTGTATAAGTGACAGGAAAGGAGGATCAATAGTTCAAGACTGAAGCTGTACCAAAAAAACTGCTGTCATTCAGCAAAAGGCTATAAAAACTTGTAAACTTCGATTGTTAGCTTAAACTTTAAACATGACTATGGGATTCTACTAGGGAAATGATGTTTTATAATAAATGCCCCTTTCTGGATCCTCCCACTGCCCTATCTTCAGCAGAAGATCAGCACACAGAAAGGAGAAGGCAGCTTCTGCCCAACTACCTCTCTCTGCTAGAAGTAATGACATGTATGTTGCCTTTCTTTCCTTCAAAGAATGTATAAAATACATTCACATATTAATACAGAGGAGTCGGAGTCAGAACATTTATCTACCGACTCCACAGCCCTGCCTGCATCTACTGCATTTTCTGAGCCTTTAAACATCAAGATAGTGGCACATGGAGTCTCAGGCTGCCTGCAATCAGGAAGTGTCTTCTGACTGTCCCACTTTGCATTCTGGGATTGTTTTCCTTTTCCTGACCCCAGCTCTGCTCTGTCTGTGCAAAGCACAGCTATAACACCTGCACCCTCTGCACTACTCCCTCTAATCCAAGATGATGGGAGTATTTCTACTCCTTGGGAAAAAGTCTAGCACCACCTCTGCCCCGGTCCATCCTGATTTGGGATGATCAGAGGCTCTCTGACTCCAGCTTGCTAAACATCTGATTGGCTGAGGCAGAGATCACAAGTGTAACTCCATCTGCATCCATTCAACCTCTTCAGATAGGGGAGATCACATTTTTGTGTTCCAGTACCTAAAGGGTTACTGGCAGTGTTAGCTGGGGAGGTTATTACTGTTGCTTTGTTCAGCCAAAGCACTTCCAAAAATCAGGATGTCCCACTGTGTCTCAGACTCTAGGGACAGTTGTTGCCCATTTTAAAGAGGAATGACACCCATGAATACAAACATATTGGGTGTTGTTGAGCACTGATGGGGCATTGCGATTTGGGATGCCCCACTGTGTGAAACTCCCTAATCAGCTAAAGAGCCCACAGCTGGCGGCATCAGCACACGCTTCCTCTTTCGCCCACCGCATCTGGATGGCTGTGCATGGCAAGGATATGAGTGATGCCGCACACCGTCAATTCCTTTTAGCGTCATTAAATTGGACCTAAACCCGGGCCGATCCATTCCCTCCCCGTAGGGCATCCAAAATCAGGATGCCCCGCTGTGACCCCCCCCCCCCAGGTCGCCTGCTACACTGACCTTAATCCCGGTCCAACGGCACACGCGTGGGCCACAGCCGCATCACCGCTATCCCTCTAGCAGGGCGTGCTCCCTGTTAGAGGAAAGCGTGAGATGCGGCCGCCAGCACGCTCGGAGTCACTGAGCTAAGACGACGCTCAGACAAGCGGCCGCACATGCGCTGTAGGAACGCAGTGAGATGAGTTGATGCAGGAGATCTGGGGGGGTTTCACATAGCGGGGCACCGGGGGAGTGGACCAAAACCCAAAATAGTCAAAATCCTGGGTTTTGGTCCACTTAAATATGTGTGGCCAGAGAAGCTGATTGGATGAGCAGCTGCACAGGTGAGTTTCTTGGCAGGGTTTCACCCAGCAGGGCATCCCAAACCAGGGTGCCCCAGGCCAAAATCCAGGATAGTGAAAATCCCAGGGTTTCGGTCCACTTTAAAGTGGACCAACACCCAGGGGTGATCGGCCCGGGAATCTTCGATCACCTCACTCACCGCGGGACATCCAAGATCGGGATGTTCCGCGGGGTGAAACCCCCCAAAAAAACCCAAAACTCCTTACCTGATCCGCCGCAGCTTCCGCCGCCGCCTCCCGCGCGCCCCTCTAGACGTGCGCGCACCCGCGCCGGCCGTCTGTGAATGGCCGGCGCGGGCACGCCGAAAGTGACGCGCGGGAGGTGGCGGACGCGCTGTCCTGGACGCCGCTGACACCCGCTTGGACGTCGGCGGGGATTGGACGGCGCGGTCACGTGGGAGCGGTGAGTTTTTTGGGGTTTCAGAGAGCGGGACACCCCCGATCGGGGTGCCCTGCCGAAGTGGACCAAAACCCAGGATAGTCAAAATCCTGGGTGTTGGTCCACTTTAAAGCAGACCTTCACCCTGAATAAGAGCCTTATATGTTTCCCACACCCTGTACATACAGATTGCTCACATTAAAAATCACCCTACCTGCATCTACTGCATGTTATGAGCCTATAAACATCCAAGATGGCGGCTCATGAACAATCAGGCAGCCTGCAAACAGGAAGTCTTCTCACTGTGTCGCTCTGCATTCTGGGATTGCTGACCTTTCCCTGACCCCAGCTCTGCTCTGTCGGTGCAAAGCACAGCTATAACCCCGTCCCCTGTATTTTATCCCACTCTCCTCAGTATGTGATGCTTCTGATTCAAGATGGCGGCACCCGTATGCTAGAGTCCTGAGTTGCAGCCCAGTGGGGGAAAGAATAATAAGTGACTAAAATATATATATATAAAAATATTCATTTTAGACGCTGGGTAAGTTTTTTTTAAGGGTTTGGGCTTTTCCTTAAAACATACTGAAGGTCCAGTTTAAGTCAGGCAAGTATCGGCAGATATCTCAGGAAAGGTGCACTTTACCTGAGCTGAAGCTAGCGAGGACATAACTAGAAGAATATTTCTATGAGCCCCCATCACACCATCAGCTGCTGTGGCACTACAAGTCCCAGAGTTCTTTCCGAATTGCTTTACGGACTCTTCTCATGATTGGTCTCCAGTTTGCTATAAGCAGTGTTACACTTCACGCGCCCCCCGCAACACGCCCGGTACATGTGGCGCCCAGACCCGGGTGTCAGCACCGCTGCCTATTACCTGAACCCGGGGACGCGATAATTCACAACAATTCGCAGTGCATGCCGGGAGGACAGTCCTATTTCCCGCGCTGCGAGACTCGTCACATGAGCAGACACGTGATCACCTGTCAGAGCAGGCGGGAAGGAGGGACCAAGGCAGCTGTTTCGGTCTCCCTTGAAATAACAGTGTATGTTATAGTGGCTAGTTCTCGGGGCGACATGGCCATTCTGCTGCTCTTTTAGGTACAAAGGCGCTTTAAAGCTGAATAAAACCCAGGGTATTCACTCCTCAGGTTTGGTCGACTTCATAGGGGCATCCAGTTTTGGGATGCCCCTGTATGTGTGAGAGATATCTGTAAAAACACTATTCATTTAAAATAGAAGTGTTGGAGCAAGGCAGAAATACCAGTGATCCACGGAGGCATTCCAAATTAAGAAGCCCTAGTAAAGCAGACCAAAACCCAGGACTGTAGGTCTGCTTTTTGATTTGCACAGTGATAAATGCTGATCAGAACGGAACAAAACCCGATGGAACCAGCCCTGGTATCTAAAGAGATTCCAGGCCTGGCTTTACTGGGACCTCAAAGTGGACCAAAACTATTTTGACTATCTTGGGTTTTGGTCCGTTCCCCTGGGGTGTTACAATGGGGGGGGGGGGGGGGGGTGCCCTGCTGTGTGAAACCCCCAGATCGCCGAGCGCAACTCACCTCTTCCCAGTCCTACGGCGCATGCGCGGCCACTCGTCCAATCAGTCTAAGGCCAGCGGTTCTAACAGGGAACGTACCCGCGTCGCCCATTCACAAATGCCTGGCACGGGCACACGCCCTGCTAGGGGGATAGCGGGATGCGGCTGGCGCATGCGCTGTTGGACCGGGAAGTAAAGTAAGTGAATGGGTCGATCTGAGGGGTTTCACACAGCAGGGCATCCCAATTTTGGATGCCTCGGGGGGCACAGTTTACAGTTTCAGTACACTAACATTATGTAAGGTAATTTTGCAGCACTGCGTTAAAGCAGACCTTCACTATGATATAATGAAAAGTCCAAACCCTTAAAGCACCTAAAATTAATATATTTAACGTTTTTGTCAGTTATTTATTATTTTTTCCGCCACCAGGCTGCAACTCTGTTCAGGAGTATAGGATATGTGCGCCGCCATCTTGCCTCAGTAGCATTACATACTGAGGAAAGGAGAGGGGGGGGAAAGTGCAGGGGGCAGGGTTAAAGCTGTGCTTTGCACAGACAGAGCAGAGCTGGGGTCAGGGAAAGGACAGCAATCCCAGAATGCAGAGCAGCACAGTCAGAAGACACTTCCTGTGCAGGCTGCCTGATGCTCCATAACATGGAGTAGATGCATGCTCATAACATGCAGTAGGTACAGGTAGAATGATTTTTAATGTGGGCAATCTGTGTGTACAGGGCAGGAGAAACATATAAGATAGGCTTTTATTCTGGGTGAGGGTCCGGATTAATGTGGGCAATCTGTATGTACAGGGCGGGGGAAACATATAAGATAGGCTCCTATTCTGGGTGAAGGTCCACTTTAATTATTCATTTATTATCACAAATGACTGACGTATAATAAGCAGCACATACAGTAGAATGCAGTTTCACTGTATTACCTCCAGATGGCACTGGTGTTTTTTTTCTAAACTCCAATTCTTCTGGCTTGTCTGTGGTAGTGACTATAGACATTTCATATCCAGTAGACAGCCACCCTGTGATAATTTGCCCTTATTTTTAAAGCCAGGAGCAGTTTTGTTCCTTTTTCCTGGGGCATCCTGAATCGGAATGCTCCGCTTTGTGAAACCCCTCAGTTCACCCAGTAAAACTCACCTCTCTTCGGTCCAACAGCACATGCATGGGCTCTCAGCCAATGAGAGCCATTTGATATGTTTACGTCTTTTGGCAAACGCACTCATTGACTATAATGGGAAGTGTGCACTGCCACATCCCCTGCATCCCGTTGCGTGCGTGCGTGCTCCTGCCCCAGCCTATCTGAATGCCCGATTATGTCAGTTCAGCGGGTGGCTCTTATAGGTCAAGAGCCCGCGCATTTGCCGATGGACCGTGGAAAGGTGAGCCAGCATGGGATTCCTGGGGGGTTTTACAAAGCCAACGGCTGGCCCTAGATGACCTCTTCCTGCTCCAACAGTGCATGTGCGGGCTCCCGTTCAATCAGAGTCATTTGACTATCATTCAACATACGGCTCTGATGGGCTTCGAAGGGGAGCGAGAACGGCCGCATGCCCATCGGAGCACACGCTCCGGTCCTAGCCTATTAGAATGGCTGGGGCAGCCTGAAGATGTAGGGGATGTGCCCACTTGCACTCCCCATTGTAAACCATCAGTTGTTTCCCGAATTACATATGAATGGGAATCGGCTCTGGTTGGACTCGAGTCTGCGCTGTTGGTCTGGGGAAAGGTGAATGAATGCTGGTGACCCTGAGGAGCTTCACACTCCCTCCTATCCTCTCGGATGAGCCTGGGGCCCCCATTTGGCAGTGGCTAGCTACAAACACTTTAAATCAATATGTGGCATTGCTTTTTTAGCGGAAGGCCCTAGATTTCCAATCCTGGTGACAACGGGCCCGGTTGCGCGCTGCGCTGCGACCAGACATCGCCAGGTATGGGCTGAGTTCTCCATATTTCAGCTCCTGAAGTTCTTGGGATGACATGAAACTTATGTAAGTGTGCGCTATTATTTGTAGATTCCAAATATACGCTTGATTTATGAGTAATGTGTACCACTGATTCATAATTCCATGTACTGTGCTGTAGCCAAAATGTAACTATGGTCAAGGGGCAAAAATAGACGAGTCTTACATGTCTGGTATATTATTTTGACAGAAAAAAATAATTGTTTCTTGCTTCAAAATATTCTACAATGCCAATGACCTACTTATTTTGGTAACATTGGCAATTGAACTCTTGTAACTGTTTGGTCCGCTTTAAAGTGGAACGCTTTAAAGTGGACCAACACCCGATGCTGATCGGCCCGGTGCCCCGCTGTGTGAAACCCCCCAGAAAGCCCCGAAATCCCTACCTGCTCCTCGATCCAGCGGTGCATGCGCGAGCCGCCGCCGCCGCCACTCGCGCATCCCTCTAGCAGGGCGCGGGCGGGCTCCCTGTAAGAGTGACGCGCGGGAGGTGGCGGCGGGCGCGCTCGCTTGTCCGTCGACGGACCTCACTTGTCCGTTGGCGGGGATTGGCTGCAGTGGTCACGTGGGAACGGGGACAGGTGAGTTTTTGGGGCTTTCTAGGGGGTTTCACACAGTGGGGCACCCCCGATCGGGGTGCCCCACCGAAGTGAACCAAAACCCAGGATCGTCAAAATCCTGGGTGCTGGTCCACTTTAAAGTGTCCGGCACTGGAATTTTAAAGATTCCAGGACTGTTTTTTCCTCGGGGCTTCCAGATTTGGGATGTCCCGCTGTGTGAACCCCCCCCAGGTCGCCTCGCCAGTATTCACTCAACTTTCCCTGGTCCGACGACACATGCGAGGGCTCTCATCCAATGAGAGCCACTTGCTGTGCCTATGTAATACGTCAAAAGGCTCGGATTATTTACAGTGGGGAGTGAGAGCGGGCAATCCCCTGCATCCTCGGGCTGTGCGCGTGCGCGCACTCCTGTCCCTGCCATTCAGATAGGCCGAGATGGGAGCTGGTGTTCCACTGGGGATGTGCCTGCTTGTGCTCCCCATTGAAGCTTATCGCAGCTGTTTGGTGAATTACATAATCAAAGCCAACTGCTCTGATTGGACGAGAGCCCTCGCATACTTTGGACTGGGAAGAGGAGAGTTGTACTAGGCAATCTAGGGGTTTTCACACAGCGGGGCATCCCAGATTGGTATGCCCTGGGGCACAAAACAAAACCCAGGATGGTCAAAATCCTGGGTTTTATTCCGCTTTAAAGTGGACCAACACCCAGGGGTGATCGGCCCGGAAATCTATAAGATTCCCGGGCCGATCACCTCCCACCCCGCGGGACATCCGAGATCGGGATGTCCCGCGGGGTGAAACCCCCCAGAAACCCCAAAAAGATCTTACCTGATCCGCCGCCGCTTCCGCCGGCGCCGCCGCCTCCCGCGCGCCCCTCCAGACGTGTGCGCGCCCGCGCCGGCCCTCTGTGAATGGCCGGAGGGGGCGCGCGCGCCGAGAGTGACGCGCGGGAGGCGGCGGCGGCGGAAGCGGCTTGGACGTTCCTGTCCCCCGCCTGGACGTTGGCGGGGATTGGCTGCGGCGTTTACGTGGGAGCGGGGAGAGGTGAGTTTTTTGGGGTTTCTGGGGGGTTTCACACCCCGATCGGGGTGGCCCGCCGAAGTGGACCAAAACCCAGGATAGTCAAAATCCTGGGTGTTGGTCCACTTTAAATATATAGAAATAATGACAAAAAGTGGTGTATAGTTACACAAGAATAAATTGTAATCCCACACCACCAATCAATTGTACAGATCTACCAATCACGTCAAAACAAATGTCAGCGATGTGCTAATGGGCCGCCGTTTAATACACACAAGACACTAATTTCTTTATGTGGTGCCAGCAACCACAAGAAAAACAGCAACCCACAGCACCTACCCCCAAGACAATTCATTCATTGGGGGGGGGGGGGGTAGATGCTGTGGGTTACTGTTTTTCTTGTGGTTGCTGGCACCACATAAAAAAATTAGTGTCTTGTATGTATAATGTCTAAAAAGTGGTGCATACTGCACATGAGAAATACTTTTATGCAGCAGGCCTAAATCAGGATTTGAAGGGTTGAAGCTGGACTAGTAAGAGAGTTTTTGTAAGATAGTTTTGCTCAGTTTAGGGCTCTGGTTAGGTTAGGAATCTGTTTGCACCTTCAGTCCAGTTGAACCACATGTCATTGCAGGCGCACACGCTGGTTTGTTGTGTAAGCTTTGGCTCTATGCTTTCATTCCCCTCCCCCTAAGGAGGCACAAGGTTTTCACAACACAACAACTTTTATATAATTTAATACAGTCAACCTTTACTCTCCTCTGAACCCATTCATACTCCTGATGGCAGGCGAGTGCCAAGAAATACAGTACCAACTTGTGGCCCTTGAAGCCATTTGAAGTGTATGCTTAGCGTTGGTGGGAGTTTACAAGTGGAGATTGGGGATACGGTTTTTATATGGAATCGAAGGGGAAAGGTATGACCCATACAGAGGCAGACTGGTCATAGGAAGCACAGGGAGAATTCCTGGCGGGCTGCACTGCTTTAGGGCCACTAGGGCTGGGTCTAGCCTCCATTCCCTGCTTCCCCTCTACTCATACTTGGCCTCACTGTAAAAGCATAAGCAAACAATAACCAGCTCACCCTCAGACCCAAACAGCTTGGACCTCAGGATCTCCTGAAAAAACTCCCCAAATCGTTTACAGTTGCAATGTCCAGCTTGAGAATGGTTAAAACTTAGCTTTTACTTCATAGCTTAAAATGAGGATCATTCCAAATGTAAACACACAGCCATCAAACGTCTTGTATGTCAGAAAGTGCTCCCCTCCACCATTGGGACCAGGTAACGCGTTTCAGGCTGTTACTAGCCCTTAGTCATACCTATGTAAAAGCCACAGCAAATTTTCTGCCCTGACAATACTATAGCCTCAGCATCATGACCGGGGGGGGGGGGGCATCGCCACCCCTGCCACAATATCTGCCCCTACAATACCAAAGCTTCAGTACCATCACATAGAAGGAAACAGAAATATAGAAAGTTGATGGCAGAAGGAGACCATACAGTCCATCTAGTCTGCCCTAATGTGTATATTGTATGTTCTCTTTATCTTAGGAGAGATGGATGCTTATCCCAACTACCTCTGCTGGAAGTTTGTTCCAAGCATCTACTCTTTCTGTAAAATAATATTTTCTAACATTGCTCCTGATCTTCCCCCCGACTAGCTTCAGGTTGTGCCCCCTTGTTCTATCATTAAGTTTCTTCTTAAAAACACTTCCCTCCTGAACCTTATTTAATCCTTTCACATATTTAAAGGTCTCAATCATGTCAATCACATATCCACCATGATCTGACTCTGCAATGCAATAGCATCAGCTAATAAGCACAATCATTGATCAGCAGAGAGCTGAGCACTTTGGGTGTGGGGTTAAGATGCTTATTTGCTAGTGGTGGGCTGGTCAAGTCATGTACCTTTCTGGGCTGATTATTGGCCCCGGGCCCGTCCCCCCCCCCCCCCCCAGACCCATATAATCAGAGGACTAAGGCAATCAGTATGTGTGTTGCTAGTATGTTACATATGTATGTGGTAATATGGGGATATGCCGCCAGAGATCCATGCATGACTTGCAAGATCACCAATTTTAGGTGAATATACAGCAAACTGGGGGGTTTTCACACAAATAAACATCCAAAATCAAGGTGTGCTTTGATCTGGCGCCAGGGGGTTTTTAGATACTTGGGCCCGGTGTTAAAGTGCACCAAAACCCATGGAGATACCCGATCGGGGTGGCAAGGACCAAAACCCAGGATAGTCAAAATCCTGGGTTTTGGTTGAGTTTAAAGGGTTTTGGTCCACATTAAATCTCCTGTATTTTGCTCTGTCACCCGTTTCCCTAAAAATAAGCCCTAGTATATTTTTCAGTATTTTTTGCTAATGTGTGAAATGTAAGCCCTACCCCAAAAATTTGCCCTATTTATAATTCATAATCCAGCTGCAGGGCTTATGCATAGGGACGGAAGCAGCTGTAAAGGAGGGTGAAGACACATCAAGTCACAAGGGAAAGCTTGTCTGTTGGGGGTGAAATGCCTGATCTTGCTGGCTCTACCCCAGCCTGCCGCCATGACGGGCACCTGTCCGAATCCCCCTGCTGCCAGCTGGCTCTGTGCAAATACTGTACTGGGGCTGCCAGTGCCGGACTGGGGCCAAAAATCAACATGGGATTTTACCAGCACCTGGCCTGGCCATGACCAGCCAGTGGCATCTTCTGCTTCCTGGCCTTTCAACCAGTGTGCCCCAAGACTGAGTCTATATCATTAGGGTGAGGTCCTGGGCTGGGGTTGCTTGGGTGAAGGGGATAGTGTTAGTAAACAATTTGCCCGGGTCTCCCTATGGTCATTTTTCCCCTGGGTGCTGCTGTACTTCTGCCACCAGGTTGCCATCTGGCTATAAGACATCCACTGAAAATAACCAATATTTTTGTAGCAAAAATTAATATAAGACCTGTAAAAAACATGTTAACAGACACCCAGAGGGGGAAGCGAACCAGAGCACAGTTAGCTCTGGTTACTGCCAAGATTCCTCCTGATTGTTGATTTATACTCCAGCAAAAAGAACATATTGCAACATTATAACAAACACTGATACAATTCTGGTCACAGTGACAAAGCTCACAGCTTTTATTCCACAACACGTTACATTTATCTTTATATTCTAGAACAGGGAAGCCCAGCCTGGAGCTCGGGAGCCACATGTGGCTGAGTTGCTGGGTTTTTATGCTGTGAATACTAAAGCAATGTTTGGGAGAGAGGCCACACATGGTTAGTTATGTGGGGGATCTGGGTCGTTTCATACTGCAAGGGAATCTCAAATCAGGATGCCCCAGGGACAAGCACTATCACCAGGATAGTGAACATTCTGGTGTCCACTTTAAGAATGGAAGCTGGAAAAATTAGTGAAGTGAGTGAAAACAGCTGAGTCTGGGAAGCTGACATGCTTCTCCACTTACCTGATTCTGTCATGTTACCTTTATAGGCCTGAGAAATCTAATCTCTTGGGGCAAGACATTTTTCAAGCAGGGGGATCTGTAAAAGGGATTTGTGTACACTATGATTATGGAGGATGATATGAAATCCACTGGCACTTTGCTTATAAAAGTTATCCTATACCCAGAAAGGATATTTATGTCGCCACCAGACTAGCAATAGACCGGTGAAGGAACGTATTGCTTTGCTATAAACAAGATTGTTTTAAAGCGAGTTTAGGAGCTTTTGTGAGTTCTGGTTGTATTTCCAAGTGAGGTTGTATTATAAGTGAGAAGACTTTTCATTAAGAGACTTATTGGGGGACTTTAGGTGTTTAATGCCTAAGTTTTATAGAGCTAAAATAAGAGGTTAAAAGCCAAAGTTGCTGCAACTATTTAAGCACTAACATTGTGTTTTTACTGCTTTTTTTTTGTAACTGGGAGAATAGCTAGCAACATTGGAGGCTTACTTCATTGCACAGTGTATAATATGTATACACTTCTGGAGCAGCAGTTGCAGGCTGAATACCGCTGGGTTAAATGTAAGAATATTGCAACCTTGGAAGCTTGGGTTTTTTAAGGGTTTGGGCTTTTCAATAAATCACGGTGAAGGTCCGGTTTAAAGTGGACCATCACCCTCCGGTGATCGGCCCGGGAATCTATAAGATTCCCGGGCCGATCACCTCCCTCCCTGCGGGACATCCGAGATCGGGATGTCCCGCGGGGTGAAACCCCCCCAAACACCCCAAATCCCCTTACCTTGTCTTCCCTCGCGCCCCTCTAGACGTGCGCCGGCCGTCTGTGAATGGCCGGCGCGGGCGCGCGCACGTCTAGAGTGACGCGCGGGAGGCGGCGGCGGAGGAGCCGCTTGTCCGCGGCTGTCAAACTGCTTGTCCGTCTGCGCTGGGAGAGGTGAGTTTTCCGGGTGATCGGGGGGTTTCACACAGCGGGGGTGCCCCACCGAAGTGGACCAAGACCCAGGATAGTCAAAATCCTGGGTGTTGGTCCACTTTAAGTGGGGTAGAAGAAGAGGGTGGAGTAATGGGTCAGGAGGAGTAGATAAGCAAATGTAGATAGAGGGGAAAAGGTGGATAAATTACTGGGAGGGGCTGGGGATGACCCAGTTGTCATGGTCCACGTGGGAACCAGTGACAGAATTAATGGGAGATGTAGGATCCTTAAGAATACATTTACAGAATTACGCACCACTTGAAGAGAAGGACCTCCAAAGTTGTATTCTCTGGAATGTCCTGGTGCAAGGCCGGAGAATTTGGGTTCCTAGAGCACTGGGTTGACATTTCATTGGGGTACAAACTATATTCTATAGATAATTTGCACCTGAATGAAAGAAAATGTATACGAGAGAAAATAGAGCACAGAGAGTCCATATAGAGAGCCATTATTTTCAAACCCTGTTTGCTGGGTAAGAGGATATTTGAAGGGGTATTTAAACTAGAGATGAGGGGGAAGGCAAGAGAGAAAACAAAGGGAAAGACAGGTTACTTAGGGGACAGCATATGTGTTGCAAACCAACAGTGAAAAATGCAGAGAATGCATTACTGCAGAAGCTAATACTAAAGCTCATTGTATCAAACTAGATAGGAACTGTGTGTTCACAAATGTCAGAAATAAAGTGGGGGAGCTTGAGACTCTGGTACTGGAAGAAAATATTGATGTTATTGGTGTGGCTGAGACATGACTGGACTGTCAATCTTCAAGGGTTTGCGCTCTTTAGGAAGACAGAGCAAAAAGGAAAGGGGGCGGAGTGTGTCTCAATGTAAAGCAATAATTCATAGCATATATTAATGATGGGATACAAGCAGAATATGGTAAGAATGTAGAATCCTTGTGGGTAGAAGTGCGGCGCAATATAAACTATGTTAAAATACACATTGGAGCAATCTATAGACCCCCAAACATAACTAAGGAAATAGATGGTCAGCTGCATAAACAGATAGAGCAGGCATCACAGGCTGGTACAGTGGTGGTGATGGGGGACTTTCCGTGCTCGCTCACGGTGATAGCATCAGGGGACAGAGTGGCTGTTACACCACTCTTTTGCATGGTCCTGGAGGAACGGAACTGAAAGAAGGGGAAACATTTGGCGCTCTGCTATGGCTTCTACCCGGTGCTGCAGGACATAGCAGAGAGGCACATGGAACCTACATCAGGTGACCTTATTATTGCCTTTAGGTTTATATTCCCTTTAAATATTTAGGGACTGGTGGGATCCACATAGGTACTTTCATGTACTTCATTGCATTGTTATTTAGAGCCATTTCCGTCGGTTTCTGTTTTATAAGGGTTTTATGGCTTCTACTATCTTGTGATGTCAAATGTGGCTCGGGTGTCAGGGACCGCGGGACACCCTTCTTGCATGAGCCAACAATCCCCAATCTCCACCGCCTCTTGTGCCTATAGTCAAGCCCCCGCTCGCTGGAGACACAGGTTATGCCTCTCCAGACTCGGTTGCCCCCAGGACTTACTGGTGCAAAGATTGCTGGCTTATGGAGAAAACGGGTGAACTTCGGGGTATCCCAAATCAGGGGTGAAAGCGAACAGAGTCCGAAACGTCAATCCAAGGGGTTAGGCAGAGAATGGTCGAGACGGGCAGGGGTCAAAGCCAGGAGGTCACAGAAGCGCGGTATCCAAGGGGTAAGCAGAAGCAAGGTCAGACAGGCAGAAGGTCGGTGCGGGCAGCGGACAGGAGTGATCAAGGACGAAGCCGGGTCAATACACACAGAATGCAATTCCAACAGCACACCCAGGCTAGTAATGGCTATAACGGGCACTGGTGGTCCGGGCAGGAAAATATTTATATGATAACTGGCCAATGGGAAGGGGAATGTACTGATTAGTGCAAAACGTGTGGTAATTGGTGCAGCACTGGAACTAGCCCCTGATAGGAGAACCCTAGGCTGTGCAGTCCCTGGCCTCTCCAGGGCAGAGGATCCTGGACCAGGACTGGTCCATTTAAACCTGCCCCCGGCGAATGCGCTGGGAGCAGCACCGCCAGGAGGCATAAAAAGAACGTGCTCGCGCGCGAGCACGAGTACGGCCATCGGGCGAGCCTCCCGAGGAGGAGGAGGGGGCGGCGGTGTGCCTGAAGCTGGAGGGGCGGCTGCTCGGCGCGGCTGCCGAAAGGGCAGCGCTGCCAGTGTGACAGACCTTCAGGTAAGTTTCTTACATTACCCCCCCCCCCTTGAGGAGACCCTCCAACCTGGGTTTCTGAGGGTTCTCCCTGTGGAACTTCCTAACCAACCTCCCCGCGTGGACCTCTTTGGCCGGGACCCAAGACCTCTCTTCCGGGCCGTAACCCTTCCAAAGTACTGGAGAGAATTTCGGAAGAAACGTGAATCTAAAATCTGAGCTACTTCAAATTCTTGATGCCCATCAACTAAAATGGCCGCCGGGGAAGCATCTGGCTCAATACCGTTAGCAGACTTTAACAGGGACACATGGAAAGAATTACAAATTTTTATAGAAGGCGGAAGATCTAGACGGTAAGTAACCTGATTAATTTTCTGGCGTATAGAAAAAGAACCAATAAACCTTGGGCCCAGCTTGGCAGAAGGTTGACGTAGAGGCCAAATTTTTGGTGGAAAGCCAAACTAGCTTCCCAACCGCATAATCAGGGTTACTAGACCGACTACAATCGGCAAAAGTTTTCTGCTGGCCGACAGCCCTGGTCAGGTTTTGCTGAATCTTTGCCCATAGATTCGGCCATTGGGACATCCATTCTTCAAGTGAGGGTATGTCCGACAGAGCAAAACACAGCGGAACGGGGAAACCCCAGTGGAAGTATGGGTGGCATTATTCAGAGCGAACTCTGCGAATGGAAGGTACAATAACCAATCCGTCTGGACATCGGAAACAAAACATTGGTATTGCTCCAATGATTGGTTGGTCCTCTCTGTCTGCCCATTTGACTGGGGGTGAAATGCTGAGGACAAAGAGACAGCGAATCCCAACCTGGCACAAAAAGCCCTCCAAAATTGAGAGACAAATTGAACCCCCCTGTCGAACACCACATCCTCTGGGATTCCATGGAACTTAAATATATGGACCAGAAAATGTTGAGCTAAATCTTGAGTGGTTGGTAATTTTTTTAACGGGACGAAATGAGCCATCTTGCTGAACCGATCGACCACCACCCAGATGACGGTATACCCCTGGGAGTCCAGGGACAGGAAGGAATAGACAAGGGCAACAGGGAACCTTCAGGAGGACGTGTCTCTGGGTTTTACTCCGGGCACAGACTTTACAGGCCCGCACATACTCTCGGGCATCTTTTCTAAAAGATGGCCACCAAACATGACGAGACAACATGGAAATGGTCTACCTAGCTCCAGGATGGCCTACAGTTTTAGAAGCTTTAGAAAGATGAAATTGCTGTAGGATAGCATTACGGTGAGACATGGGTACAAACTGGGCATGAGCTGGTTTACCAGGTGGAGATTCAGACTGAAATTGATTTAGGTCGGAGAGATCCGGCTGGATTACGGCTACCACCATGTGTTGCGGTAAAATGGGCAAATTTCTCCCCTCGGGTAAGCTAGTCGTGGAAAAACTTTGTGATAGAGCATCGGCTTTCACATTCTTTGGCCCTGGTTTGTAAGTAATAGTAAAGTTAAGGCATTGACTTCCACTACAAAGGCTTGTTGACATTCTGGGTGAACTAAAACCAGAGCAGAGCTAAAGACTTCCTTCAATTTTCTGAAGGCCTGGACGGACCGTTCCGACCAGATAGATGGAAAACCCCCCTTCTTGGTGAGATCAGTGAGAGGTGCTACTAAAGTGGAGAAATTCTTAATAAATCTCCTATAAAAGTTAGCGAACCCCAGGAATCTTTGTAGCCCCTTTAAATCCTTGGGTGGCTCCCACTTTAGTACTGCTGCAACCTTGGACTGACGAGCGGCGATTACAAACATTCCCCAGGGTCTTCCTTTGCGGTCCCGTTACTTCCGGCCAGCGACACCGTACAACACAACCCTCCTGTCAGCCCGAATCTGCTTCACACTGAGCTCAACATGAGGGAAACCCGAAGTTCCTTGTGTTGTACGGTGTCGCTGGCCGGAAGTAACGGGACCGCAAAGGAAGACCCTGGGGAATGTTTGTAATCGCCGCTCGTCTCCTGCAACCTCAGCTTACAGCAGCACTAA
Organism: Gastrophryne carolinensis; assembly: GCA_027917425.1. Lineage (NCBI taxonomy): Eukaryota > Metazoa > Chordata > Amphibia > Anura > Microhylidae > Gastrophryne > Gastrophryne carolinensis. Next base: position 404,929,402 of record CM051239.1, on the reverse strand, counting down.
CATCAGTCCACTCTCAAGTACTTACCTAATAGCAGACCAGCCTTCAACAGCATCATCATCATCAAGGAACCCCAGTCCACTCTCAAGTACTTACCTTAAAGCAGACCTACACTTCAAACACAGAATTAAACTTCAAGACTTCAATCAACTTATGAAGACAGGTGAGTCCAGCATTGTGCACCACCGGTAATTACAATACCTCTTGTTTACAAAAAGAAGTACCCAATAGAGCCATCTACGGCACTGGGCACTTACGGTCCAGGTAACCATTAATTTGGTGACCAGGTAGAGAAAAAATCTCCAACAACTTTGGAGATTTTTGAGGCCTAATCAGCCAGAGGCAATGATACTGGTTGTCGCTGGTTAGATTATCTGGTAGAAATACCAACCTCAAACATTTTTAACCCTAACCCTAAATTTTTTTCCAGCCTCTAAGAAGCGGACTTAGAAGAATCACCTGCAACGCTAACCAAGCCTCCTAACAAGAACGTATCTTCACTTGTGCTAACCATTTCTCCTACTAACCTTAATTCCATCCACAGCGCACCTAATACTTACCTTTTTCCTAGAACAACTATAGGATCAGGATAAGTAAACACCCACTTCGATCTGTGTAAATAACCCATCAATCAGAGGAAGGGGGTATTTGATCTTAATGGTTATTTTATTTAGGCCCTGGTAATCTATGCAGGGACGTAGCCCCCCGTCTTTCTTCTCAACGAAGACAAAACCCGCCCCGGCCGTCGAAGTGGATGCCCGTATGAACCCCCTTTTTAAATTTTCAGCAATGTAATCCTTCGTAGCTCTATTTTCTGCCCGGGTCAAATTATAGATTTTCCCTCTGGGTGGCATGGTCCCTGGAAGAAGTTCTATGGGGCAGTCAAAGGACCTATGAGGTGGAAGAACATCCGCTGCTTTCTCAGAAAATACGTTGAGAAAGCCGTGGTAGGGGCCTGGAATCCCCTCAGAAGACAGCTGTGTGACACGCACCGGGACTTCCAAACAGGACTGAAAACACTGAGGGCCCCATCTAGTAATCTGCCTCGCTACCCAATCAATTTGAGGGTTATGTCTTTGAAACCAGGGCAGCCTGAGTACTAAAGGAGTTAAGGGCATTCTTAAAACTAGAAAACTGATCAACTCAGAATGTCCCGCTCCCACTCTGAGTAACACAGGTGAGGTCTTAAAATGAATAAGACCCCCGGCAATAGGTGTGTCATCAATAGCAGACACCCGAATAATTTTAGACAGAGGTTGGAGAGGAATTTTCAGACTTCGGGCTAACTTGAAATCGAGAAAATTCCCCGCCTCCCCACAGTCCAAAAGAGCCTCCAAATTTCTATATTCAAGGTCTACTTTAAGCTGGACTGGGACCATAAACTGAGAATATACTTGAGGAAATACCTTGCAGCCTAGGTGGGTTTCCTCGACCCCACCTAGGCCCTGAAGTTTTCCGGCTGTTTCTTGGGGCAGACTGTGACCAGGTGACTGGTCCCCCCACAGTAGAGACACAGCCCTTCCGATAATCGCCGACGCCACTCAGCTTCAGAAAGCTTGGTAGCTCCCAGCTGCATAGGTTCCTCGATAGGACATGTGGCTGGAGCTCCAGCTTTCCAGCTGGTATCGGGATGCGCCCCTCTTTCAAGGCATCTCTCCCGTAAACGTCGGTTGTTTCGAATAGCGAGTTGCATGGTTTCGTCCAGAGACTGGGGTACAGGATGATTCACGAAAATGTCCTTTATGGCATCGGACAAGCCCAGTCGGAACTGACTACATAAGGCCGGGTCGTTCCATCGAGAGTCCACAGCCCACCGACGGAACTCGGAACAGTACTCCTCAGCCTGCCGGCGACCTTGACGCAGGGTACGAAACTTAACATCTGCTGTGGCACCTCTGTCTGGATCATCGTACAAGATTTCCATTGCGGAGAATACTTCCACAGACTGCCGTGCTGGATCCTGAGGTGACAGGCTGAATGCCCAAGATTGAGGGTCCCCTTGCAGGAGGGAGATGACCAGGCCCACACGCTGTTCTTGGGACCCCGAGGAGTATGGGCGGAGTTGAAAATAAAGTTTGCAGGCATCCCGGAAGTTGGAAAACTTGCTTCTATCCCCAGAGAATTAATCGGAGAGTGGAATCTTGGGTTCCACTGGATGAGTGGCCCGGGGTCCCTGAGGGCCTGGGTTGATAAGAGCTGGACGGTTCTCCTGGGCCGCCACACCATGGGCCAGGTGTTCAACAGTCGCAGTCAAGGTCTGCACCTGCTCCAAAATTTGGTCCATGGTTCTGGCCCGTTGTACTAAAGTCTTAAAGGGGCCACAGCACTCAAACCAGTTAGCTTGCTGACCAACCTACAATCTGTCTCTAAACTAGGTTAAAAACAGGGGGCTCGGTCACACACATCTGCAGAAGTATGCTTAAGCTGCACCACCAGCGCCAAGGTGCTCCTGTGAGGTGCAGTCCTAACTCTAGTACTAATTCTAGTCTCTAAGAGCCCCATTTGGGACATACAATGCAATAGATAAATTGGGAGCAGGCTTACCTGAGGTTGCCCTAAACCTCAAGTGCAAGCCATGGGGTGGAAGGGTCTGGCCCGTTGTACTGTCAGGGACCGCGGGACATCTATATTGCATGAGCCAACAATCCCCAATCTCCACCGCCTCTTGTGCCTATAGTCAAGCCCCCGCTCGCTGGAGACACGGGTTATGCCTCTCCAGACTCGGTTGCCCCCAGGACTTACTGGCGCAAAGATTGCTGGCTTATGGAGAAGACGGGTGAACTGCAGGGTATCCCAAATCAGGGGTTAAAGCGAACAGAATACGAAACGTCAATCCAAGGGGTTAGGCAGAGAATGGTCGAGACGGGCAGGGGTCAAAGCCGGGAGGTCACAGAAGCGCGGTATCCATGGGGTAAGCAGAAGCAAGGTCAGACAGGCAGAAGGTCGGTGTGGGCAGCGGAACAGAACGCAATTCCAACAGCACACCCAAGCTAGTAATGGCTATAACGGGCACTGGTGGTCCGGGCAGGAAAATATTTATATGATAACTGGCCAATGGGAAGGGGAATGTACTGATTAGTGCAAAACGTGTGGTGATTGGTGCAACACTGGAACTAGCCCCTGATAGGAGAACCCCAGGGACTGGACTGCCCTGGCCAGCCAGGCTGTCCAGTCCCTGGCCTCTCCAGGGCAGAGGATCCTGGACCAGGACTGGTCCATTTAAACCTGCATAAAAGTAGCGTGCTCGCTGCCAGGGAGGGGCAGGAGGGGCGGCTGCTCGGCGTGGCCGTCGGAAGGGCCGTGCTGCCAGTGTGCGCGCAGAGACGCTGCGGGACAGACCTTCAGGTAAGTTTCTTACATCGGGACCTGCTTTCAAATGTGGCTCTCATGTTAGGACAGTTTGTGGGCGCCTGGTCTAGAAGCAATCTTGGCTTCTAGAGAAAATGAAAGTCTTGGCTGAAGTGTAAAGAGAAGCTGTAAAATAAATAAATCCTCGGCTTTATATTTGCAGCCAATACAAGTTGAGATGGGCGGAATTCTGTCTGAGGAGTCAAAGGACTCTTATTATACCTGGGAGTGTCCATCCTGACCAATATATCACCCATGCTGAAACAAGTTAAACAGGATCTATATAAGTGGTCAAAACTTGCATTGTTTTACTGTGCAGAGCCTAGCTTCCGAAAATGATGACCTTTGCAAATCCTGCAGTTCATCCACCTCTCAAGACAGGTCTTTAGTTCCCCTAAAAATTAGTCCTTGTCCAGACATTTAAATAAAAAAAGTTGAGAAAGAATGAGCAATTCCCTTCCTCCAGCACTGGGACGGACTTCATCTCGCCTGACACGCCTGCTCTATTCATCCCAATGTGGGGGCCGTGCAGAGGTGGGACATGCCAAACCCACCTTGTCACCCCCCAATTACAGTTAATGGAGTAGGCTTGTGGTGGCGTAAACAAGGCCCCACAGATAGTGATAAGTGAACCTGACTCGAAAATTCTGGTCTGTGACAAACTTTCCATGTTCGGGTTCCCAAACATGGACTTCCTTTAGAAGTGCCAGGGTTCGACTAAAGCCGATTATTGGGCTTCTCATCAATCAGCTTCTAGCCCTCCCTGCAGCCAATTAGGTCTGCCAGCAGGCTGCCGCTACCCCCATCCCGCCCCCTAACCAATCAGGAAGGAGATTGGGTGGGGCCGGGCTGCAAACTAGGACACAGTTGCCAGCCCGGCCAGCAAGCAGCGGAGCACACATAGCAATCTGCCTACAAAATAAATGGGGGGCTCTGTCACAGACTGCTATGGGATGATGGGGGTTGTTCTGCAATAGTCTGCTATGGAAGAAGATGGGGCCTCTGTCACAGTCTGCTATGGGATGATGGGGGTTGTTTTGCAATAGTCTGCTATGGAAGAAGATGGGGGCTCTGTCACAGTCTGCTATGGGATGATGGGGGTTGTTCTGCAATAGTCTGCTATGGAAGAAGATGGGGGCTCTGTCACAGTCTGCTATGGGATGATGGAGGTTGTTCTGCAACTATCTGCTATGGGAGAAGATGGGGGCTCTGTCACAGTCTGCTATGGGATGATGGAGGTTGTTCTGCAACTATCTGCTATGGGAGAAGATGGGGGCTCTGTCACAGTCTGCTATGGGATGATGGAGGTTGTTCTGCAACTATCTGCTATGGGAGAAGATGGGGGCTCTGTCACAGTCTGCTATGGGATGATGGAGGTTGTTCTGCAACTATCTGCTATGGGAGAAGATGGGGGCTCTGTCACACATCTGCTATGGGATGATGGGGGTTGTTCTGCAATAGTCTGCTATGGAAGAAGATGGGGCTCTGACACAATCTGCTATGGGATGATGGGGGTTGTTCTGCAACTATCTGCTATGGGAGAAGATGGGGGCTCTGTCACAGTCTGCTATGGGATGATGAGGGGTTGTTCTGCAATAGTCTGCTATGGAAGAAGATGGGGCCTCTGTCACAGTCTGCTATGGGATGATGAGGGGTTGTTCTGCAATAGTCTGCTATGGGAGAAGATGGGGCTCTGACACAATCTGCTATGGGATGTTGGCGGTTGTTCTGCAAAATTCTGCTGTGGGAGAGGATGGGAGATCTTCCGCCGTCTGCTACGAGGTGATGGGGGAATTGATTCACAGTCTGCTATGGGGGTCGATGGGGGAATTCTATAACAGTCTGCTATGATGGATGATGGGGCGATTCTGTCACAGTTTGCTATTGGGGATGATGAGGGTTCTGTCAAACAGCCTGTTTTTAATAAAGGAGACATAATATTAGTACTGTCTCATTTTGTGTTACCTTCCAATTTTCCCTCTGACACCTGTTAAAGCGTTCCTTCACTCTGAATAAGAGTCTATCTTATATGTTTCCCACACCCTGTATATACAGATTGTCCACATTAATAATCATCCTACCTGCATCTACTGCATGTCATGAGCCTTTAAACATCCAAGATGACGGCTTATGGAAGCCGCCATCTTATCAGGCAGCCTGCAAACAGGAAGTGCCTCCTGACTGTGCTGCTCTGCATTCTGAGACTGCTGACCTTTACCTGACCCCAGCTCTGCTCTGTCTGAGCAAAGCACAGCTATAACCCGCCCCCCTGTAACTTATCCCACTCTCCTCTCCTCAGTAAGTGTGATGCTTCTGAGTCAATATGGCGGAGCCCGTATCCTAAATTCCTGAACAGAGTTGCAGCCCAGTGGGAGAAAGAATAATAAGTTAGTGACTAAAAACGTAAAATATATTAATTTTAGATGCTGGGGAACTGTTTTTTAAGAGTTTGGGCTTTTCATTAAATCACGCTGAAGGTCCAGTTTAAGGAATTCATATCTTCCCCAGATGTCCTTCAGGATGGCTAGACACTCACTTCCTTTCCCTAAACCAGAAACACACACTGACTGAGTATTAAAGCCCCGTCCCTTCTCCTCAGCCCTCAGTGTTTCCACCCAGGAAACATGTGATGGAGTATGTTCATGGATGGAGGGTTGATAACAGGTCCGGATCACTCCGGTGCCCATCTTTTCCCCCTATTTTTCTTTACAGAGCCTCAGCTAGGTTGGGTACACTCTGTAGGTTTCTTTTCTTTACCCCTATATGGGGGGGGGGGGGCGCTATCTTTTCCCTACGCCCCCCCTCCCCGGATGCCAGGCTCCCTACACAAGAACTCCAAGGTATGGTGTTCCCTCGTGGTGGCAGGGTGGGGAACGTTGAATTCTGCAGAATACAGGTCAGGTACCTGGTTTGCTGCAGTGTCAGGGTAAATATGGCGTTCTGGGTCAGGCTCCGGGGGCGCTTCCAGCCAGTAGGAGGGTAGTGGGCTGGAGGTGTTTCCTTCTCTTCCAGTTTAGTGACAGCACTGAAGACGAGGGGCGCATGACATCACTTCTGGGTCAGGGGGCTGTTTCAATGTGCCGGGTGCGCATGACGTCATTCCTCGACACCCAAAATGGCACCAGAACGCTGGAGGAAGGAGCACCTGGGGCTTTCAGGACATCATAAGTGTTCCTTACTCCGGGGTGGTTAATGGTGCAGGGGGAGGGAGGAACCTAGGTCCCTAGTTAATGACCTTATGTTATTCCCTTTCAGGTTAAGGAGGAAAAGGAGAAGCATGCCAAGCCTAAAGATCCTAAGGGAAATTAATGATGTTATGGAGCCTAAAGAAGTTAAAGATAGGCCCCTACCTAGATCCTGCCAAAATAGCCAAATGCACCTACACCTATGTACACGTTGTCTCCAGGATGCGGTTACGCCTAATCTTAATCCCCTGATTTCAGGTTTTTTGTAGTGCCTGAAAGGCGGAATGGATAGCACATTTGCTTCATACAATCCAAACTGGATCAGTTTTGCCTGCCCTCCGAGCTCCCACCCCAGCTTATCCAGAGGACACAGGGGTCAGGGGCCCGGAAACAAGTAGGTCATCCACAGTGATCCCAGGTTTCCCCCCTAGACCGAGAGCATCAGATGAAGAAGAGTTAGTATCTATTCACTCCTGCCACACAGAGCAATCAGCTAAGATGAAGACAGCTGGCAGTTCTAGATTCAGGTTTGTGGTAGAAGACACGGCAGATCTCATTCAGGCTTTCTATACCACGCTAAAGATTGAAACCCCAGCCCAGCCTATGTTTCTCAAGGATTATCCCACCATCCTTCAGCACGACCCCTTATTTCCTCCTCGTGGGTCGTGCTGAAGGATTCATAGAAAAAACATTACCGGTAAGTTTAACAGTGATTTTCTCCCATTATCCTTCAGCACAACCCACGGAGACAAAATAAGTGGTCGCACTTGAAGCGGACCTTAACACTGAATAAGAGCATATCTTATTTTCTACACTCTGAACATACAGATTGGTCACATTCAAAATCATCCTACCTGCATTTACTGCATGTTATGAGCCTTTAAACATCCAAGATGGCGGCTCATAGAGCATCAGGCAGCCTGCAAACAGGAAGTGTACTCTGACTGTGTCGCTCTGCATTCTGGGATTGCTGTCCTTTCCCTGACCCCAGCTCTGCTCTGTCTGTGCAAGGCGAAGCTATAACCCCGCCCCCTGTACTTTATCCCACTCTCCTCTCCTCAATATGTATGATACTTCTGAGTCAAGATGACGGCGCGGGTATCCTAGAGTCCTGAACAGAGTTGCAGCCCAATGGGGGAAAGAATAATAAGTAAGTGACTAAAAACTTAAGCAAGTGACCACCCTAGGCACACAGGCCTAGGGTTTCCAAATGGTAAATACAGCCCTGGCTACACCTACTTACACACAGGTCTGGTGCCTTTACAGCAGTGCCCCTCAGAAGAACATCTGGACTCTTCCACCCACTTGGTGGGTACCAGGGTATTTTGGCAAGGGTATGGTGTATCACAATGATGCTTGGGCATTGGGGCTGATTCATTGACCTCTAAGTCTCTCAGCACCTATGCCTGGTGTGCAGGGTTAGCAGTCCCAGGGGTGGGGTTGAATTAAAGTGGACCAAAACCCAGTTGGATCGGCCTGGGAATCTGTAAGTTTCCTGGGCCGATCCATTCCCTCCCCGCAGGGCGCCCAAAATCGGGATGCCCCGCTGTGTGACATCCTCCAGGTCACCAGCTACACTTACCTTAATTCCGGTCTAACGGCGCATGCGCAGGCCACATCCCCGCTATCCCTCTAGCAGGGAGCGTGCACGCACCAGCCATATGTGAATGGCCCGTGCGGGTACGTTCCCTATTAGAGGGAAGCGTGCTCGGAGCTGCTGAGCTAAGACGTCGCTCAGATGTGCATAGGTCAGCGGCTCCAAGCGCGCTGATTGGACGAGCGGCCGTGCATGCGCCGTAGGACCATGGTGAGGTGAATTGATGCTAGCGATCTGGGGGGGTTTACATAGCGGGGGAGTGGAGCAAAACCCAGGATAGTTAAAATCCCTGGTTTTGGTCCACTTTAAGGTGTGCCCGAATTTAGTATTTTGGGGGAAATGGGCAATGCAGACCAAACACACTTGCATCATCACTAATCGGCAGCTTCTCTAACCTACATTGTTATGTATTTGCTGCAGTATCCATAAAAGATCATTGACCTGAGTCATCCCTGATTATGACACAGCTCAGTTTCTGATTTCATCTGACTCACAGATTAATTGGTTTGCAGAGAAGAGCTGTTGCAACACATTAATGATGAATGTGTCCTAAACAGCTCTGTTTGTTTTACAACAGTTGGCCGGGCGGAATGATGTGCCGCTCTGCTACAGGGCTTTTTAAAATGGACCAAAAACCCTTGCTGTCTGGCCAATTCTCTACTCTGGGGGAATCCCAAATTGCGATACCTCACTGTGTGAAACCCCTGGGGATCGACCAATATACGCTCTTACTACTTTACAAATTTTCTCCACTTAATTTAATTTCATTTTCCTCCCAAAAAAAGCCAAAATGTCTGAATTCCCCTACCAAGAGAAAAACCCTTACCTTGCTTGTAGTCCAGCGCTGTTCTAATAGATCTGTGCGGCCTTCACATAGAAAGACGCAAAGCAGCATCACCAGCTCCATGAGCGCTCCTGTTTGCCCATTCACTTTAATGGGCGGGTGGAAGCGTACACGGAACATGGGGAAGCCGCTTTGTGCTTTCTCCCAAGATAGCAGCGCTCAGGACCCGGAGCACCGGGTTTTTTTCTTTGTATGGCATGGCAGGGCTGCGCACAGCCCAGAGATGCCATATGCCGAGCCACAGATGCGATGCGGGAACCCCTGTGAGGTAAGTATAGCAGCTAATCTGAGGGATTTCACAAACTGGCTCATCCAAATTCAGGATGACCTATTGGGAACAAACACAACCCAATATGGTGGAAATCCCTGCTTTTGGTCCACTTTAACTCGCCTAGCCTCCGATCTAACAGTGCTGCCCTGCGAAATCTTTAGCTAGGTGCGTACCCGTAAATGACTGATGCAGGCACATCCCCAGCTAGACTCCAGTGCGGGGCTTTGGTCCACTTTAATCATATACTGTGATGCTACAAGCTCTCCCACATGAGGCGGAGAGCTCGCCACATCCTTGTGAATGACTTATCCTCTTATCCAGTCTGGTGTCATTCATTTTCCTTTCCAGTCACCTTACTTGACCTGAAAGGCAACAAGAGAAGTGATAACCATTAACTCAACTGGAACACTGTTCAGTCCAAATTCCAAGATGATGTTTTTGTTCAGTGCCAGAAGCTATTAATTATTATTATCCATTATTTATAAAGTGCCATCGTCTTCTGTGGTGCTGTACAAGCTTACAATATTTATATATTCTTAGTATACATCACGTCCCGTTCCGAAAGATATCCTTACACATGGGTTATTCATCTTCAGATGTCACGTGACTGCAGAGCAGAAAAAGTGGCCCCTCCCGGCCCATATATACAGAGGCACCTCCCACAGAACCCCAGATTTTCTCTGCAGTTTCGGACTGCCAGGACGAGAAAGTGTCTCTCTCTTTTTCAGGCAGGTGAGCAGGGTCTTATGGCCCTATGGACCTGTGGAGCTATTCCCACCCGTTCCGTCTTTATTATACTGCCTCCCAGCCTTGGCTGTAGCGTTCGGGTGAAGGTAGACGGCACCATATTTAGGTGCTAAGGAGCTGTGCTCCGCCGCAACTCCCCCACCAAAGGGTAGACTTGTTCAGGCCATGGTGAGACTTATGGGATGCCCTGCCCGCATTACGTGTGCCTTTCTCCCCTATCCCTCAGTGGGTTCCCTTATGGATGACTGCTGACTCCCCTCGTTCCTCTGAGTCCCTTAGGGGAAGGGGGCGGTGGTTTTATATATATATATATATATATATATATATATATATATATATATATATATATTGTGTTTTCATGTATTTGTGTGGCACCATTTGTATCATGCTCCGGCGTATGCGGAGCGCATTATGCAGTGATCCCCGTTTAAATTGGTTGCACTGTTTTCCTTTTATCTGATACCACGCTCTTGTACACCGCTTTGCATATGGCGGCGACATTTACCTCAGGCGCTACAGCGCAGCCATTGGCTGTTTAATTCACGTGAGCGTGTCTTTTTGCGTCACTCCCCCGCGGCCCGCCCCTCGAGGTATTTGTGGGCGCCATCTTGTCTCGGCGGTGCTGCATAGCCGGCGTCTCCGTTTGCGGTCTGTAAGTGCCCTCGCGGGCTATCTTTTTTTCATACTCCTCCGTTATATGTATCTATGCCTTACAGGATCCTCTCTTTATGTCTTTCAGGCCTATAGAACTAGTGGTTTCTCCCGGCCTATACATTGAGGGAAATTTGTTTTAATACCTTAAATCCCCCCACTTCCCTTGCGGTGCATTGGGGGCATCCCGGGTTTGCTTCTAGCATTATTCCCAATTGGCCGTTTTGAGCCACACTAATCACCATATGGAGGCTTCTCAAGACAATGAGTCCGGGGTTCCTTCGGGACAAGGCCGGTTCTGTACTGATTGTGGGGTTTCCCCTGTACCTTGTGACTTCAAGGTCTGTCTTTCCTGCGCCCAGCAGACTGTTGCGCGGTTGTCTGGGATGCCCCTGCTGAGGGCCCCGTCCCCTGAGGCCTTGCCTACTCCCCCTCGCTTACATTCAGCTCCGGTTGTGTCGCATGCTAGCGGGGGTGCCCAATCTGATTTTGCTACTAGATTGGCCTATCTGGAGAGGCGGATGGGTGGTTCTGAGCCGCGCAAAGCCATTGGCAAGACACAGCATTTGATTGATAATGTGCATGTTTGCCCTATGACTTCTGAAGCTATGGATGACATTGTTGGGTTTTCCCCTGAGGGGGAATTATTCTCTGAGTCTGATTCTGAGGATCAGGATAGGTACTTGGATGATCCCATGACGGGATCCAAGTCTTGGGATGCAGCTGATACTGACAGGTTGCTAGCTCATTTATTTGAAGTGCTTGAAATTTCTCCCCCCTGTTGTTCCTCCGCAGCAGCAGGGAGAATTATTTTATGCTGCTGTGCTGGGAGTTCCCCGCACAGGCACATTTCAACAATCTTGTTTTCCAAGAATGGGAGAAGCCTAGTAGGCTTCCTGGTGTACCTAAAAGCTGGGATAAGAGGTATCCCTTTCCCCTGGAAACAGTTAAATTATGGTGTTCCCCACCCGAGGTTTAGGCACCAATACTTGGACTATCTTATACCTCTATGCTGCACTCACCTGACACTACCACTTTAAAAGATGTGGAAGACCGGCGCATTGATCAGCTGGCCTCTCATGGTTTTGCCTGTGCAGGGACCACACTACGCCCTGTGTGTGCATCTGCTATTACAACTGTTGCGATCAGAAGATTGATCAGAAGTGCCTTAGAGGGCGGTTCTGCGGCTTTGGGCAGAGATGTATTTAACTGGTTTATGTATTGTGAGGAATTTACTTCATTTCTTGCTGCCCTGGAGGATGCCATTAGAATGTGCGGCGGAACCTCTGCTCTGCTGGTTGCTATACGCCGTTCTGTTTGGCTGCGCTAATGGATGGCAGATATTGCTGCTAAGAAGGCTCTTACTGGGGCTCCCTTTAAAGGGCTGTGCCTTTTTGGGGAACGTCTGGATCTGTTTGCAAAGGAAAGCAAGCTGCCTCAGCGCAAGAAGCCTCTCAGGCCCTTTCGGGGGTTCCAGAGTTGCTCTGTCCCCCTTTTATTCCCCCAGGAGAGGAAGGGGGGCTCCCCCCGCTGGGGGCCGTGGTGAGTCATGGAGCAGGGGAAGAGGACGTGGCAGGCCCGGCTTCCTGGGGTTCCAAGCCTAAATCCTCCCCCAAGCCACCTCAGGCATGAAGGGGCGCCCTCACCCATCCGGGTGGGGGGTCGGCTTCGGTTTTTTGCTCACGTCTGGAGACGCCTTGTCTCAGACCGGTGGATTCAGGAGGTAGTCTCCTCTGGTTACAAGATAAGGTTTGCAGCCTGGCCGCTCCCAAGATTCATAAAATCCCGGATGGCTCAAGACCCCCTGTCAGCTCAGTGTCTGTGTCTGGTTACTGGAATTGGGGGTCATTTGCCCGGTTCCTCTGCGGGAAAGGGGCAGGGGCTATTATTCCAATTTTTTCACTGTCCCCAAAAAGGACGGATCTGTCAGGCCTATCCTGGATTTAAAGCTTCTCAACAAATTTATCAGATTCAGGCGCTTTCGCATGGAGACTCTGCATTCTGCCATAAATTCTCTTCGCCCAGGGGACTTCTTGTCCTCTATAGACATCAAGGATGCTTACCTTCATGTGCCAATTTTTGCAGCATTACCAGTTTGTGGCTCTGCCAAGGTGTTGGCAGGAGTAATGGCTCTGTTGAGATCTCAGGGCATTCGCATTCTGTCTCCTTCCAGGGTAAAGTCTTTTCTGGGCATGACTCTGGATACATCTCAGGTCAAGGTCTTTCTCCCTCAGCTGAAGGTAGAGAGTCTTCAGGCACAAATACAGCTCCTGCTGTCTTGCCCTCATCGGTCCATCAGACAGGCAATGCAGCTGGTGAGTCTGATGGTGTCCAGCTTCGATGATGTCCCATACGCTCAGTTTCACATGAGACCTCTCCAGGTTCATCTCCTGTTGGTATGGAATCGGGACCCAGGGTCCCTGGTTTAGGTATTTGTGCTGTCCCCTCTGGCCAGGCGGTCTCTGTCATGGTGGCTGGACCCAAGGAATCTGCTAGTGGGCAGATCTTTTCTGACTCCCTGCTGGGAGGTGGTCACCACGGATGCCAGTCTAACTGGTTGGGGGGGCTTTTGAAAGTCCCTGAAATTCCAGGGGCAGTGGGGTCCTCAGGAGGCCCATGCCCCAATCAACATTCTGGAACTAAGGGCAATAAGGGCAATATTAGTGCTTTCCCAGCTGACCACGTGCCTTCGGGGTCTGGCGGTACAGATCCGCTCAGACAACCAGACGGCAGTTGCTTACATCAATCATCAGGGAGGAACCAGGAGCAGGAGGGCTCTCAAGGAAGTATCCCTGATTCTGTCATGGGCAGAGGACAATGTTCCCTGCATCCCGGCTGTGTACATTCCGGGGGTGGAGAATCTGGAAGCAGACTCTATGAGCAGGGGGGCTTCTCGCATGGGAGAATGGTCCCTCAGCAACAGGGTGTTTCACTCTCTGTGCCTCTGTTGGGGCTAGCCGGATGTGGACCTGTTTGCGTCCCATCACAACCACAAGCTTCCAGCCTTTGTCTCCCTGTCACAGGATCCCCTGGCCCTGTCAGTGGATGCTCTGGCAATGTCTTGGAAGAGCTTTCAGCTATGTTTTTCCTCCATTTTCTCTGCTGGGCAGGGTGCTGCGCAAAATAACCCAGGAGGGGGTGCCAGCCATTCTGGTGGCCCAATGCTGGCCAAGAAGAATTTGGTTCGCAGAAATCATACAGTTGGCAGTAGATCAGTTCGTCCTGCCCCTGGTGCCAGACCTGCTCACTCAGGGGAGGCTGCGCCACCCCAATTTACAAACGCTTGCTTTGATGGCCTGGCTGCTGAAACCTCCATCTTGATGGACAAAGGGTTGCCGGCCTCTGTAGTTAATACCATGATCAGAGCTAGGAAGAAGTCTTCTTCTACCATTTACTACAGGGTTTGGCGTGCTTACATTGACTGGTGTGAGTCTAGGTCACTTCCAAGTCGGGTGTTCTCAATTCCCAGGATATTGGAAATTGGAACATGGCTTGGATCTGGGTTTTCAGCTTAGTACTCTGAAGGGCCATGTTTCTTCTCTGGCTGTTTTTTTCCAAAGATCTTTTGCTCAGCATCATCTGGTCAAGACCTTCTTTCAAGGAGTTACTCGTTTGTGTCCTCCTCGCAAGCGCATGTTACCCGTTTGGGATTTGAACTTGGTTTTGTCTGCCATGCAAGGGTCTCCTTTTGAACCTTTGCAGGAGGCGGCTTTGTCCACTCTAACGGTCAAGGTAGCCTTTTTGACTATTACCTCAGTCAGGCGAGTTTCTGAATTGGCGGCGCTTTCCATCAAGCCTCCTTATTTTGAAAGACACCAGGACAAGGTGGTGTTGCGCTTTAAAACTGATTTTCTGCCTAAAGTTGTGTCTGCTTTTCATCTCAATCAGGACATTGTGTTGCCTTCCTTGTGCCCTATCCCTGGTAACCCCAAGGAAAGGGCGTTACATTCTCTTGATGTAGTTAGGGCTGTGAAGTTCTATTTGGTGGCTACTGAATCCTTTAGGAAGACTGATGCTTACTTTGTGGTTCCGTCTGGTCCTAAGAAGGGCCAGGCTCCTGCTAAATCCACTATCAGCAAGTGGATCCGTTAGGCCATGATTCAGGCCTATTCTACTAAGGGAAAGAAACCTCCTTTCCGCCTTACTGCTCATTCTACTCGTGCTATTGGTGCCTCTTGGGCTTTTCAGCACCAGGCTTCTGTTGAACAAGTTTCCAAGGCTGCAACTTGGTCTTCTGTTCATACTTTTTCTAAGTTTTACAAGGTTGATGTTAAGGCCTCAGCTGATGCTGGTTTTGGCCTCAAAGTTCTGCAGGCGGCAGTGGTTTAGACTGCTTGTCGTTGCTTTTGGGGATCCCACCCTACCTTACGGACACTGCTATTGGATGTCCCATGTGTAAGGATATCTTTCGGAACGGGATGTGATGTATACTAAGAATAATACAATTCTGTGATTACTCACCTGTAGAATTGTTATTATGAGTATACATCACGTCCCGTTCCGCCCCACCCTTGTTGTTCTTGTTACCTCTTTATGGTGACAGTTGTTTATATTCTCCCGGCTTTGTTAACTGCTTTTTAAATACTGGGGTTATGTGGGAGGTGCCTCGGTATATATGGGTCGGAAGGGGCCACTTTTTCTGCTCTGCAGTCACGTGACATCTGAAGATGAATAACCCATGTGTAAGGATATCTTTCGGAACGGGACGTGATGTATACTCCTAATAACAATTCTACAGGTGAGTAATCACAGAATTGTATTATTGTATATATTTTTACTACGCAGAGTATTATGGACCAGACGTGACAGAGATACAGAAAATACACATTGATACAGGAGTATATTAGGAGTGAGGGCTCTGTCCTGATGAGCTTACAACCTTTTTTGGTCTAGGGGCCACACTGTTGTATTGTTCCACTTCAAGGGGCAGCAAAAAATGTAAGCTGCAAATTCCTTTATGTATATGCAAAAGGCATACCTCTCAACTGTCCCTGATTTGGACAGGGCTGTATTCGGTGTTCATGGTGCCCTAGGTACCGTATATACTCGAGTATAAGCCGAGTTTTTCAGCCCACTTTTTGGGCTGAAAAAAGCCGCCTCGGCTTATACTCGAGTCAATCACTAATGTCGGTGACCTAACTGAGGAGCTGAGCTGCACAAACTTGTCGGAAAAGGCGTGACTCCATCCATCGCGACTGACGCCAGTGCCAGCCAATCCTCACTCGCCTTAGCACAGGTGAACCCCGCCCACCTGACTTGACGGCCACTGGACGTGTAGCAGGTTGGGGGCGGGACTTCCGTTGTCAGGGTCGGTTGCTGCAGTGTGTCCGGAGCGCGCTGGCGGGTGACGGAGAGGCGGCCATGAACGGCTTCAGCACGGAGGAGGACAGCCGGGATGGGCCGCCGCCCCCCCTCCGCGCCATTCCTCGGTTGCTGCAGTGTGTCCGGGTAAGGCCCGGCATGTCTGGAGCCCGCTGGAGGGTGACGGAGAGGCGGCATGAACGGCTTCAGCACGGAGAACAGCCGGGATGGGCCGCCGCCCCCCTCCGCGCCATTCCTCGGCCAGACCTGCTGCCTGCAGAAGAGCATCAGCCAGAAGCGCCTCAAGCTGGACATAGACAAGACGGTCAGTGTGAGTACATTGTGTGTATTTGTGTGTATAGTGTGCATATGTATGTACTGTATATCATTTATGTGTGTGTATATATGTGTACATACGGTCAGTGTGTGTACATTGTGTGTATATATATATATATATATATATATATATATATATATATATACACCGTATATACTCGAGTATAAGCCAAGTTTTTCAGCCCACTTTTTGGGCCTCGGCTTATACTCGAGTCAATAACTTTTCCCATTATTTTGTGGTAAAATTAGGGGCCTCGGCTTATATTCGGGTCGGCCTATAGTCGAGTATATACGGTACTTTAAGTTCTTGCGCCCCCTTTTTTTAAGTTAGGTCATGGTCCATATAAAAAAAATTGTGTAGGGGGAAAGGGTGCAATGAGCTAGATGCAGAGAATGTGTGTGATGGAGGAGAGCACAAAGGGGGAAATGCAGAGAAGCAGGCAAGCATGTTCCATCTTTTACTGCATTTTGACATACAGGAGTCACATGACCACACCAGTGGAGGGGAGATGCTCTAGTCTGCGTTCAACCCATTGCCCTCGCTAACTACTCAGGGGTACTGGGGGCGGCAAGTGAGGGTAGTGTGGGCCGCAGGTTGTGCATCCACGGTCTAAAGGATGAGGGTGGAGATGAGGGCTTGAGTCACAGGCAGTATGTGCTAAGCATAGTGCTTTTAAGAGCAACCACCCCCCTTCAAGCCTATAAGACCTTTGCGGGGTTGGTCTACCTCTTTATGGGGCATCCCGAATCAGGATTCCCCTCTGTGTGAAATCCCCCAGATCACACCATCCACTCACCTCCAGTTAGAGGCAGGGACGGGGATGTGGCCAGCGACACTCGCTCTATTCAGATTTCCTTCTGGATGGAACGAGTGTTGATTATTGGCTGGCCTGCGCATTTGTCATGGGCATGGGGGAAAAGGTAATGCCTATCCTGGGTAATTGCCAAAGAGCAACAACACCCACATAAAGTCGGTTGTAGAGATTATGAAGTGGGGGGGTTGCTTCAAGTGGACCAAAACCAGGATTATGACTATCCCAGAATTTTGGACCTTCCCTTGGGGTTTTACACAGTGGGGCATCTCGATTGTGGATGCCCCGGTGGAAAGGAATAAGACGGCCCTTGAGTATTATATATTCTGTGCATTAGTATGCAAGGCATAAAGCGCTGATTGGACGAGAGCCCACGCATGCATTGTGAGAAAGTTGAGTGGAGTGGGCGATCGGGTGAATGATCCAGTTTTGAGGGCACTGGATTGGAGAGTTGTATGAGGGAGCGCATTCCAGAGAAGTGGAGCGGCACGTGTGAAGTCCTGAAGATTGGAGTCATGTGATCAGGGTTGAGACTGGAGGAGGGCCTGACCAGAGCGTAGGTATCACTGCATAAGTGATGAAATGTAGTAAGCTCCACAGACAAGTGTCACACAGCGGAGGAATCCAAGGGGGTAGGTATTTAAAGGTCACTTAAAGTGGACCAACACCCAGGATTTTCACTATCCTGGGTGTTGGTCCACTTCCACGGGGCCCTGCTGTGTGAAACCCCCCAGAAAGCCCAAAAAAACCTCACCCCGCTCCTACGGCGCATGCGCGAGTGCTCCGCCAATCAGCGCGGACGGACAAGCTGGAATATGGACCGGACAAGAAGAGCGCGCCCGCTTCCCTCTAACAGGGAGCGCACCTGCGCCGGCCATTCACAAACGGCCCTGCTAGAGGGAAGCGCGAGAGGCGGTGGCGGCGGCCCACGCATGCGCCGTTGGAACAAGGAAAAGGTAGGATTTTTGGGGGTCCTGGGGGGGTTTCACACAGCGGGGTGCCCCGCGGGCAGGGAGCTGATCTATCTATAAGATTCCCGGGCCGATCAGCAGTGGGTGTTGGTCCACTTTAAATTAGGCTCTTAGCGTAGCAGCTTAGAACATTGAAGTGTTTCTCTTGGCAAAACCATTTCAGCATCGGTTGGGGCGGGTGAGGGCAGGAGATTGGCTAACGCTGAGGTTCAGTTTCAACTGACTACAGTGCCTGGCTGCTAGGTGGGAGCTTTAGAGTCTATTTAAAGCGGACCTTCACCCTGAATAGGAGCCTATCTTATATGTTTCCCACACCCTGCACATACAGATTGCTCACATTAAAAATCATCCTACCTGCATCTACTCCATGTTATGAGCCTTTAAAGATCCAAGATGGCGGCTCACAGAGCATCAGGCAGCCTGCAAACAGGAAGTGCCTTCTGACTGTGCCGCTCTGAATTCTGGGATTGCTGTCCTTTCCCTGACTCCAGCTCTGTCTGTGCAAAGCACAGCTATAACCCGCCCCCTTCTTCTCCTCAGTATGTGATGCTTCTGAGGCAAGATGGAGGCACCCATATCTTAGAGTCCTGAACAGAGTTGCAGCCCAGTGGGGGAAAGAATAATAAGTAAGCGACTAAAAACTTAAAATATAATAATATTAGATGCTGGGGAATAGTTTTTTAAGGGTTTGGGCTTTTCATTAAATAATGCTGAAGGTCCAGTTTAAAGGGATTTTATCACCTAAATAAAAAAAACAAAAGTGTACTAGCTTTTTGTCCACCAAAGCTGATCTTTCCTACTTTGGTGATGAGCAACTGATTTGAGATCTCCTGCTGAGTGAAAAAAAGGTTGTGATGGGGGAGGGGCAGGAAGTGGTTCGGGTTTGTCCAACCCTTGTGATAGCAAACAGCGTGCTGTCTATTTTTCTCTAATAGGAGCAGTATGTAATGCTGGTTATGTCAATGTTTTAAGCCAGGGGAGCACAGCTTATCTACTCACATACAGTACACTTAAAACGGACCTTCACCCCGAATAAGAGCCTATCTTATATGTTTCCCCCACCCTGTGCATACAGATTGTCCACATAAAGTATCATCCTACCTGCATCTACTGCATTTTCTGAGACTTTAAACATCCAAGATGGCGGCCCATGGAGCATCAGGCTGCCTGCAAACAGGAAGTGTCTTCTGACTGTGCCGCTCTGCATTCTGGGGTTGTGCACCATTTCCTGACCCCAGCTCTGCCCTGTCTGTGCAAAGCACAGCTATAACCCCACTCCTCTTCACTTTTGGCCTCTCTCCTCAGTAGGTGATACTACTGAGCCAAGATGGCGGCGCCCGTATCCTAGAGTCCTGAACAGAGTTGCAGCCCAGTGGGGGAGAGAATAATAAGCGACTAAAAATGTTAAATATATTACGGTAATTTTAGATGCTGGGGAATAGTTTAAGGTTTTGGGATTGCTGAAGGTCCGGTTAAACTGGACCTTCAGCATGATTTAATGAAAAGCCCAAACCCTTAAAAAACTATATTCCCCAGCATCTAAAATGTATTTATTTTAAGTTTTTAGTCACTTATTATTCTTTTATGCACTGGGCTGCAACTCTGTTCAGAACTGTAGGATACGGGTGACACCATCTTGACTCAGAAGCATCGCACATACTGAAGACACTTCCTGTTTGCAGGCTGCCTGATGCTCCATGAGTCGCCATCTTGGATGTTTAAAGGCTCATAACATGCAGTAGATGCAGGTAGGATGATTTTTAATGTGAGCAATCTGTATGTACAGGGTGTGGGAAACATATAAGATAGACTCTTACTCAGGGTGAAGGTCCGCTTTAAAGTGGACCAACACCCAGGGGTGATCTATAAGATTCCCGGGCCGATCACCTCCCTCACCACGGGACATCCGAGATCGGGATGTCCCGCGGGGTGAAACCCCCCAAAAAACCTTACCTCTAGACGTGCGCGCGCCCGCGCCGGCCGTTTGTAAATGGCCGGTGCGGGTGCGCGCCCTGTAAGAGTGACGTGCGGGAGGCGGCGGCGGACGCGCTGTCTTGTCCGTCGCTGCCTCCCGCTTGTCCGTCGGCAGGGATTGGATGGCGCGGTCACGTGGGAGCGTGGTGAGGTGAGTTTTTGGGGCTTTCTGGGGGGTTTCACACAGCGGGGCACCCCCAATCGGGGTGCCCCCCCGAAGTGGACCAAAACCCAGGATAGTCAAAATCCTGGGGGTTGGTCCACTTTAATATATAGGGGGGGGGGGGGCAAGGAACAAAACCTGTCAAATTCACCTTTTCTCTCCACTTTAACACGCTGATCTGCAGCAATGATTCGTGTTACAACCTTTTTATCTATTCCTCATTGAGGGGGTGTGGCTTAATTTACAAATTGTCTCTCTTCCCCGCCCTGAAAACTTGGAATATGAGAAGCATGTTGGGCCCCCCCGAGCTCCTGGGCCCCGGTGCAGTTTAGTTTAGATGCGGTGAGTGCAGGGCCAGAGAAAAATCACAACAGGTCAGGCTGAGATCTGCTGCAAGTAGTTTAGCAAGGTGACGCGGAGTTGCGCTATGACGTCACAGAGCCGGTGCAAGCTGTCAGAAGGACCCGGCTGGTTCCTCTTGTGCCTTCCCAGTCACCGTAGAGCAACGCCCCGTCCCTCCCCCTCCATAGCGAGCTGTCTCCGGAGCCAGCAGCGATCTCGGGGAGGAGGAGGAGGAGGGCTGTTACAATGTAGCCGTCCTCTCTGTGGTTGCATGTGATCGTCTCTCACCTCCTCCCCTGGCTACCAGCCCCGTGCAGCCTATTACACAATGCTGCCTGACTGTGCCTGACCATGCCGAGCCTGCATAGGGGGGACCCCGCTCCTGATCTGACATCCGGATAAACTTTTCTCCTCTGACAGATCGGACGATTTCAAGTTAGACATGCCTGGACTACCCTTGTGCTAGGGCTGGATCACCCTTGGGTGCCCACAAGCCTTGATCAGGAGGGGGACAAGAACACCTTCACACTGCAGGTCAGTGATGCCGTTTTTGTGGTTCTGTGCTGCCCACACAGCTTCCAATCTGATCTGTACAATTGTATGGGAGCTGTCATTGCTGAGAATTAGAACAGGCTCCAATTCTCCGATTGCACAGAGCAATCATAAGACACAGGCAAATGCACCTGTAACTGTCAGTGGGTCCACTTACATATTAGCGGAGTGCGTCGGGAAGTTATTGCATGCAGCATTTTCAACGTAAAGGTGGAAGAGGCCATTATTATTTATAAAGTTCTATCATCTTCAGTAGCGTAGTACAAAGTAGTGTTACATGCAGGTGTAACTGTCAGTGGGTCCACTTACATATAAGCAGGAAGACGATGCATGCAATGCAACGGTGGAAGAGGCCATTATTATTATTATTATTATTGTTATTATGTTTAAAGTTCTATCATCTTCAGTAGCGTAGTACAAAGTAGTGTTACATGCAGGTGTAACTGTCAGTGGGTCCACTTACATATAAGCAGGAAGAAAGACGATGCATGCAATGCAACGGTGGAAGAGGCCATTATTATTATTATTTATAAAGTGCTATCATCTTCAGTAGTGCTGTACAAAGTAGTGTTACTGTCAGTGGGTCCACTTACATATAAGCAGGAAGACAGACGATGCATGCAATGCAACGGTGGAAGAAGCCATTATTATTATTATTATTATTATTATTGTTATTATGTATAAAGTGCTATCATCTTCAGTAGTGTAGTACAAAGTAGTGTTACATGCAGGTGTAACTGTCAGTGGGTCCACTTACATATAAGCAGGAAGACAGACGATGCATGCAATGCAACGGTGGAAGACGCCATTATTATTATTATTATTATTGTTATTATGTATAAAGTTCTATCATCTTCAGTAGCGTAGTACAAAGTAGTGTTACATGCAGGTGTTACTGTCAGTGGGTCCACTTACATATAAGCAGGAAGACGATGCATGCAATGCAACGGTGGAAGAGGCCATTATTATTATTATTATTATTATTATTGTTATTATGTATAAAGTTCTATCATCTTCAGTAGCGTAGTACAAAGTAGTTTCTAGTAACAGGGGTGCACCAGACAATACCACTGAATATAAACATGTGCTCACTCACATGAACCAAACAAGACTGAAGTGGACGTGTCCAATTACACACCTTTCTTCAAAAAGGAGCACCAATATCAATATGGATACAAAATTCTTTATTATGAACCCTCACCTTGAAGCAACATGGGAGTTGCGGGCGCGGTGATTTATATTTGATGACCCTGCGATGCTGACTCTATGTGCCATTTTTTATTCTTGAATATTCAGGTTTGCTGGTGTCGTTTAGCACGCACACGTGCACTTTGAGTATATCATTATTGTTTCCATTCACTTATAACTGTTTGAACTGGGCGAGTCTGCCAATATAGTTTCTGTGGAATTTAGTTTTTTATTCATTTTCACATATGAGGTATTGTTAAGAGTTGATATTTATTAGAGGTTTTACACTTTGAGGGTTTACACATAAAATTTTTATGCCGGCATAAAATAACTGTTATAATAGGATCTAATAAGCGCACATAGGATCTTTTGATGCATTGTTCCCCTTAGGGGGTTTTTTCATTAATATTATTGTGACCATGGGGTCATCCATGTGATTTTAATTGTCCAGTGTGTTTTTGTGTATTTTAATAGTATCTCCTTTTTCATAATAAAGAATTTTGTATCCATATTGATATTGTAATTGGTAGTACAAAGTAGTGTTACATGCAGGTGTAACTGTCAGTGGGTCCACTTACATATAAGCGGGAAGACACTGCACGCAATGCAACGGTGGAAGAGGCCATTATTATTATTATTGTTATGTATAAAGTGCTATCATCTTCAGTAGCGTAGTACAAAGTAGTGTTACAGGCAGGGTAGAACATGCAGTACATAGAATATTAGAAAAGTGGTGTTAAAGGAGCAGTATCGTGAAATTTGCATTACAAAAGATAAATAAATAGCCACACAATAGCTTCTAACATGTGTATAAATAATCTGGCGATAGAAAAAAGAAAAAATATCTGCCTTTCTTTTAAATTGTATAATGCCAATGGCTCAGTCCATTTGCTGAATAGGGGGATCTGCTGGGTTGTATTTAGTGAGCTGCTTCATTTTGCCCACTGGTCTCCTAGCAACACTTTACCTCAGAGGCTGACACTGTAATCAGTGGTAACGGCTGTGTGTGTGTGTGAGGTGCTGCTTTTGTTATGAGACCAGGTGACTCAAATATGTAAAATCTATACAAAATAAACTAAACTGACAGAAAATAACTGAAATTCTTCTTTGAATAACTGTGCAGGAAAATCTAAAGGTATTAAAGTGGAACAAAACCCTGAGTGGCCGACCCTGAAGTCTATAAGACCCGGCCATTGACCTTGCCCCCTGAGCATTCTAAATCAGGATGCCCCACTGTGTGAAACGACCCCTGGATAACCACAGATCCCCCCATTGTTCTGGCGCGCTCACGCAGATAGTCATTTAGACAGGCCGGGCGGCCAGGAAGGTTACTGCACAGGCTCCCCATCTGTGTGCAAACAGAGCTGATTGGATGAGAGCCTGCGCATGCGCTGTGGGACAGGGAAAGGTACGTTTTCACAGGCGAACTTGGGGATTTCACATATCGGGGCATCCCAAGTCGGGATGCCCCTAGGGGCACAAAACAAAACTCCAGATAGTGAAAATCCTGGGTTGGGCTTTGCTCAAAACACACAAAGCTGAAAGAAAGATTATATGGAAAAATGAAAAATAAGAATATGAGAGAGAAAATGGTAAACTCAAAGATTCTGCAGCAGAGCCAACATGAAGGGAAAACTGTCAAAATCAGCTAAATGACTTCTAGAGCTTTTCTCTCTGTTTTAGATATATAAGTTCTGGCCAGGCAATGTTGCAATGTTGTTATCTTATGCTGGACGGCTGCCAGCACTGAACAGCTGATACTTTGATACATTGTTTCACCCCTCTCCTCAGCGTGGAACAGGCCAGAGTGTCGGTCCCGACACTCAGACGACATAAACATGAGCTATTAGTCTCCAGCTGCTCAACACAGTCATCATTTTTTTCTAAATTTGTAATTCTTACTCCAACACCTACCTACATTCAAAGTACCATTTAAATATGTCACCAAGAGAAATTCGCGATACTGCTCCTTTAAGTTACTAAGTTCACAATGAATATTCTGGGAGAAAAAAATCTCTCTCTCTCTCTCTCTCTCTCTCTCTCTCTCTCTCTCTCTCTCTCTCTCTCATTCATATATATATATATATATATATATATATATATATATACACTTGGAGCACTTGAGGTCTAATAACCTGAAGGTCACATATGTCCTCGGGGGACTAAAACTGGGAGAGTCCCTTGTTCAGCAGAATCTGGGGGTAGTGGTTGACCACAGGCTAAATAACAAATGTTCCACCACTTTCCCAACCTTAAAAGTTGGTAGGTGTAATATATATATATATATATATATCTAATACAAAAAATATGGGGAACACTGTTCAGGTAAAATTCTCTCTAAAGACAAGGGGGCAATCCCTTTGACTGGAAAATAAAAATTCAATATCTAGAGGCGACAATCTTGTTTTACCATAAGAACTATAAATCTGTGGAATAGCCTCCCACAGAAGCTTCTTACAGCATCAACAGCTGACAGCTTCAAAAAAGGATTACATGCTTATTTAGAAGAAAATAACATTAACAGTTACTATTAGCGGTTATCATTAAAAAAAAAACTTTCCCCGACTCTTGGTTGAACTTGATGGACGCACACACACACACAAACAATAGGAGAGAGCCTGTCCAATAGAAGTGTAATGCGACGCAAGTGAAATGCAGTGAACCTGTGCTGAGCTTGTATGTCCCTAGACTTTACCACTTTCTTCGTTTTTCATATCAAAGTGCAGCACGTACTTTGATACAATGCATCACGTCTGCACTTAGCCTAGGGCTGCGTTGCTACAATGCACTGAAATGCAGTCACAACAAAGAGATTGCATTGCCCATTATTTTCAAAGAACTAAGGGCCTTATTTATCAAGGGATAGCGCCAGGTAGCGAATGGTGAGCGAACGGTAATGACGGTCACCGTCACGAGAACGCCGGCTCCCCTCCGCAATCACACATTTATCAAGCCGATCCTGCTTAGCGACTGACAGAGCGCCAGATAGCGAAGCATTCATCATTATTCCAGCCTCACCCCACAGCGCCAGCGAGCGACCTTGATCAGCGACAGGTATGACCTCTCGCTACCTGGCGCTCTCCAATGCATTTCAATGGAGCAATCTTTAAATATTCATAATTAATTGATATTAATGATTTTTTTTTTTTTTTTTAAATGTCAAAAGTTTTGTGACCACTTCTGCAATGTTAGATTTTTTTTTTATGGTAAAATTGATATTACAGGTCTGATATTAATGTATTCATATTACAAAATGTTTATAAAAACTTGTTTATTTTTTTTTTCCAAAAATATGGTTGTTTGGGGGTTAAAAAACTACTTTTAACCCATCGCCGCCAGCGCTCTGGGGTTTAAACAAGCATTTCACAGCGCGAGAATTTTTTGAGCGTGATTTGTTAATGAATATGCTGGGAGCCGTTCGCTATGGCCATTCGCTGTCATGCGCTCCCATACAGCGCGGAACCAGTCAAACGGCGACTCCTAAACCCGTATTCCACATTACCGCACACCGACTGAGTCGCTGTCAACAACCGAACAACGGCCAAGCACAGCGAATACTAGCGGGCGCTGTGAAAATAACGCTACTGCCGCTCATCTGTCGCTACCTGGCGCTATTAATAAATCGCCCTCTAATTCTTATATATGTGCCAAGTGCAACTCAATGCAGGTCAGCAGAGGTCAATGGCAATGCAAATATTTTTTCACAATGTATGCAATACAGGGAGACTTCAGAAGCTAAGAGGCCTTCCTGTTTTGGGATGCCCCTCTGTGCCGATCGCCCGTAATAACACTTCTTCCTGGTCCAATGGTGAATGCGCAGGCTCTCATCCTATCAGAGCCATATTCTGTGACCATGTCATTCAGGAAACGGCTCTGATTGTTTTCCTTGGGAAGGCCAAGCAGATGCAGCCCTTGCTTTTTCTGCATGTGCGCATGGTCCCGTCCCAGCCATTCAGACCAGTTGGGGTGAGAGCACGTGGGTGCTCCCCATTGAAGCAAGTTTGCCTAATAACATCATCACGGCAATTAGCCCTGATTGAGCAAGAGCCCAGGCATGCACCATTGGAACAAGAAGAGGTGAGTTATTATGGGAGATTTTGGTGGTTTCACACAGCGGGGCATCCCGTTTCTGGAAGGGCACGAAGCAAAACCTAGGATAGTGAAAATCCTTGCTTTTGTCCCACTTTAAAGCTGAACAAAATCTGTGATTTTTACTACCCTGGGTTTTGTTCTTTGCCCCGCTTTGTTCAACCCCCTGAATCTCCTGTAAAAACGTCCCCTTCCCCAGTCCCACAGCGAATATGCGGTCTCTCGTCCAATCAGCGAGGTATATTAATATGCCTATTAATAATCGGCATACGGCTATGTTTAGTCATAGAGCCCAGCAACAGGGAGCAGACTCATCCCCAGTTTCCCTTTAGATGAGGGTGCGCTCCCACCCCCAGCTTATCTGAATGGCTGAGCGCGGGAGCGTGCCTCATCCCAGAGATGCTATGGATGCGGACGACATTTTTTAACTCGCCGTGGGAGCCCGGACAAAGGTGGGCTTTGCAGTGAGCCGGGTAGGGGGGACTTCATACAGTCTGGCATTCCGTTATTGGATGCCTCAGGGGTGGGGCGGGGGAGACCAGCCCTGGAGACTCTCAGGCCTCGATTCAATAAAGGTAGAAAAAATTCTCATGGTAGTAAAAAATTCAATTCATGAGAAAAAAGCCTGAGAATGTCACTGTTACTGAATCACTAGATAAAAAGACAATGAAAGACAATGGCAGCTTTTACTACAGTGTAGAAAGGAGTAAACAGTTCTCTACTTTTCTTAGGAGTAAAAAAGTGCCATTGACTTTCATTGTTTTCTTATCTAGTGATTCAGTAACAGTGAAATTCTCAGGCTTTTCTCGCATGAATTGAATCTTTTACTACCATGAGAATTTTTTTCTACCTTTATTGAATCAAGGCCGTGTCCTCCATTGGTGTATGCAGCAGCTTCTGTTCTCCCAGCAATGTTATGCTACTTCATGTCACTTTGGAGACAAACTATGGAGCTCAAGGAGAGGAAGCCTACACCACGAGCCTGGGTTTATCCTATAGAGTGGAGGCCCCCTTTTTATAAATAAACAGAGGCTGCCGTGTCTGGTTAGTAATAAGCGCGCGGTGCATAGAGTGTATTGCATAATGCCGCCATTGCTGTGTGTGTACGGGGACGGGGCTTGGAATTCCCGCCATTTCCACAATGGCCCCTATTAATGTGTGTGTTTGGTTTCTCCCACTAGAGATGGATCTGATCGGCCTGAGCGTGCTGAAGAGGGCCACCGAGCTGGAGCAGATGGGCGAGGTCCTGATCATTGGAGAGCAGCTAAGGTGGGACTCCGACGCTACCCCTCCCTTTACTCAACATACTATTATATATATGTCCAGGGAGGACAAAAAGCAAAAACATCTAGTCTATGTCATGAAATGGTTAAAGTGGACCAAAACCCAGTATTTTTACTATCCTGGGTTTTGATTCTCCCCCCCCCCCCCCCCCCCCACGGGGCACCCCTATCGGGATTGCCCCGCTTTGTGAAACCCTCCAGGTCGCCGAAAAAAATTCACCTCTTCCCGGTCCTACAGCGCTTGCGCGGCTGCTCGTCCAATCAGCACACTCGGATATGCTGATATCCCTTCGCCTAAGGCAAGCGGCTCTGAGCGCGCTGATGGCCGCATCCCCTGCTACCCTCTAACAGGGAGTGTACTCGCATCGGCCATTCACAGATGCCTGTTGCGGGAGGGATAGCTGGTGCGGCTCGCGCATGCGCCGTTGAACCGGAGAAGAAGGTAAGTGTATGGACGACCTGGGGGGTTTCACACAGCGGGGTACCTGATTTTGGATGCCCAGGGGGAGGGAATCAATCGGCAGCCTGGCACTGCACTTGCCCTTGTGAGCTGCTGAGCCCAGTGTGGCAATTAAATCTGTATGGAGTGAGCGCCGCCATCTCGCCCCCCACGCCAGCCTATGGCTGCACATTTGACCATTAGAAAAGGCCTGACGCAGCCACAGCTAGAGGTGTGCCGGGGATGCGGCTGAGACACAGTTCGGGTACGTGGGACTGGTAAGTCAAACAGGCGATCTGGGAAGTTTTACAAAGCAGGGCATCCCAATTAGGGAGGGCCCATAAAGAGCTTGAGCACTCGAGGGGTGTGTTGCTCCTCTTTAAGGTGTCATAAAAAATCTGTAAACATTACGGTGGACCGTAACCCAAGATTTTCACACAGGTTTTGGTTCACTTTCCATATGGGATGCCCCTGTGTGTGAAGCACCACAAATCTTACCTCGCTCTAAATAGCCATGGCGCATGTGCGGGCTCACCTCCATTCAGAATGTTAAAGCGGACCTCCAGTGAAAAATGGCTTTGGGTCTCCTTTGAAGCGGAACCAAACCCGGGCATTTGACTTTTTTTTTTTTCAGCCTTACATACTATGTAACTATGTTATTTTTGTGGCGTTTATTCCATTCCCTGGGGGGCATCCTGATTGGGGATGCCCCGCTGTGTGACACCCCCTTAGAACTCATTGCTTTGCATTCCAGCAGCACGTGTGGGCTCTCAGCCAATGAGACTCGTTTCCTTTGTTTACCAGCTCTCATTGACTTGAATGGAGAGTGCGCGCTGCCGCATCCCCCACATCCTTGTAATGCAAGCGGCACTGATGATACGATTGGTGGACCAGTTTCCTTCAAGGATTTGGGTCTACTTTAAGTGAATCCATCTGAAGTAGCTGGAGGGGAATTCCGCAGTGGACTCGCATCACATGACTATGGCGGCCTTTAGCATCCCAAGGCCAGAGTGGCCTCTATGGTCACCGACAGCCCCAGGCTCTGCAGCAAGGGAGGAATGCGCGGGGGTCATGTGACTGTGCGGGTTTAGGCTGCCGACCTTTGTACTCAAAAAAGAACTTTACCAACCAGGAAACAGAGTGAGCTGCCTGTGACATCACCACCATCGTCCTTTATTTATTTCTCATATTTATATAGCGCACACGCCTTCCCAGCAGCACTTTACTCAGTACATAGCTCTTGGCTCACAAGAGCTTACAATCTAATATCCAGATAACACTGTTATTATTATGTTAGTTATTGTATTAAAGTGGAATAAAAACCAACCAAAGATTCCAGGGCTGGCCACATAACATGCTTTTCCTCTAGGCATTCTGAATCCGGATGCCCCGCTGTGTGAAACTCCCCAGGACGCCGTAAAAACCTTTCCCCGCTCCAACAGCACATGCGTGGGCTCCTGTCCAATCTGAGCCAAAAGGGGAGTGCGTGCTGCTGCGTCCCCGGCGGCGGGGGAAGGCTCCTGCCCCAGCTATTTACATAGGCTGCAGCGGGGCGTGCATGCCACCAAGGATACAGCTCTCTGCTGAATGACATGCGTCATTGGAGTGGTGGCAGGTGAGTTTTAGTGGCCTTTCCGGGGGGTTTTGCAAAGAGAGGCATCCTAGTTTGGGCATGGAACAATACCCAGGAAAGTCAAATTCCTGGGTTTTGTTCTTCTTTAAAGTGGACCAAAACCCAGGATTTTGACTGTCTTGGGTTTTGGTCCTTTCGATAGGGGGTGTCCCGATGTGTGAAACCCTCCAGGTCACCGATGCCAACTTGCCTCTTCCCGGTCCTACGGCGCATGCGTGGCCGCTCGTCCAATTAGATGCGCGGGGGGCATCCCGACAGGGAACGGAACAAACATTGGGAAGATAACCTAGTTACATAGTATGTAAGGCTGAAAAAAAGAGTCAAATTCCTGGGTTTGGTTCCGCTTCAAAGGAGACCCAAACCAATTTTAGACTGGAGGTCCATTTTAACATTCTGATTGGAGGTGAGCCTGCACATGCGTCATGGCAGTTTAGCGCGAGGTAAGATTTGTGGTGATTCACACACAGGGGCATCCCATATGGAAAGTGAACCAAAACCTAAGAGAGTGAAAATCCTGGGATTCGGTCCATTGTAATGTTTACAGATGTTTTGTGACACCTTAAAGAGGAGCAACACACCCCTCGAGTCTTTTTTTTTTTGGCGGGGGGTGCTCAAGCTCTTTATGGGCCATCCCTAACTGGGGTGCCCAGCTTTGTAAAACCTCCCAGATCGCCTGTTTGACTTACCAGTCCCACGTACCCGAACTGTGTCTCAGTTGCATCCCCGGCACACCTCTAGCTGTGGGTGTGGCTGCGTCTGCGCCAGGCCTTTTCTAATGGTCATATGTGCAGCCATAGGCTGGTGCGGGAGCGCACTGGCGGCCGTATGCCCCGCTTCCCTCTAACAGGAAGCGTGCCCATGACGGCCATTCACAAATACCAGACGCGGTACACGCCCTGCTTGCACCGTTGGCCTGGAATTTAAGGTAAGTGAATGGGGCGACCTGGGGGTTTCACACAGCGGGGCATCGCGATTTTGGATGCCCTGCGGGTAAGAATCGATCGGCATGGGTTTTGGTCCACTTTAATAGGGGTGGGGTGGTGATTTGTGGATGCAGGGTACAGCGTATTTATACAGCGACATCATATTCTGTACTGCTTTATGCTACACTGATACTTTCATTGTTACCATACTACTTTTGTTGTTATTGTTACACACTATCTAGCGCCATCATATTCTGTACTGCTTTATGCTACACTGATACTACTTTTATTGTTACACACTATCTAGCACCATCATATTCTGTACTGTTTTACACTAAGATACTGATACATCAGCTTTACTGATAGGCAAGACACGTGGTGAGTCACCAGTCCAGCTCACCAGAACCCCCTCTCCTCTATCTATACAGATTGGCAGCTCAACAGAATAAGGTTACTATCAAAATCATGTTTTATTATAAGCCAATAAGAACATACATCTAAAACACACAATTAAAACCCCAACCGTGGGGTGTGGCAGAATGTAATTGGACTAACTCAAAATGGATTGGGTTGAGCCGAATGTGTACATACATACTACTGTGTAATTAGAGTATTATCAAGACATATACACTTAGAGGCCGATTCATCAATAGCGCCAGGTAGCGACAGATGAGCGACTGTAGCGTGATTTTTTCTGCGCCAGCCAGTATTCGCTGTGCTTGGCCGGCATTAGCTTGATGACAGCGACTCAGTCGGTGTGCGGTAATGTTGAATACGGGCTGGGGGGTCGCTGTTTCACAGGTCCAGCGTTGTATGTGAGCGCCTGACAACGAATGGCCAGAGCGAACGGCTAGCTTCATATTCATCAAAAAATGACGCTCCGAATGTGCTGTCGCTGTCCATTCCTTGTTTAAACCCCAGAGCGCTGGCGGCGATCTGTATTAACTAGTTTTTAACCCCTAAACAACCATATTTTTTGAATGTAACATTATACATGTTTTTAGAATCATTTTGTTATATGAATACATTAATCTCAGACCTGTTAGATCAATTCTGCACATTTTTTTTTTTTTTTTTACTTAAAAATAAATCCTAACATTGCAGAAGTGTTCTCCGATTTTTTGACATTAAAAAAATTTAAAAAAAAATTATTACCAATTAATCATGAATTATTATAGATTGCTCCATTGAAATGCATTGGACATCGCCAGGGAGCGACAGCTCATACCTGGCGCTGTGAGGGAATTTGCAGCGGCGCTGTTCGGTCCAGGCGGGTTCATGATGAATGCCGCGCTAGCCGTCGCTAGCCTCATTTTGCTTGATAAATGCGTCATTGTGACCGCCGCCGGGCGTACTTGAGTCGGTAGTCGCCGTTAGCTGCCGCTACCTGGCGCTCGTCAGACACTACCTGGCGCTATCGCTTGATGAATAAGGGCCTTAGATAATTATGCTGCAGTGACTGGCTGCAATTGGAATACAAGTAATGCCACGGGATCTACCTCTTCGAAAGTGCAATAGTGTGAAACAAAAACGGTGTAAACCCCATGCATAATATGCAAATAAACTAAGAGTGAAAAAGGACAAAAGTGAAAATGTGAAAGGCAAAAAGAGGGATTCTAGTGTCCCAAGGTTAATAGTGTTAGCAATTTATAGAGTTGTTGAAAGTTCACAGGCACCAGTGAGTGCTAAGTGCAAGTAAAGTGCAAAACTAAATCAGAAGGAAGAGGTAAGGTCCCGGGCACATATTTGAATAATCAAGGTCAATAATCTACAATATACACATACAGGTCAGCCCCATAAATACAATATACAAGTAATTCAATATGTGAAGTACTAAACAAAGCACATTACCAAATCATGAGGTCCACATCTGCCCACCCTCACGATGCCAACACTGACGCGTTGCGTAGCCTAGGATGAGGGCCACTTCATCAGAGTGTTTTACTGATACATTCTGTAGCGCTTTACAATAAGCTATGTTAATATACGGACACTATACTTACTATACCTACTATACTTGATCAGCTAT
Organism: Gastrophryne carolinensis; assembly: GCA_027917425.1. Taxonomy (NCBI): domain Eukaryota; kingdom Metazoa; phylum Chordata; class Amphibia; order Anura; family Microhylidae; genus Gastrophryne; species Gastrophryne carolinensis. The sequence continues at coordinate 404,896,726 of CM051239.1, read as the reverse complement.
ACTGGTATTGTTACTATCCCACTTATTTTGTTACAGCCTATTTATATAGCGTCATCCTATTCTGTAGTGCTTAAAGTGGACCAACACCCAGGGGGGGATCGGCCCGGGAATCTATAAGATTCCCGGACCGATCAGATCCCTCCCCGCAGGGCATCCGAAATCGGGATGTCCCGCGGGGAGGAACCCCCCAGGAGGCCCACAAACCTTACTTCAGCCCCGTTCCATCGGCGCATGTGCGAGCTGCGGCCACGTCTCGCGCTTCCCTCTAGCAGGGCGCGCACCCGCGCCGGCCGTTTGTGAATGGCCGGCGCAGACGCGCTCCCTGTTAGAGGGAAGCGCGAGACGCGGCCTCCAGCGCTCAGAGCCGCTGAGCTCTGAGCGGCCTTGGATGCGCATACCACAGCAGATCTGAGCGCTGTGATTGGCTGGAGCGGTCACGTGGGAGCGTGGTGAGGTGAGTTTTGGGGGCTTTTCTGGGGGGTTTCACACAGCGGGGCACCCCCAATCGGATAGTCGAAATCCTGGGTGTTGGTCCACTTTAAAGTGGAGCAAGACCCAGGAATTTGACTTTCCAGGGGTTTGTTCTATTGTCCCCGGCCATTCCAGATACCCCACTGTTTGAAACTCCCTAGTTCGCCCAGTAAAACTCACCCCTCCTCGGTCCATTTGTTGCGTATGCAGGCTCTTGTCCAGTCAGAGCCCTTGTCATGTTTACACACTTCGGCAAAGGGCTTTGATTGCCTTCAATGGGGCGCGTGTGCTGCCGCATCCACTGTATGTGTGCCACCCCTTGCCTATTTGAATGGCTGAAACACTGTAGGGGATGCAGCAGCGCTCACTTCCTGAAAGGCCAACAGCTCTGATTGGACGAGAACCACTCGGCCAGTCAGCGCACACGTTCTTGCCCAAATCTGCACCGCGGAAGGAAGATCAGAGAAACGGGGCGACCTGGGGCCGGGGTACACACAACATCCCAATTCAAGATGGCGCCACACAGAGGAACAACACATGGGAAAGTGAATTCCTGTGTGTTGTTCTTCTTTAATGTGCATGGAAAAGAAAGCTGATTGGAAAAGAGCCACATTTGCATTGTGGGAATGTCAACATGTATATTGGGTATCAATTTGGGATGACCCAAGGGTATAGACCAAAACCCAGGATAGTAAAAATCCTGCTGAGTTTTGGTCCACTTTATGCTATACTGATACATTCTCTATGTATACTATTTATTCTATTTAACTCTTTATTGTTACTATCCTGCTTTTCTTTCATCCAGCCTAATGATATAGCACATCATATTCTGCTGTGCTTTATACTAAACGCTACACTGATACATGCAGTATATTGTTGCTATACAACTATACTAGTACAGATATATATATATATATAATGTGTGTGTGTGTGTGTGTAAACTGATAGCTAAATTATTACTGTCCCGTGTTTTGCTACAACTATTTATACAGCGACGTCACATTCTGTAGTGCTTTACGCTGTAGTGTAAAGATGTGAACCCCCCCCATCTCTGTAAAACTCACCTTTCCCGGCAGCTCCCTTGACATCCCCAGCTGAGGCCCAGATATATATATATATATATATTTGTTCTTAAAGTGGACCAACACCCAGGGGGGATCGGCCCGGGACCGAAATCGGGATGTCCCGCGGGGTGAAACCCCCCAGGAAGCCCACAATCCTACCTTTTCCACGTTCCAGCGGTGCATGTGCGTCCGCCGCCGCCTCCCGCGCGTCCCTCTAGCAGGGCGTGCTCCCTGTAAGACGCACTCTGGCGGTGGACTCCGGCGGCACTCCGGCGGTGGACGCACTCTGCTTGTCCGCCACTGCCTCTCGCTTGTCCGCCGGCGGGGATTGGCTGCAGTGGTCACGTGGGAGCGGGGAGAGGTGAGTTTTCGGGGCTTTCTGGGGGGTTTCACACAGCGGGGCACCCCCGATCCGGGGTGCCCCACCGAAGTGGACCAAAACCCAGGATAGTCAAAATCCTGGGTGTTGGTCCACTTTAATATATCGGCTATATTAATGCTTATGCTGCTATACTTTACTATCTTACTTTTTCTAGTTTTGCCAAATATGGTTTTGACCCACTTTAGGTCTATATTTGATTAAAGACGACCAAAACCAACCCTAGAGTCTGAGACTCCAGGGCAGGCATACTCCCTCCCCCTGGGGAACCCTGAGTGAGCATGCCCCGTTGTGTGAAACTCCCCAGCTCGAAAATTCACCTTTATTCCCAGGCCAACGGCGTATATGCGAGCAGCAGCCGCACCCCCGCTGTCCCTCTAGCAGGGCGCGTGCCTGCCAGGCATCTGTGAATGGCCAGCACGGACACGCTCCTGTTAGAGGGTAGCGGGGGATGCGGCTGCCAGCACGCTCGGATCCGTTCGCATTAGACGAGCTCCTGGACGAAAGGGCTCCAGCGCATCCAAGCGCGCTGACTGGACGAGCGGCCGCACATGCGTTGTAGGACCAGGAAGAGGTGAGTTTGTTTGGGCGCCCTGGGGGGTTTCACACAGTGGGGCAAGGACCGAAACCAAGGATAGTCAAAATCCTGGGTTTTGGTCCACTTGTAATAACCTCCTAGAATCCCTATCCAGCCCACCTTAAAGTGGACCAACACCCAGGGGTGATCGGCCCGGGAATCTATAAGATTCCAGGGCCGATCACCTCCCTCACCGTGGGGCATCCGAGATCGGGACGTCCCGCAGGGTGAAACCCCCCCCCCAAAAGCCCCAGAAAACCTTACCTTATTGGTGACGGATCAGCCGCCTCCCGCGTGCCCCTCTAGCAGTGCGCGCGCGCGCCCGGCTGTTGTGAATGGGCCCTGTAAGAGGGACGCGCGGGAGGCGGCGGCTTATCCGTCGCCGATAAGGTAAGGTTTTTTGGGGCTTTTGGGGGGGGGGGGGGGGTTTCACACTGCGGGGCATCCTAATCTCGGATGCCCCGCTGAAGTGGACCAACACCCAGGATAGTCAGAATCCTGGGTTTTGGTCCACTTGTAATAACCTCCTAGCATCCCTATCCAGTCCCCCTCAATGCCTGCTGCACACCTGGAGACCAACAGAGTAACCAGACTGAATCACTGTCTAGAACCTGAAGTGGTTGTTAGGTACCAATACAGGGTCCACCTGAAGCACTTTGGGCCCGCTAGAATTATCCTCGAGGCCCCTCATTTCAGCTTGAACACAATTAGATTGTAATATTATCAGATCTGATCTGTTTATTGACCAAATAGCAAATATACTTTACAGAATATAATACAAATTCCCAGAACGCTCCTGTGAAGCCAGAAACACTGATTCAGTCTGTGCTGTCCTGATAGTGGCGCTGGGACATAGAAGATCCTCTGGTGCTCTGGTGGGCCAGTCCGACACATTACCAGAGGGCTGAATTGAGCCTTGTGAAGCGTGCATTTTCATTGCGCAGCCTGGCGTATTTGTGGCGATGTGGCGCAGAGATGTGAAAGCTCCCATTGATTTTAATGGGCAGGTTTTTCTTTGCTTTGGAGTATTGCTGCGGGGTGTGCAGATGATCAGACGGGTGTATTACTCTCCTTTGTGTATTCAGGGGCCGATGAGCCCGCGGCATCTTCTGTTGATCTGCGCTTTATGGATTTCACGCTGTCGCTGGCCCGGCCTCTGTTTCCTCTATTGCTTCAGTAATGGAAGAGCTGGCAGCGGCTGTAGGGGACACCCTCCCGCTTTCCCCTGCAGAGATTGATGGCGCCCATTGCGGCACCCTGTGTTCCTTGGCTCGGTCCAAGCTGTTGCAGGCGCAGTCAGGCGTCCCGGCTGTTTGTTCTGTTTCATTTACGCTTCTTAAACCGAACCTTCAGCATAATTTAATGAAAAGCCCAAAGCCTTAAAAAAAACTATTCCCCAGCATCTAAAATTAATATATTTTAAGTTTTTAGTCACTTACTTATTATTCTTTCCCCCACTGGGCTGCAACTCTGTTCAGGACTCTAGGATATGGGTGCCGCCATCTTGACTCAGAAGCATCACATACTGAGAAAAGGAGAGGGGGATAAAGTACAGGGGGTGGAGTTAGGCTGGGGTCAGGAAAAGCACAGCAATCCCAGAATGCAGAGCAAAACAGTCAGAAGTCACTTCCTGCTTGCAGGCTGCCTGATGCTCCATGGACCTCTTGGATGTTTAAAGGCCCATAACATGCAGTAGATGCAGGTAGGATGATTTTTAATGTGGGCAATCTGTATCTACAGGGTGTGGGAAAGATATGAGATAGACTCTTATTCAGGGTGAAGGTCCGGATTAATGTGGGCAATCTGTATGTACAGGGTGTGGGAAACATATAAGATAGACTCTTATTCAGGGTGAAGGTCCGGATTAATGTGGGCAATCTGTATGTACAGGGTGTGGGAAACATATAAGATAGGCTCTTATTCAGGGTGAAGGTCCGGATTAATGTGGGCAATCTGTATGTACAGGGTGTGGGAAACATATGAGATAGACTCTTATTCAGGGTGAAGGTCCGGATTAATGTGGGCAATCTGTATGTACAGGGTGGGGGAAACATATAAGATAGGCTCTTATTCAGGGTGAAGGTCCGGATTAATGTGGGCAATCTGTATGTACAGGGTGTGGGAAACATATGAGATAGACTCTTATTCAGGGTGAAGGTCCGGATTAATGTGGGCAATCTGTATGTACAGGGTGGGGGAAACATATAAGATAGGCTCTTATTCAGGGTGAAGGTCCGGATTAATGTGGGCAATCTGTATGTACAGGGTGTGGGAAACATATGAGATAGACTCTTATTCAGGGTGAAGGTCCGGATTAATGTGGGCAATCTGTATGTACAGGGTGGGGGAAACATATAAGATAGACTCTTATTCAGGGTGAAGATCCGGATTAATGTGGGCAATCTGTATGTACAGGGTGTGGGAAACATATGAGATAGACTCTTATTCAGGGTGAAGGTCCGGATTAATGTGGGCAATCTGTATGTACAGGGTGGGGGAAACATATAAGATAGACTCTTATTCAGGGTGATGGTCCGGGTTAATGTGGGCAATCTGTATGTACTGGGTGTGGGAAACATATACGATAGACTCTTATTCAGGGTAAAGGTCCGGATTAATGTGGGCAATCTGTATGTACAGGGTGTGGGAAACATATGAGATAGACTCTTATTCAGGGTGAAGGTCCGGGTTAATGTGGGCAATCTGTATGTACTGGGTGTGGGAAACATATACGATAGACTCTTATTCAGGCTAAAGGTCCGGATTAATGTGGGCAATCTGTATGTACAGGGTGTGGGAAACATATGAGATAGACTCTTATTCAGGGTGAAGGTCCGGGTTAATGTGGGCAATCTGTATGTACTGGGTGTGGGAAACATATACGATAGACTCTTATTCAGGGTAAAGGTCCGGATTAATGTGGGCAATCTGTATGTACAGGGTGTGGGAAACATATGAGATAGACTCTTATTCAGGGTGAAGGTCCGGATTAATGTGGGCAATCTGTATGTACAGGGTGTGGGAAACATATGAGATAGACTCTTATTCAGGGTGAAGGTCCGGATTAATGTGGGCAATCTGTATGTACAGGGTGGGGGAAACATATAAGATAGGCTCTTATTCAGGGTGAAGGTCCGCTTTAACTCTGGATTTCAGGGGAAAGAAAACACAAGAGTTGCTCATGTATCTTTTATTAAAGTGGACCTTTATTCCCTCCAACCCTTTTATCTTTAACTATGATGTCATCCTTAAAGATGACCAAAAACCCTTTTTTTGGGCAGCTCTAGATTCCTGGGCTGGGTGACTCCCTGTCCTATGGGGCATCCCGACTTGGGATGTTTCGCTGTTTTGATTTTCCCTGTATAATTAGCTTGATCCTCGATCCCACAACACACGTGCGGGCGTCTGGCAGCATCCACACAAGCCATAATCAGCAGACTTGGGGGGGGGGGGGGGGTGCTGTGGGGTTCTTCCGAGTTCGGGAAAGCTTTACCACAGCCGTCAATCAAAGTTTGAGGGGAGTTTATGGGGAAACCAAGGGGTGTCCCCTTGGTCCACTTAAAAAAAAAAAATAAATAAAAGTGTGGCCATCCAGAAATTGCACATATTCTATAGTGCACAGCAATGTTTTTCTCCCCCCCCCCAATCCCCCGGTAACATTGGTATAGATGTTATTTGGGTCCACTTTTAGTTTTCTGCAGACCGTCTCTGGTCATCAAGGTTAGCAGGTCCTATTGCCCCAGGTCGCCCATGCAAACTCACCTTTCCCCGCTCCTGCGTGGGCTCTGATCCAATCAGAGCCATTTGACATGCATATTTAAAGTGGACCAAAACCTAGGATTTTTACTATCCTGGGCTTTGTTCCTTTACCCTGGAACACCCCAATCGAGGATACCCCGCTGTGTGAAGCCCCCAGGTCGCCCAATCTAACTTGCCTTTCCCCAGTCTTGCGTCACATGTGCAGCCTCTCATCCAGTCAGCGAGCTCGGACCCGCATCCCTCGCTACCCTCCAACATGGAGCATGCCGCACTGGTTGTCCACAAAATCCACAAAGAGATAGCGGGGGCACTGCTCGCACATGCGCCATTGGACTGGGGGAAAAGGTGAGTATACAGGGCGACCTGGGGGGGGGGGGGTTCACACAGTGGGGCATCCAGATTCTGGATGTGCCTGGGGGAGGGAATAAAGTGGCCCTGGAATCTTATAGATTCCAGGGATGTGAGTTTTGGTCCACTTTATTGCTCGGCAAATGGCTCTGTGCAAGTAGCTGTATCCCCAGCAAGCGCACTCACAGCCTAAAAATGTCGGGGATGCAGCCACTGGTGCTTAAATTTGCAAGGGAGGTGAGTTTTGCGTAACCTGGGGAGGGGGGTTCACACAGCTGGGCATCCAGATTCGCGATGCCCCATGGAAAGGCTAAGCAGGGTTTTGTTCTGCTTTAAAGTGGAACAAAATCCGTGATCTTTTCCCCGATTCCAAATTGGGGATGCCCCTCTTTGTGAAATCCCCCTCAATTGCCATTAAAACTTACCTATCTGACTCTCCCACGGTGCATGTGTGGGCCACCAGCCAGTTCTGTTCAGATTTGCTGTGCTGCTCTGACCTTACTGTCACCGTTTTTGAGAACAGGTCAGGTTTGGAGCATGTTTACAGGAGGGGCATCCCAAATTAGAACGCAGCAGTGGCGACCAATGGTGTTTGCCAGGGCAGGGGGGCGCATAGCCCATGCTGATTTGGGATGCTTCACTGAGCTAATAAGAGAATGAAGCCTGAAATCAAGTCATTAACTACCAGAGGCCAGGGCAGGCGTGCACATGGTGCATCATGATTTGTGATGCCCCACTGAGCTAATAAGAGCGCTAATAAGAGAGCTAATAAGAGAGCTAATAAGAGAATTAAGCCTTAAATCAAGTCATTGACTACCAGAGGCCAGTGGCGTCTTTCAGGGCAGGCGTGCACATGGTGCATCATGATTTGTGATGCTCCACTGAGCTAATAAGAGAGCGCTAATAAGAGAGCGCTAATAAGAGAGCGCTAATAAGAGAGCGCTAATAAGAGAGCGCTAATAAGAGAGCGCTAATAAGAGAGCGCTAATAAGAGAGCGCTAATAAGAGAGCTAATAAGAGAGCTAATAAAAGGGCTAATAAGAGACTTAAGCCTTAAATCAAGCCATTGACTACCAGAGGCCAGTGGCGTCTTTCAGGGCAGGCGTGCACATGGTGCATCACAATTTGGGATGCCCCACTGAGCTAATAAGAGAGCTAATAAGAGAGCTAATAAGAGAATGAAGTCTGTAATCAATTCATTGACTTCCAGAGGCCAGTGAGGTTCACCAGGGAAGGTGCGGAACCTGGCACTGGTAAGTAAGTCCGAGTAAGTCCCAGACTTTAATCTTTATTTACTAATAGCACATCATTTCTGACTCTCTTCCTGGCCTATGCTCTGAGGCTCTTTGAATTTAGAGTTAGGCTTGGCCGGCTCATGTATCGAGCAGCAAGAGATAGAACCTGACACCAGTAAGTAGTTTTTCCCGAACTTCAGTCTTCATTTTCATCTGTAGGTCCGCTTTAACTTTTCCTGGCCTGTCTTGTCTCAGTGTTGAATCCAGTCTTGGCTCGCCGCGTTGCGTGTGCCCGGGCAGCTGTCATTGGCGCGCCCTCTCTATTGCATAATGTAAATGATTCCCCGGCGGTGGAATTCTTCCTGCCGGGACTTTTCTGGCTGGTGGCCAACGCTCATATTTTCCTCTTCTTCTTCTTTTTATTTAAAGACTTGAATGGGATCCAACTAATGTAAAAAATCTTCCTTCCAGTTGTGAGCTCACGTTTCAGATATGTCCATGTATAGCTGCTGGTGGCTGCACACATACAAACATGGAGGCCGAGGCGCTGGCTCGCTCCCCGCACAGGCTTCCTGCCAGCTACTGCGCGTCGCCGCTGCTTTTCCGCAGTTTCTGTGGAGTCGAGAGAGAATGTGGTTTCCAAAACTGAGATATTGGCCTCGATTCAATAAAGGTAGAAAAAAAATTCTCATGGTAGTAAAAGATTCAATTCATGAGAAAAAAGCCTGAGAATGTCACTGTTACTGAATCACCAGATAAGAAACAATGAAAGGCAATGGCACTTTATTACTCATAAGAAACGTAGAGAACTGTTTCCTCCTTTCTACACTGTAGTAAAAGTTTTTATCTGGTGATTCAGTAACAGTGACATTCTCAGGCTTTTTTCTCATTAATTGAATTTTTTACTACCATGAGAATTTTTTTCTACCTTTATTGAATCGTGGCCTTTGTGCGAGTATGCGCAAGGCTCTTGTATGGGGCCCAGCCGTGAAGTAGGGCCCGGCCATATATAAATGATTAAGGGCTCGGTTTGAGCCTGAAACGCGTCACGTGGGATGGAGAGTGCTGAGGGGTAGCTCACAGCATGTGTATGGAGTTTCATTGGACTTTTAAATATTCATGAGTAAAGGTTATATTTTAACTTTGGCTGGATCTACCATTGTCTGTATCCCGGCCATATATAAAGCCATGTTACCTTGCTCGCAATCCTTGCCCTTCCTATCCAGTTATGACGCCCGCCTCCACCTGCCATGGGGCCTAGGCCATGCATTCTATTTTAAAGTGGACCAAAACCCACAGAGATCGGCTCAGGAATCTACAAGATTCCTAGGCCGATTGATTACCTCCCCCCGGGGCATCCAGAATCGGGATGCCCCTCTGTGTGAAACCCCCCAGATCGCCCATGAACTCACCTTCTTTTTGCGCATTCGCAAGCAGCAGCAGCCGCATCCCCGCTATCCCTCTAGCAGGGCGGGTGCCAGCACCAGGCATTTGTGAATGGCCGGCACAGCATACTCCCTGTTACAGGGTACCGGGGGATCTGAGCTCTCTGATTGGACGAGCAGCCTGATGACATTGTCCGTCTAGGGGGACCATGGAACGCGTGGGCTCTTTACCTCTATGACAGGGGAAGCAGGGAAGTTTTCTTGGGCAACACTTTCTAGGACAATTATTTCTATGTTGTTTGCATTGTTGCACTGCTTGATTGGTCTTTCTTTTACAAAAATTTTTATTGGGTTTGCAAGCATTAAGTAGTACATATACAACAGTAAGCGTGCTGGAAAGTATAGGTGCAAATATCGATGTCAACGTAACTGCAGACAAATAAAGACCCTCTATGGAGGGTTACAACAATACAAAGCAAAAGACGATGCATTTATTATAACATTTAACAATCTTATGTGGCCTCCACTAATTATTATAATGTGACAAAAAGGAGTGTGCAACCATATAGGTAATAGTTAAGTATCGTACCTTGCTATGAAGACTGTATGCGGACCTTCATGCAAGTCCAGGGCGCCTATGCCAAAGGAGCAAACTCCGCTTTTACGGGGGGGGGGGGGGGGGGATAGAAAAAAGGAGGGGGGATGGGGGGGTCCTAGTACACCGAGCCTTTTGCTTGATTGGTCTTTCATTAATTTTTTTATTACATTTTATATGTTTTGCACTGTAATAAGCACTTCAGCACTTTGTATAACATAATTAGAATTATTTAATGGATTGACTATTTATGGAGTTTTTAGATATTTATGCACTTGTATAGGTATTAGTGTCTGGTTATATCTTTACGCCCAGATGGGATGCCCCTGCTGTGTAGATGTGTTTTTAAAGGACCTAATGAGATGTGTTTTTTATCTTAATTTAATAAACATGTTCTGATGAATTGCTTGATGTGGTGTAACACTATCGTTTGGTAGCTGGATCCACACATTCTGGGGAGAGTTTGCATGGACTTTGTGGCAACGTCTCAGCACATTGCTCTGGTTAATTATCATCATGATTAGTGGTGCACAGTGTAACATTATCAGAAGTATTAACAGTGTAACATTATCAGAAGTATTAACAGTGTAACATTATCAGAAGTATTAACAGTGTAACATTATCAGAAGTATTAACAGTGTAACATTATCAGAAGTATTAACAGTGTAACATTATCAGAAGTATTAACAGTGTAACATTATCAGAAGTATTAACAGTGTAACATTATCAGAAGTATTAACAGTGTAACATTATCAGAAGTATTAACAGTGTAACATTATCAGAAGTATTAACAGTGTAACATTATCAGAAGTATTAACAGTGTAACATTATCAGAAGTATTAACAGTGTAACATTATCAGAAGTATTAACAGTGTAACATTATCAGAAGTATTAACAGTGTAACATTATCAGAAGTATTAACAGTGTAACATTATCAGAAGTATTAACAGTGTAACATTATCAGAAGTATTAACAGTGTAACATTATCAGAAGTATTAACAGTGTAACATTATCAGAAGTATTAACAGTGTAACATTATCAGAAGTATTAACAGTGTAACATTATCAGAAGTATTAACAGTGTAACATTATCAGAAGTATTAACAGTGTAACATTATCAGAAGTATTAACAGTGTAACATTATCAGAAGTATTAACAGTGTAACATTATCAGAAGTATTAACAGTGTAACATTATCAGAAGTATTAACAGTGTAACATTATCAGAAGTATTAACAGTGTAACATTATCAGAAGTATTAACAGTGTAACATTATCAGAAGTATTAACAGTGTAACATTATCAGAAGTATTAACAGTGTAACATTATCAGAAGTATTAACAGTGTAACATTATCAGAAGTATTAACAGTGTAACATTATCAGAAGTATTAACAGTGTAACATTATCAGAAGTATTAACAGTGTAACATTATCAGAAGTATTAACAGTGTAACATTATCAGAAGTATTAAAAGTGTAACATTATCAGAAGTATTAACAGTGTAACATTATCAGAAGTATTAACAGTGTAACATTATCAGAAGTATTAACAGTGTAACATTATCAGAAGTATTAACAGTGTAACATTATCAGAAGTATTAAAAGTGTAACATTATCAGAAGTATTAACAGTGTAACATTATCAGAAGTATTAACAGTGTAACATTATCAGAAGTATTAACAGTGTAACATCAGAAGTATTAACAGTGTAACATTATGAGATGTGTAACATTATCGGGAGTGTAACACTGCGACATTATCTGGAGTGTAACACTGCGACATTATCTGGAGTGTAACACTGCGACATTATCTGGAGGGTAACACTGCGACATTATCTGGAGTGTAACACTGCGACATTATCTGGAGTGTAACACTGCGACATTATCTGGAGTGTAACACTGCGACATTATCTGGAGTGTAACACTGCGACATTATCTGGAGTGTAACACTGCGACATTATCTGGAGTGTAACACTGCGACATTATCTGGAGTGTAACACTGCGACATTATCTGGAGTGTAACACTGCGACATTATCTGGAGTGTAACACTGCGACATTATCTGGAGTGTAACACTGCGACATTATCTGGAGTGTAACACTGCGACATTATCTGGAGTGTAACACTGCGACATTATCGGGAGTGTAACACTGCGACATTATCGGGAGTGTAACACTGCGACATTATCGGGAGTGTAACACTGCGACATTATCGGGAGTGTAACACTGCGACATTATCGGGAGTGTAACACTGCGACATTATCGGGAGTGTAACACTGCGACATTATCGGGAGTGTAACACTGCGACATTATCGGGAGTGTAACACTGCGACATTATGGGGAGTGTAACACTGCGACATTATCGGGAGTGTAACACTGCGACATTATCGGGAGTGTAACACTGCGACATTATCTGGAGTGTAACACTGCGACATTATCTGGAGTGTAACACTGCGACATTATCTGGAGTGTAACACTGCGACATTATCTGGAGTGTAACACTGCGACATTATCTGGAGTGTAACACTGTAACATTATGGGGAGTGTAACACTGTAACATTATGGGGAGTGTAACACTGTAACATTATGGGGAGTGTAACACTGTAACATTATGGGGAGTGTAACACTGTAACATTATGGGGAGTGTAACACTGTAACATTATGGGGAGTGTAACACTGTAACATTATGGGGAGTGTAACACTGTAACATTATGGGGAGTGTAACACTGTAACATTATGGGGAGTGTAACACTGTAACATTATGGGGAGTGTAACACTGTAACATTATGGGGAGTGTAACACTAACATTATGGGGAGTGTAACACTGTAACATTATGGGGAGTGTAACACTGTAACATTATGGGGAGTGTAACACTGCGACATTATGGGGAGTGTAACACTGCGACATTATGGGGAGTGTAACACTGCGACATTATGGGGAGTGTAACACTGCGACATTATGGGGAGTGTAACACTGTAACATTATGGGGAGTGTAACACTGTAACATTATCGGGGAGTGTAACACTGTAACATTATGGGGAGTGTAACACTGTAACATTATGGGGGAGTGTAACAATACAGCGCAGCTTTCTTGGCTGTGTAACGTCTGGTGAGAGCAGTGTGGAGTTGGGAGGAGGAAAGAGGAAACAATCAGCAGGTTTCCGGGTGACGGTGAAGGGGCCTCCTAATGACTTGGGTGTAGAAGCATCACATTCCTGGTACAAAATATCAGACTTTCTGATTCTAGTTTCATCGCCATATGGTTCAAACTTGCATCAATCCAAATATTTGTTTTATCTTAGTTTTTTGAAAGCGGAACAAAACCCAGGATTTTGACTTTCCCGGGATTAGTCTCGTGCCCCGCGGCACACTGAATCGGGATGCCCCTGCTGTGTGAAGCTCCCCAGTCCGACCATAAAAACTAACCTTTTCCTGGCTCCAATAGGTGCATCCATGGGCTCTCGTGCAATAAGAGTCGTCTGCTGTGACTGCGTCATTCCGCGTCTGCTCTCATTGACTTGAATGTGCTGCCGTATCCCCGGCCGTGTACGCGCTCCTGTCCCAGTCTATCTGAATGGCTGGGGTGGGAGCGCACGCATGACACTGGGGATGTACATTTAAAGCAGACCGAAATCCACGGAACTTGTGAAATAAAGTTGAACAAAGCCCCTCCCTACTCTCTACTCTCTTCTTAGGCTGTGGAAATGGAAATAAATATTTTTTTTTTTTGTTTCAATATTTTTATTAAAGCTTTTAGTTTCCAACATTGCAGACATACGAAATTTATGCATTATGATACCATCCTGCGCAGGGGAGGTGAGAAGGAAAAGCTGACAGTGCATAAGATTACACACAGATCATGTTGGTATCCCAATGATTTGCGATGCATACAAGTTAAAGAAATAAACGACAGCGTATCGCGGTCTGAAGGGAGGAAAAATAAAAACTGGAGGGAAGGGAAAAAGTTGGAGAGGGGGGAGAGGTCGGGGGGGGGGGGAAGGGATCGAGGAGCTCCCGCACTCCACCAGTCTACGTACCTGGGTGCTACAGCCTCCACGGGGACTCTCCAGGCCAAGCGAATCTCATCCAGGGCTCCCATATCGAGAGGAATTTATCATGAGTGTCGGCCAGAATACTGGACAACCTCTCGTTGATGAGAAACCCATTCATTTTGGCCGACACCTCCGAGATTGGGGTAAATTGTTTTTTCCAGGCTTTGGCTATGGTCTGTTTAGCCGCCAGGAGGAGGTAGACAAAAAGTCTGTGCTGTTTGCTAGTGAGCTCCTGGGGCTTGCAGTGCAGGAGGGCAACCCAGGGGTCTCTTTTCATATTGGTCTGGAAAATACCGTTAGCCAGCCTATATACCTGGTTCCAGAAGCGGGCCAACATGGGACAAGTCCACCATGTATGCAGGAAATCCGCTTCCACACTGCACCCCCTAAAGCACGTTTTAGACTGTCCCGGGAACATCCTGCTCAGCCGACCCGGCACCAGGTACCAGCGAAGCATTACCTTATAGGCCGTTTCAGTCGTCAGGACGTTGATTGAGCATTTGGAGGAGTTGGACCATATCTCCGACCATCCCCTCTCGCTCTGAAATGGGCCCACGTCCTTCTCCCAGCTACTAACATACCCATGAGTCTCGGGTCCGGCTACATTATGTGCTGAATATAGTAAAGAGATTGTCCCTCTCCTGAATGGGTCGTTAATGCATAATTCCTCAAAGGGGGTTCTCATCCGGAAGGGGGGGGTGCAGCTTTGTCAGGGGCAAAATCCAGTGTCGTAACTGAATGTAACGAAAGTATTCCCTGCCAGGGACTCCGTACTTTTCTTGCAGGTCCTGAAAGGACCCGAAGCCCCCCATCTCATCACGAGTAGGTCCGTTGTCTTATATATGTCCCAGTCCTGCCACCATTTAAAGGCCAGTCTATTCTGTTCCCCGGGGGGAAGTTGGGGTTATCCCACAAATGGGCCAGGGGGGTATGTGAGGACATCAAGGAGGCTGAGTACCTCACTGAGTCCCACACAGCTAGGGAGTGCTTCATTAACGGGCTGAGTGTCTTGGGTCTATGTCCCTGATCCATCCAGAGCAAGCTATCAATGGGCACTGGCACGCAGTTAGGAAGTTCCAGGAAAATCCACATTGGGGGTTTGGTAGGGGAATGCATAGGGACCAGCTGAGCAATCTGGGCGGCCCTATAGTACTTATGTATGTCAGGCACCCCCAGTCCCCCTTGTGTTTTGTGAGCAAGCATAGTGCGCCTGGACACCCTCGGGCGTCCCATAGACCATATGAAGGCCAGGATCCTCCTCTGCATCACCCGAAGCATGTATATTGGGATCTTTACAGGTAGTACTCTGAAGAGATATAGCAGCTTTGGGAGTATAGACATTTTAACCGCGTTAATGCGGCCTATCCAAGAAATCCAAGAAATCGGATACGTTTTCCAGGTCTCCATAAGGCGGGTCAAAGATTTGAATAAAGGAAGGTAATTGGCCTCATATAGGTCAGAGGAAATAAATATTTTTATTTACTGAATTGTCCTTTTTTTTTGCTCTCCCTCTCTGTAAGATGACAAACGATCAGTTAACATAGGTGTGGCAATGACATCATCCTCCACTCACAACAGTGACAATGACTTGAGGAGGCGGGGCTTACAGCTAAAATAGGCGGCATTAGTGACGCAGAAGCAGGCATTGAGACAGGCTCAGAGCAGAAGCTCTCTATGCCAAGGCCCTGTTTCCAAACAGAGCTTGCATCCCAAATCAAATCAAAACCCTGGATGGTCGAATTCCCGGGTTGTTGTCCACTTTTAAGAGGTCCCACTCATTTATGAGTTTTGGTCTATTTTCACGTATATACAAAACAAAAATAAAAAAAAAATATTTTTCTGTATGAATATAGTAGAAAAAAAAAAGACCAGAGGCAAAGCGAATGGCGTTTTTGAGGCTACATTTACACCTGCCCGGTCGCGTTTGTGGTAGGAATGCCGTTTTGGGTTCACGTTTTTTGTCTGTGTTTTAATTTGCGTCTGTGTGTTATAATATCGGATGGGATGCGTTTGTGGCCAGGACGCAGGAGGCAGGGCTCCTTGCGCTCGTATTTTCCCCTCTCTGCCGCACTGGAGAGTTGTGAAAGGGGCCATAGAGATGCCATTGATGGATATTTTTGCGCTACCACTGCTTCTGGTGACAGGTATGAACGAGGGTTAAGGCTGTGATTTTGCCTTTTTTTTTTTAAACCGGACCTTCAGCGTGATTTAATGAAAAGCCCAAACTCTTAAAAAACGGTTCCCCAGCATCTAAAATTAATATATTTTACGTCTTTAGTCACTAACTTATTATTCTTTCCCCGACTGGGCTGCAACTCTGTTCAGGAATTTAGGATACGGGCGCCGCCATCTTGACTCAGAAGCATCACACTTACTGAGGAGAGGAGAGTGGGATAAGGTACAGGGGGGCGGGTTATAGCTGTGCTTTGCTCAGACAGAGCAGAGCTGGGGTCAGGTAAAGGTCAGCAGTCCCAGAATGCGGAGCAGCACAGTCAGGAGGCACTTCCTGTTTGCAGGCAGCCTGATAAGATGGCGGCTTCCATAAGCCGCCATCTTGGATGTTTAAAGGCTCATAACATGCAGTAGATGCAGGTAGGATGATTTTTAATGTGGACAATCTGTATGTACAGGGTGTGGGGAACATATAAGATAGACTCTTATTCAGAGTGAAGGAACACTTTAAGTAGTTTTCATTTTGATATAAATCATTTTTTTAATTTTTTTTACCATATGGTTCAATTATGTAACAAGCGGTGGAGGGGAATGGGGCATTATTACCTCGTACAGAGCAATTGTGGCAATGCAGTGCAGTTACAATGTTGCAGAGCGTTGGTGCTGGATGCAGCGGAGTCAAATCCAGATAGACATTATTGGTATTACAGGAACCTGCTTTACTGGAACATGAGTGCCGTATGAGAAGGTCACCTTACATGGTAGATAATATAGACAAGAAAAAGTAGTGATAGAGCAGAGCTGAATATACAGCAGAAAATGCATTGAGAGACTACATATAAGCCTTAGTAACAGCGCCATCTACTGTCATAACTGTAAACTGCAGTCAGTTCTGGAAAAAGTCCCAAATCACATTCAACCAGAAGCTATTGCAAAGTATTGTACCTCCAACACAATCACTGTTTGTTCCAATCACTGTAACAGAGACAGTATGTGTGCAAGCAAAGATGGGCGTCCAAAGAATACCCATGTGGGTGCCCGCAGTAAAAATAAGGCTCATGGGGGAATGAGTGCTATGCATGGAGTCTGCTGCAGGCTGTGGTAATGTGACTTTACCTGGATTTCACCCATTGACCAAGGATCTGCATTCCAGAGGCGGCTATTGGAAACTTTTGTGCCCTGTACAATCTCAATGTCCAACTCCCCCCCCCCCCCCAGGGGTAAACCTACATGGATAGTCCTGGCTGGGCCTCAACCCTAAATCTAAAGTGATTTGGAGGGACTGTCCCTCTTTTGAGTCCATGTTCCCCTGTCCCTCGTTCTCATTTGAGGTGTAACATGCAGATCTGCATCAATAAATGATTCATTTGCCTATTTAAAGTGGACCAACACCCAGGGGTGATCAGCCCGGAAATCTATAAGATTCCCGGGCCGATCACCTCCCACCCCGCGGGACATCCGAGATCGGGATGTCCCGCGGGGTGAAACCCCCCAGAAACCCCAAAAAGATCTTACCTGATCCGCCGCCGCTTCTGCCGCCGCCGCCTCCCGCGCGCCCCTCCAGACGTGCGCGCGCCTGCGCCGGCCCTCTGTGAATTCTATTGTTGCAACTGTTACATCCTATATCCTATCTATTCCTCAATATGCCTAATTTATGTCCCTCTTTCCCACCCTGAAAAGTTGGGAGGTATGATAGAGTGTGTGCCTGCCATCCAACCTATTGCTGGCCAGGGGCTGTTGGCTAGAAGTGAGTTCTGCCTCCCCAGCCCTGCCGGCGGCGCTAACCATCCCCATTCACTGACCCCATGAGTCTGGTGACTTGTCCCAGAACTCTGCTGAACCATCATGTTAGGCATGTTCTGCATCTCCTTGTGTTGGGTGAAGTGCCAGTGGCCATTGGTGTATGCTACAGCTTTTAGTCACCCAGAACAGGAAGACGTGGATGCTTTCATTATTAGGCACGGAAAGCAAAGGGGGGGGGGGGGGGGGGTGCTTGTTCTTGTGAAATGAAGCCTGCCCTAGAGGCTATTAGGCTGCAGATTTCTGTGTGATGAGATAGCCTTAAAGCGGACCTTCACTCTGAATAAGAGTCTATCTTATATGTCTCCCACACCCTATACATAATGATTGCCCACATTAAAAATCATTCTACCTGCATCTACTGCATGTTATGAGCCTTTAAACATCCAAGATGGCGGCTTATGGAAGCTGCCATCTTATCAGGCAGCCTGCAAACAGGAAGTGCCTCCTGACTGTGCTGCTCTGCATTCTGGGATTGCTGACCTTTACCTGACCCCAACTCTGCTCTGTCTGAGCAAAGCACAGCTATAACCCACCCCCCTGTACCTTATCCCACTCTCCTCTCCTCAGTAAGTGTGATGCTTCTGAGTCAAGATGGCGGCGCCCGTATCCTAAATTCCTGAACAGAGTTGCAGCCCAGTGGGGGAAAGAATAATAAGTTAGTGACTAAAAACGTAAAATATATTAAACCGGACCTTCACCATGATTTAATGAAAAGCCCAAACTCTTAAAAAACGGTTCCCCAGCATCTAAAATTAATATATTTTACGTTTTTAGTCACTAACTTATTATTCTTTCCCCGACTGGGCTGCAACTCTGTTCAGGAATTTAGGATACGGGCGCCACCATCTTGACTCAGAAGCATCACACTTACTGAGGAGAGGAGAGTGGGATAAGGTACAGGGGGGCGGGTTATAGCTGTGCTTTGCTCAGACAGAGCAGAGCTGGGGTCAGGTAAAGGTCAGCAGTCCCAGAATGCAGAGCAGCACAGTCAGGAGGCACTTCCTGTTTGCAGGCTGCCTGATAAGATGGCGGCTTCCATAAGCCGCCATCTTGGATGTTTAAAGGCTCATAACATGCAGTAGATGCAGGTAGGATGATTTTTAATGTGGGCAATCTGTATGTATAGGGTGTGGGAAACATATAAGATAGACTCTTATTCAGAGTGAAGGTCCGCTTTAATTTTAGATGCTGGGGAACCGTTTTTTAAGAGTTTGGGCTTTTCAATAAACCACGCTGAAGGTCCGGTTTAAGCACAACAAAGGGAAGTATTGAGATTAGGGAAGGGGAGGAAATTATCAATTTATTTCACCCTACGAGTGAGTCACTATTATTAGGCCCCATAACAATGATGTTGATAAGATCCCCCGTCAGTTGACCGACATTCTCAGGGCCACCTTCAGAAATGTCTTGGCCCCCATACAATCTACAGTTCTGGACCCTGTTCTGTGAAAGCTCTGAATGAAATGAGTGGAGTTGGGAGATGAGTGGAGCTGGGTGGGTGAGTGCTGGTAGCAGGCTGCATGAATAATCTGATCACTTGATGTGCGGGGCTTTAATCAAGGCAGATGGCTCATCCCTCGTGCATGTCTGGGGTCCATACAAGAATCCCGCCCTGGTCGCCATCTTGAAAATTGGATTTTTATATTAAAGGCCCTGCGCAGGGAATGACAATAATAAGGCGGCAAGGAGCTTGTCTATCTCATGCGCCTCTGCTCTATTTTTTGCAGTACTCCAAAATTTGCCCCTCCATGACCACACTCCAAATGGTACAAATGTGGTCGCAAGGCCACACATGTCCCTTAATGCTGCTAGCGTATGCGAGCCCAGCTAGCCACAGTGGTCACTTTTGTCTGGCTCTCCCAGGCAGGGAGCACTGAAGGACCGGTACAGTCATGCGGCCACATTTGATTTCTGTGTAGCCATGAAAAAAAAAAAAAAGGAAAGGAGGAATAAAAGTTGGGTACTGCTATGGCATCTACAGCACACTGCAGGAAATGGAGGGAGGGGTGAATGGGACTGGCTTCTGATGAACTACTTGCTGCCTTATTGCCTGGACTGTCCCTTTAACTCAGAATGCCAGACAACTGGTAAGGAAGCCTATTAAAATCTTTGGTATGGGGCCCAATGTTGCTTTAAAGTTTTGGTGCCATGCTGGAGCTTCAGAGTCCTGCTGTTATCTACACAATGAACGTCGGCCTGATTACCATTAGCGCGTCAACCGACTTGCTACCAGTGATCTAGTCACTTTACTTTTTTTACTTTAAAGCGGACCTTCACCCTGAATAAGAGCCTATCTTATATGTTTCCCACATCCTGTACATACAGATTGCTCACATTAAAAATCATCCTACTTGCATCTACTTCACATTATGAGCCTTTAAACATCCAAGATGGCAGCTCTTGGAGCATCAGGCAGCAAACAGGAAGTGACTTCTGATTGTGCCGCTCTGCGTTCTGGGATTGCTGTCCTTTTCCTGACCCCAGCTCTGCTCTGTCTGTGCAAAGCACAGCTATAACCCTGCCCCCTGCACTTTATCCTGCTCTCCTCTCCTCAGTATGTGTGATGCTTCTGAGGCAAGATGGCAGCGCCCATATCATGGAGTCCTGAACAGAGTTGCAGCCCAGTGGGGGAAAGAATAAAAAGTACACGACTAAAAACTTAAACTATATCAATTTTAGAAGCTGCGGAATAGTTTGGGCTTTTCATTAAGTGACGATGAAGGTCTGCTTTAAGGTGGACCAGCCTTGTATGGAATCACTTTAATGGTCTACAAAGATAGTTTCTAGAAACTCCACTGAAAAAACTGTTGATTCTTAGTTACCTTCACAATCCTGCAGACCAGGCCCTGTGTGCCCGGGTCGGGCCCACTCCCACTATCGCCCTCCTTTGTTCCTGGCCGGCATTGGATAACGCTCCACTGCTCCATGATAATGGCTCCTTCTCAGCATTTGCAGAGTTAAGATAATGTTTTGTTCGCAAGTGCTTAGCGGGGTCACCGGTGCTTTGTGAAGTCACTCAGAAAAAGTGCTGTGACAGACTAAGCTGTTGATATGGAAACAAGGAAGCTGATTAAATGAGTCCAGAACCATCATTTCTCCATGGATTTGGCTATAGAAACTCTTATCACCGCCATGTTCCATTCTAAGATGGGATAGAGCAGAGGCTTCTGATGGAGCTTCTGGGTCTCCCCGACCTCAAAAAATAAATACCAGCTACTAGCATTGCTATGTTTGGTACTCAGGCCCTCTAGAACCTAAATCTAAAGTCTCGGGGGGGGAAAAAATGTAGGTGGTATATTCTTCCTTGCCTCGCCTGAAGTAGGAGTGCTTAGAGACCAGACAGATGACCTTTTGGCCATGGCAGCATGCCAGCCATGTATTCTTTGGCATAGGTACGTGTCAAACCCAGAAGATGCCAGGTCAAGCTACAAGACATCCCAGAAGCTTGCAATGCCAGCCGAAGCCTACAAGCAACATGCTGGATTTGGAGGAGATGGTCCCATAGGTTTCTCAACCAGTTCAAAACAGAGTATCTAGAGCAGCCATACTCAACTGGCAGACCAGGGTCCGAATGTGGACCTCGGCGCCAGATTTTCAGGACCCCTGCCCTGACAGCCATGCAACCAGTTGCTTCTTTGTTGCTGGGCTCAGCCCTGCCCCCTTTACTTGATCGGTGATGTAGTGCTTAGTCTCCCTGTCAGTGTAATGACTCTGCTCCCTGGCACCTAGCGTTGCAATATGAAGTACTGCATGGGCGGAAAGTGGCATTGCAAGGTGCACACAAACTTAGTTTCTCTGTCACTGCCCCATCCAGTCCTGTCCCATCCGCTCTGCCCTATCCATCCCCGTCCCCTCAGCTTTGCCCCATTCATTTCAGTCTCTCTGTCCAATCAATTCCTGTCCTCCTAGTTTTGCCTATACAATCCCTGGCCTCCCAGCTTTGCCAATCCATTACTATTTCTTCCAGCCCCCAAGCTCTGCCCATCCATCCCTATCATTCTAGTTATGCCCATCCATTCCTGTCCTTCTAGTTATGCCCATCCATTCCTGTCCTTCTAGTTCTGCCCATCCTCCCCTGTCCTTCTAGTTATGCCCATCCATTCCTGTCCTTCTAGTTCTGCCCATCCTCCCCTGTCCTTATAGTTCTGCCCATCCATCCCATCTCTCAGCTATCTATCCCTCCCTGTTCTGCCCATCCACCCCTATCCTTCTAGTTCTGCCCATCCATCCCTGTCCTTCTAGTTCTGCCCATCCATCCCTGTCCTTCTAGTTCCGCCCATCCATCCCTATCCTTCTAGTTCTGCCCATTCATCCCTATCCTTCTAGTTCTGCCCATTCATTCCTGTCCTTCTAGTTCTGCCCATACATCCCTGTCCTTCTAGTTCCGCCCATCCATCCCTGTCCTTCTAGTTCTGCCCATACATCCCTGTCCTTCTAGTTCCGCCCATCCATCCCTGTCCTTCTAGTTCTGCCCATTCATCCCTGTCCTTCTAGTTCTGCCCATCCATCCTTGTCCTTCTAGTTCTGCCCATCCATCCTTGTCCTTCTAGTTCTGCCCATCCATCCCTGTCCTTCTTGTTCTGCCCATCCATCCCTGTCCTTCTAGTTCCGCCCATCTATCCCTGTCCTTCAAAGTTCTGCCGCCCATCCATCCTTGTCCTTCTAGTTCTGCCCATCCATCCTTGTCCTTCTAGTTCTGCCCATCCATCCCTGTCCTTCTAGTTCTGCCCATCCATCCTTGTCCATCTAGTTCTGCCCATCCATCCCTGTCCTTCTAGTTCTGCCCATCCATCCCTGTCCTTCAAAGTTCTGCCGCCCATCCATCCTTGTCCTTCTAGTTCTGCCCATCCATCCCTGTCCTTCTAGTTCTGCCCATCCATTCCTGTCCTTCTAGTTCTGCCCATCCATCCCATCTCCCAGCTATCTATCCCTTCCTGTTCTGACTATCCATCCCTTTTTGTGGGGCTAAAAAAATGTTTTTCCCCAGTGCCCAATAGGCTTCTTCGGGTGGGGGGGGGGAGCAGCATTTCTTAGCCTGTGGAATCTATATCCCCCCCCCCCCCCCCCTCGCGCTAATTTCTAACTATCCACCCCCCCATGACAGCAAGCACCCAGCCCGGACCGTCACCTCTCACCTGATGTCTGTAAATGGACCTTTACAAGAAGTCCTTGAGTACCCCTGAGCTAGAGGCATGCTGGGGATGCTGGGTAGTGTTTGACCTCAGTCTGCCCCTAGTGGGAGGTTCAGGTAAAGCTCTACCCATAGATTTATACAGTGTTTGAGCTGCTTTGCAGCACATGAATTACATCACCCAACACATCGCAATGCAGCGCAGCTGGCCAGCCAAATAGGAATGCAAGCAAAAGTTGTCCAGTGGATGGCGCCCTTCCAAGTATATTGGGTTAAGGTTTGTCATTGCTTTGGGGGATGTACAGTCCGATCTGGTTTGGATGGCCGACTCTCCTGTTGACCAAAGTCGTGTCTTATCATGAGTAAATACTGTGGCTACACATGGCCGCAGTGACCGGCTGCTGGGCGTCTCCTTTCTGCACTGGGACACTGATGGGTATAACCATTAAACCAGTGTAACCAATTGCTAGTAATGGAGAGTGACAGATCTATTGATGTCTGACACAGGGTGGGTCACAAGGTGACGCTGACCCGGCACATCCCCGCATGGCTGCAGAGGGGTCACAGTCAGGAGCAGCTTATTCTATTCTATGGCTCACTTATGACTGACAGCAGTCTGATCATAGAGCCTGATCAAGTTTTAGGAGCGATCACATTGGACGTCTGGACTGGTGGGCGGGCTTATGTTTTGCGATGCATTCTGCTAACTTGCCCTCTGCTGCTGGTGGGTGAGTAGCTTGGCCAAAAATGAATGGTTGATCGTACATCGATAGTCGGGGAAAAAAAAAAAACACTTGCCTGGGCCAGCTGATCCAACACTGAGCTGGCTAAAGAAGACCCTTTCCTCTTCTATTATTAGCTGTCTTGCCAGCAGCTAATGCTCCTTTACCAGGGCTGGCGTCAGCACCCGGCAAGCCCGGTCAGCTGCCGAGGGCCCACACCCCCAGGAGGGCCCACTGGCAGCTGGCACAAAGCTGTAGGAAAAAAAAAACCTTTTACTCACCTGTGGCCGCCATCCCTCGTATTTCATCCTCCCCTCACCACGGAAGAGCCGGGGGGGGCAATCGGAGGCCATGCCGGGGAAGAGGACACCCCACGGGGCCTCCGATCTCCCCCTCCCGGGCTCTTCCGTGATGGGGAAAGGGCGAAGTATGCCCTCTTCAGCACTTCCACAATCGCCCAACCGCTAGCCTCGCCTTTTGTTGGGTTATCGGCCTCCCCTATACCAGTTCACAGCTCACAAGGCTTAGGGGCTGGCAAGTGCGGGTTTGTAACCTGCAGGGCGAGGGGGGGGGGGGCACAGAGGCTGGTCCTTGCACCCTGTTCTATGCCATGGAAATTATAGACCCCTGACATGCAAATGGGCCCACTGAGACCTGGAGCCTGCCCTGTCCTTTACACCAGCAAAGAGACAACTCTGTACCCAGCTAGCAGGTGAGATGTTTTCTCCTGTCAGCTCAGTGCTGGATCAGCTGGGTCATTTCTAATGGGAGACTCTAATAATCTGACAGGTCCACTTTACCCATTCACCCACTTTGTGGGGCTCTTCCTCTTCTCTTTCTCTTTTAGGTATTTAGAGTTGCAAGCCAGTATGTGGAGAGACCCATGTTAGACTTAAAGTGGACCAACACCCAGGATTTTGACTATCCTGGGTTTTGGTCCACTTACCGGGTTATGTGAAACCCCCAGATCGCCAGATTCAACTCACCTCACCCCGCTCCTACGGCGCATGCGCGGCCGCTCGTCCAATCAGCGCACTCGGAGCCGCTGAGCTAAGCGTGTCAAAGTGATGTCTTAGCTCAGCAGCTCCGAGCACGCTGACGGCCACATCTCGTGCTTCCCCCTAACAGGGAGCGCGCCCGTGCCGGCCATTCGCAAATTCGCAAACACGTGTTTCGAGCTTTAGGCTCTCATCAGCAGTAGGTGGATGTTTCTGGCTGTATTTTTACTTGAAAGAGTTGGAAGCTGTGGCCTCAATTTGGCCACTAGGGGGAGCACTAGCTGAGGTTATCAGGAAAAACTAAGAGGCCGATTCATTAATAGCGCCAGGTAGCGACAGATGAGCGACTGTAGCAGTATTTTCACAGCGCCCGCTAGTAGTCGCTGTGCTTGGCCGTTGTTCAGTTGTTGACAGTGACTCAGTCGGTGTGCGGTAATGTTGAATATTGGGTGAGGAGTCGCTATTTGACAGGTTCCGCGCTGTATGGGAGCGCATGATAGCGAATGGCCATAGCGAACGGCTCCCAGCATATTCATTAACAAATCACGCTCAAAAAATTCTCGCGCTGTGAAATGCATGTTTAAACCCCAGAGCGCTGGCGGCGATGGGTTAAAAGTAGTTTTTTAACCACCAAACAATTTTTTGGGAAACCAAAAAAAACAAGTATTTAATAACATTTAGTAATATGAATACATTAATATCAGACCTGTAATATCAATTCTGCACAAATTTTTTTTTTTTATTAAAAAAACATTAACAACAATTAATTATGAATATTTAAAGATTGCTCCATTGAAATGCATTGGAGAGCGCCAGGTAGCGAGAGGTCATACCTGTCGCTGTTCAAGGTCGCTCGCTGGCGCTGTGGGGTGAGGCTGGAATAATGATGAATGAGTCGTTATCTGGCGCTCTCTGTCGCTAAGCAGGATCGGCTTGATAAATGTGTGATTGTGGTGGGGAGCCGGCGTTCGCGTGGCGGGGACCGTCATTACCGTTCGCTCACCATTCGCTACCTGGCGCTATCCCTTGTTAAATAAGGGCCTAAGCTAGGGAGACTGATAGAAATTTTTTTTACTAGCACAGTACTTTTGCTGTATTTAAAACGGACCAACAACCTGGCCCAGATGGAAAAGAAAGGTAGCGGCCATTTTGGAGCTTCCTCTCCCAGCATTTCAGCCATGCTGCTGCCTGGATTCAACTGACATAACTGACAATGCACAGTAAGAGGAAGCCCAGCAGCACTTCCTGTTTGCAGGTGGCCTGCAAATGCATGAGCCGCCATCTTGTTTCTAAAATTTACCTCAGAAAAAGGTAGAAAAAGATAAATTAATTTTTATGTGCAGCAATCTAAATTGCCCCGGGGAGGCATGCATATGAGCACTGTTTGTTGTGCTGGTCTGGTTTAAGTCATTCTCGAGTGTTGGTCTGCTTTAATATTATTATTTTTGTTTTGTAGGCTCCGGTTGCATGAAGAGAAGGTGATCAAGGACCGGCGGCACCATCTGAAGACTTACCCAAACTGCTTTGTGGCTAAAGAGCTGATTGATTGGCTGCTAGACAGGAAGGAAGCCACGGAAAGGCCCATAGCTATTGAACTGATGCAAAAAATGATTGATAACAACATCATTCATCATGGTGAGTGGAGGAGCTGTGTTGTGGCTTAGGAAATGGGATCGGTTAGATCTGATTGGGCGCTCGACTGTCAGGTGGGGGGGTGGGTATTAGAGGCTTTTAAAGTGGACCAACACCCTCCCATGATCGGCCCAGAATCTATAAGATTCCCGGACCGATCAGCTCCCTGACTGCGGGGCACCCCGATCGGCTGTGGGAAACCCCCCAGAAACCCCTGAATCCCTACCTTATCCTCGATCCAGCGGCACCCGCCGCCGCCTCCCGCGCGTCCCTCTAGCAGGACGCGCACCCGCGCCGGCCGTTTGTGAATGGCCGGCGCGGGTGCGCGCCCTGTAAGAGTGACACGCGGGAGGCGGTGGCGGCGGGCGCGCTCTCTTGTCCGTCGCTGCCTCCCGCTTGTCCGTCGGCGGGGATTGGCTGCAGCGGTCACGTGGGAGCGGGGAGAGGTGAGTTTTTGGGGCTTTCTGGGGGGTTTCACACAGCGGGGCACCCCCGATCGGGGTGCCCCACCGAAGTGGACCAAAACCCAGGATAGTCAAAATCCTGGGTGTTGGTCCACTTTAAGCACCTTGTAGGGTCAGGACCCTGCCACTCATTAAAATAAAAAGTGCCGCTTCCTACAGCCGACAGGCCTCATTACTGCTGATGGTCTGGTGGCATAAACACAGGGCAATGGTCAGCAGCACAAGGTAGGGTGGCCATCAGGGCATAAGTCTAGTATGGGGCCTATGTGTACCTCCCAACTTTTCAGGGTGGGAAAGAGGGACAATATGAAAATTTAGCCACGCCCCCTCATTGATTGATGGATAGCAGATAGCGTGTAACAGCTACAACAATATAAACACTTTGAATAGGCAAATTAATCATTTATTAATGCAGATCTGCATGTTACAACTCAAAGAGGGACAAACAGAAACAACGAGGGTCAGGGGGACACGGACTCCAAAGAGGGACAGTCCCTCCAAATCAGGGACACTTAGGAGGTATGGGCCTATGCCCCCCTGCAGTAAATAGGGCCCAGACCCCCGCCATTCTACCGCGTCCATTTCCCTCATTAGAGAAGTGGGTTTTTACATTTGTGTAAGAGTGGTGATGATGGGCAATTAAAGCAGACCTAAGCCAGGGGGCAGTTAGAGGGGGGCAGGGGGGGGTCTTGTGTCCCGGGTGCAGCGGGTCAGGGGGATGGCAAAGGGGAGCCTGATAACAGGCATTTTTGAATCTTTGCTCTGGGTTCCAGAAAGCCTAACTACTCTTCTGCCTAAGCCCTCCCTGATAAATTCACACCTGGAAAATTCCCTGTCTGTGGCATCCTACCTTAGCCCCTCTCGCTGCTTTTAAAGCTGACCAAAACCCACATTTTTAAAGCGTCTGTCTTATATGTTTCCCACACCTTGTGCATACAGATTGACCACATTAAAAATCACCCTACCTGCATCTACTGCACGTTATGAGCCTTTAAACATCCAAGATGGCGGCTCACGGAGCATCAGGCAGCCTGCAACCAGGAAGTGTCTTCTGACTGTGTCGCTCTGCATTCTGGGATTGCTGTCCTTTCCCTGACCCCAGCTCTGCTCTGTCTGTGCAAAGCACAGCTATAACCCCACTCCCCTGTACTTTATCCTGCTCTCCTCTCCTCAGTATGTGATGTTTCTGAGGCAAGATGGCGGCGCCCGTATCCTAGAGTCCTGAACAGAGTTGCAGCCCAGTGGGGGAAAGAATAATAAGTAAGTGACTAAAAACTTGCCCTGAGGAAGTGACGCGTTTGACGTCACGCAACGCGTCGGCTGTGAGGTGGGGGTGAGACGTCTGCTGGCTGGGGACCTGGCTGCTGCTGGCTTGCTGCGGCTCTGTAAGTTTTTGTTTACATGTGTGTTGGTCTGTCTTTTCCACCTGGCTGGTTCTTCTGTCTTAATTAGCTGTTATTTAGGTAGGTAGGTTAAGTTTTAGAGTTATTTCATTTAAGCACATTGCACTTTATTGGGGTTACACTGAGTGATTTTGATGTTTGGCTTCATCCTTTGGTAGTGAACAAGAGTATTGTTGGGTAGTGTTTGGATACAATTTTTTTTTTTTTTGGATAATTATTAGTTTCATATATGGTCACTTATAATAATAATAATAATATATACTTGTAATACCAGCCTTGAAACAGACACCACTTTTATTGATAAATGAAATGGGTATAGGCTATATAGATTTGGCTCAGCAGCACCCCATATTTTCCATCTGTATATATATTTGTCCCTTTCCCAGCTTTTCAAGTCTTTGTCTCCCCCTCCCTCTACTCATCAATTGTGTTTATGTGTTTTTTAATTGATTTTAATTGGCCTGTCATTATGCGTATAAATGTGTAATAATAAAATTGTGTATTTTTTCATAAATTTATTGTAGTGGTGCCACTTAGTCCATGAGGTTGGTATTTTTGGGGTGTTGTGGGACCCCTGGTTGTTTGTGATTTGGCCCTTAGAGGGGTTTTTTGGCCAACCTCTAGTGTTGCACACTAGCTAATTGGATTTCACATATAGAGTGCGGTCTTTTTCTATATACTATAGTTGACTAAAAACTTAAAGTATATTAATTTTAAATGCTGGAGAATCGTTTTTTTAAGGGTTTTGGGCTTTTCATTGAATCATGCTGAAGGTCCGGTTTATCTAAAATCCCCTGAATTGCTCCTCCCATGATGATGATGCTGCTCCTACTTCACTCTCAGCTGTGAAGCTCCGCCTCCTCCATTCATTGCCACTGCTGTGTGTGGGAGCAATGCCATGCAATGACTGATCACCCGCCATCACACAAACAGTGTTCAGGATCAGATCAGGATTCAGGACCATTGGAAAAGGGAAAATATCCATTTCTATTTGTACACCCTAAGGAGGGAGTATCAGCAGTGGCCTTAGCCAAATGTATTTCACGGCTCCAGTGGGTTTTGGTCCGCTTTAAAGGGTAATTCCACTTTTGACGGCATCAAGGTGCTGAGCTTATCTGTTAATGTTCTAATTTTTTTATGTTATAAAGGACAACGGTTTACCCTAGCAACAATGTGTTTGTTAGCGACGTACGTAGCAAAGTGGTGTTCTGATCTGATCTACATTTCAGAAACTTCCTGACTCTGGCTTGATAATCATTTGATTGCTGAGGCAGAGATGACAGGTTTAACCCTTTCGGCTGTAATTCAACCTCTTTAGATGGGAGGTGGGGGTCACAGTCTTGCATTTAATATTAATTAATATTAATGGGCTACTGGCAGCGTTCTCAGCTGGGGAGGTCATTACTGCTGCTTTGTTTAGCCAAAGCTGTTGATAAGCTCACCTGTTACAGTGGACGGATTCTGGGATTTGTAGAGCTTTACTGAAGGGCAGGAAAACCACGCCTACTTTACCAACACAAAGCCACAGGAATTTAAACCGGACCTTCAGCATGATTTAATGAGCCCAAACCCTTCCCCAACATCTAAAAATTAATATATTTTTAGTTTTTAGTCACTTATTATTCTTTCCCCCACTAGGTTGCAACTCTGTCTAGGACTTTAGGATACGGGGGCTGCCATCTTGACTCAGAAGCATCACATACTGAGAAGAGGAGAGCGGGATAAAGTGCAGGGGGCGGGGTTATAGCTGTGCTTTGCTCAGACAGAGCAGAGCTGGGGTCAGCAGGATATGCTCTTATTCAGGGTGAAGGTCTGCTTTAAAAAACTTGACGTGTTGAAAATTGATGATACAAAGGTTAGTAATAGGGTGGATATTCCGGGAGGTGTCTGCAACATGGAAAATGATTTCGCTTTACTGGATAGATGGTCAAAACTGTGGAAACTAGAGTTTAATGTCTCTAAATGTAAAATCCTGCACTTGGGTAGAAGGAATCCCTGCTCTGAGCACCGTATGGGCAGCACTGTGTTAGCCAGGACCTCGGAGGAGAGAGATTTAGGGATACTGATTACCGATAGCTGCAAGATGAAGTGTAGCCAGGCAGTGGGAAAAGCAAGCAGGATGCTCGGCTGCATAGCTCGAGGCATCACCAGTAGGAAGAGGGAGGTTGTGATGCCGCTGTATAGAGCCCTGGTGAGGCCGCAGCTAGAATACTGTGTGCAGTTCTGGAGACCTTACCTGTAAAAAGACATTATTCAAATAGAACGTGTCCAAAGGCCGGCAACAAAAATGGTGGTAGGACTTAAACTTAAAACTTTTGCCTTTAAACCGGACCTTCAGCACAATTTCATGAAAAGCCCAAACCCTTAATAAACTATTCCCCAGCATCTAAAATTAATATATTTTCACTATATCCAGTCCAGGTTGTCCCAGAAGTAATGACAGTTGGGTAATCCACCATTAGGTGGCGCCTGACTGCAGGATCAAAAGCTGTAGCTCCTCCCGGCCTCCTATAAAACAGGTGTCTCTCTGTGATTCCCCAGTGTTCTTCCTGCAGTCTGCTGCATAAGGATCGTATGGATACTCTCTCCTGGATACTGCAGCTGAGCGGGGCCTCCTAGGCCATCAGCCGCTGCATCCTTATTGCCACCGTTCCCGTGGACCCACTACTGCCTCCCAGCTTCGGCTGATCAGGGCGGTGAAGGTAGCGCGAACGCCAGGGTCAGGCGTTGGCAGAGCTAGGCTCTGGGCCGCAGACCCTGCCCAAAGGGTAGCCGGCCATAGGCTGATGGTGAGCCTATTTAGGGGGGGGACCACTATATGCCCACGGGGCTTATGCCCTCCCTGCCCCACAAGCTTTATTGTTGTATTGTGCTGGTGTTTATTGACTGGGCTTGCTGTCCCTTGAGTGCTGGTGTGTTTTTTACTGACCTCACATATTTACCCTCCTGTGTTTTTTACTGATTTTTACCCTCACATATTTACCCCCCTGTGTTTTTTACTGACATTTTACCTCACATATTTACCCTCCTGTGTTTTTTACTGACTTTTTACCTCACATGCTCACCCTCCTCGCTCCCTCGTCGCTCCGCTCTCTCCCCTCCATGCTGCCGCGCTGTGAGAGGGGGGGGGGAGGACATCGGCGCTGCAAGGGCGGAGTATGTCTGGGGCTGTGGGCCCCACCGCCGGGTGCGCATGTGCTGCCGGCCGGCCCGGGCTGCTTGAGGGCGCCGGGCCGGCGATTCTGCTGGGCTCCTCCGTGGGCTGCCTGATGTTGCGGGGCCCTCCGCCATCTTGGGGGTGGGCGCGATTTTCGCGCCGTCGGGGGGCGGGGCCGCACAATGACACTTTTCGCATCACGTTGTGCGGCCCGCCCCTCGAGGAACGTGTGCTGCTGGCTGATCCGCTCCATCTTCTCCTCCTGCATGCTGCTGTCGTCTGTCGACCCTTTGAGCGGTGTCGTGAGTCCCTCTTGACATATTGTGCTGTGGGATGCTTATATGTTGTTTACTTTGTGTCTTCCATGTGGGCCCCTTGATATTAAGGGTTGTGGTTCCTCTCGGCCTCCGGCCACCCCGCCCTCTCCCGCCTCCCCTCTCTCTCCAAGCCCTCTCTCTGTAAAGAGGGATCACTTAAGAGGGATCATTTCTTGCGGGCTGGCCAGGTTGGGTCGTTAGTGCCTTGTATCTGTTAACATAGCTTAAATCACCATAATGGAGGCTTCTGGGGATAGGGAGCTTAGGACCCCATCTGGGTGGGTGAAGCTCTGCCCCATGTGCGGTGCTAGCCCTCTGGGCGGACTCACTTGCGCCAGAAGTTTTATCTCGGAGCATGATTGGGCGGGCATATCTGCCCCTAGCCGTTATTGCCTGCGGCCTCTCCAGAACCCCCGCGCTTGCTCTCCGCCCCCAGTGAGGGGGAAGCCAGTAGAGGGGTCCCAATCTGATTTGGCGTATGTGGCTAGCCTTGAGAGACAGATCTCTTGCTCGGCTCCTAAGAAGGCCACAAGTAAGAGGCAGCATATTGAGCTGGTCTATTCTGATAATGATGGAGATGATGATGATCTCTTTGGAGGTGTTGGCCTTGATAGTGGGCCCGGTTCTTCCTCTGATGAGGATACATGGCTCCCTGATGATACGGAGTGGTTGCTGACTGCGATCTTTGAGACGCTGCACATTGTCCCTCCTAGAGTGGCTAAGAGGAAGCAGGGTGGATTGTTTCGGCCTGAGAGAAAGAGACGAGTCTTTCCTGAGCAGGCCCTTTTTTTCTAACATGATTTTCAAGGAATGGGAAAGGCCTAACAAGTTACCGTCGGTGCCTAAGGGCCTGGACAGGTGGTATTCCTTTCCCGAGGAGCTGGTCCGGCTATGGTCCCGTCCTCCCGAGGTGGATGTCCCCGTGTCGGGTCTGTCCAACACTACGGTCATGCCTTCACCCGAAACTGCTTCCCTACATGATCCAGCTGACAAGCGCATGGATCAGTTGGTCTGTCATGCCTTCACCTTGCCGGCCAAGAAGGCACTCACTAGTATCCCCTTTGTGGGTCACAGGCGGTTTGGGGGGCGTCTGGACCTCCTGGTCAAGAACAGAAGACTCCCTCAGCGACAAAATTCTGCGCAGCCCTTTTGGGGTTCATCTGCCTATCGCTCCTTCGAGGAGGAAGAGGTTCTTCATTTTCAGGTACTCGCAGAGATTCCTGGTGACGAGGCAGGTCCCGCGGCCTACCCAATCCCTCCTGGGGATCCAGGCCCAAGCCCCCTACCAAGGCCCTCTGGCATGAGGGGGCGCCCTCACCCATCCGAGTGGGGGGACGGCTTCTGCTATTTGATCACGTCTGGGGACAGCGCGTCTCGGGATCGGTGGATTCAGGAGGGGGTTTCCTCCGGTTACAAAATAGAGCTGGCAGTCTTGCCGCCCTCAAGATTTCTTCAGTCACGGATTTCCCAGAACCCATTGACAGCACAAGGCCTGCGGTTGGCCGTCCAACACCTTCTGCTGTCAGGTGTGATTTGTCCCGTGCCTCGGCAGGAACAGGGTCAGGGCTTTTACTCCAATCTGTTCATGGTGCCCAGGAAGGACGGAACGCTGAGACCCATCCTGGACCTGAAGAGTCTCAACAGGTTTGTTAGAGTCAGACATTTTCACATGGAGACCTTACGGTCCGCAGTGAGCTCGCTTCGACCTGGCGACTTCTTGACCACGGTGGACATCAATGATGCTTATCTGCACATCCCTTTATTCCAGGGGCATCAGAAGTTCCTGAGGTTTGCGCTGGAGGATCAGCACTACCAGTTTGTGACGTTGCCATTCGGGATATCCTCAGCCCCCCTTGTGTTCACCAAGGTGCTGGCGGGCATCAGGCTATCCCGAGTATCCAGGGCATTCGCGTGCTGCCTTATCTGGACAATTTACTGATTGCGGCTCAGTCTCTTCTTCAGGCCGAGAGCGACACCTGGACCGCGTTGTCCACTCTCGAGGATTTCGGTTGGGTAGTCAATTATCCCAAGTTTTCAATCACTCCCTCGATGGGGGGGGGTCTTTTCTGGGCATGACGTTGGACACCTCTCTGGCCAGGATATTCCTGCCACAGCAGAAGCTGGTGGAAGCAGGTGCAAGCCTTGCTGTCTTGTCAGCAACCATCTTTCTGTCTGGGGATGAAACTGTGGGCCTGATAGTGTCATGCTTCGAGGCAGTGCCCTTTGCTCAGTTTCACTTGAGGCCTCTTCAGTTGAATCTGTTGACCGGTTGGGATCGGACGCCGGAGTCACTGGAACTGGAGTTCCAGGCAGTCCCTTTTGTGGTGGCTGGACTCCAGAAATCTGCTGTTAGGCAAGTCATTTCTGCCTCCACGGTGGGAGATTGTCACCACGGACGCCAGCCTGACCGGCTGGGGAGGCTTTTGGCTGACTCAGAAGATCCAGGGTCAGTGGGGGGTCACAGGAGGCCCACTTACCTATAAATATCTTGGAGTTGAGAGTGATCCGGTGGTGCTTCTTCACTTGACTCCCCATCTAAGGGGTCGTGCGATTCAGGTTCGCTCAGACAATCAGACGGCGGTCGCCTACATAAATCACCGAGGCGGGACTCGAGGCAAGCGAGCCCTCAAGGAGGTGACCCAGATTCTGACTTGGGCAGAGGAGAATGCTCCCTGCATCTCGGCGGTTTATATTCCTGGGATAGAGACCCAAGAGGCAGACTCCCTGAGCAGGAGCCCTCGGGCCTGGGGGAATGGTCTCTCAGCAACAAGATTTTTCACGCTCTTGTCTCCACTGGGGTCAGCCCGGCGTGGACCTATTTGCGTCCAGACACAATCACAAGCTCCCGAAATTCGTCTCCCTGTCGAGAGATCCTCTGGCCTTTGCCACAGACGCTCTGGCAATTCCTTGGACGGAATTCAGGCTCCTTTATGCGTTCCCTTTGTTTCAACTCCTGTGCCGAGTGCTGCGCAAGATAGCCCAGGAGGGGGTACCAACCATCCTGGTGGCTCCTCGCTGGCCGAGGCGGAGTTGGTTCGCGGACATAATTCAGATGTCAGTCTACGTCTACGCTACGTCTTGCCCGACGATCCAGGGCTTCTCACGCAGGGGGTCGCAGCGGCACCCCAATTTACAGACACTGGCTTGACGGCCTGGCTATTGAAACCTCAATCCTGGCTGACAAGGGGCTGTCAGCCACGGTTGTTCAGACCATGATTCAGATGCGGAAGAAGTTTTCTTCCATGATATATTAGAGTTTGGCATGCCTACATTGGTGCTTGGTGTGAATCCAAGAGCCTTCCTTGTCGCACTTTCCCTATCTCTAGGATTTTGGAGTTTTTACAACACGGCTTAGACTTGGGTCTCCAGCTGAGCACCCTCAAGGGCCAGGTCTCGGCCTTAGCCATATTCTTCCAATGATCCATTGCCAATCATAGACTGATCAAGACCTTCTTCCAAGGGGTTACCCATATACGCCCACCGCGTAAGCCTGTATTACCAGTGTGGGACTTGAATCTAGTGCTTTCTGCTCTCCAGGGTCCCCCCTTTGAGCCCTTGTGCGATGCTGCATTGTCTATTTTGCCCTAAAGGTGGTATCTTTGGTACCTATCACCTCGGTACGTCGCGGGTCAGAGCTGGCCGCGATTGGTGTGAAGCCTCCTTACTTTGGACGGCATAGGGATAAGGTGGTGTTTTGCTTAAACCTGATTTTTTGCTTAAGGTCGTGTCTCCTTTTCACCTTGTGTTCAGCTCCGACTAACTCTAAGGAAAGGACCCTCCATTCCCTGGATGTGGTCACAGCCATTAAGTACTCCTGGTTGCGACTGAGTCCTTCAGGAAGTCGGATTGTCTTTTTGTCCTCTCCGAGGAGTCTAGGAAGGGCTTGCCTCCGGTCAAATCCACTCTCAGTAAGTGGATCAGACAGGCGGTGGTGCAAGCATATTCTGCCAAGGGGAAGGAACCCCCTTTTTCGTGTTACAGCTCATTCTACTAGAGCTATTGGTGCTTCCTGGGCTTTTTAGCACCAGGTCTCTGTTGAACAAGTTTGTAAGGCCGCCACTTGGTCTTCAGTTCATACCTTTACAAAGTTTTTACAAGGTTGATGTTAGGGCCTCAGCTGATGCTGTCTTTGGCCGAAAAGTGCTTCAGGCGGTAGTGAAATGAACTACATGCTTTTTCGCACTTCTTCATTACCTCGTCATTACTTCTGGGACGACCTGGACTGGATATAGTGAAAACTAACATTACTTCTGGGAAACTCACCTGTAGAATAGTTTTTGAATATATGCAGTCCAGGTCGTCCCACCCCACCCTTATTCATTATATCTGAATTGCCTGTTATGGTGATTTTTATATTGGACCATTGTCCTTAGTTTGATGGAGAGAGTACATGCTGAAGCTATGTGAAGTAACATGGTTTCTTGGCCACCCGGCCTGTCTCTTTTCTTACTGCTGTTTAACCAATGGGGAATCATAGAGAGACACCTGTTTTATAGGAGACCGGGAGGAGCGACAGCTTTTGATCCTGCAGTCAGGCGCCACCTAGCGGTGGAATACCTAACTGTCATTACTTCTGGGACGACCTGGACTGGATATATTCAAAAAACAATTCTACAGGTGAGTTTCACAGAATTGTATTTTTAAGTTTTTAGTCGCTTACTTTTTATTCCTTCCCCCTCTGGGCTGCAAATCTGTTCAGGACTCTAGGATATGGGCACCACCATCTTGACTCAGAAGCATCACATACTGAGGAGAAGAGAGCGGGATAAAGTGCAGGGGGCGGGGTTATAGCTGTGCTCTGCACAGACAGAGCAGAGCTGGGGTCAGGGAAAGGACAGCAATCCCAGAATGCAGAGCGACACAATCAGAAGGCACTTCCTGTTTGCAGGCTGCCTGATGATCCATGAGCCGCCATCTTGGATGTTTAAAGGCTCATAACATGTAGTAGATGCAGGTAGAAGGATTTTCAATGTGAGCAATCTTTATGTACAGGGTGTGGGAAACGTATAAGATAGGCTCTTATTCAGGGTGAAGGTCCGCTTTAAAGAGGAACAACACCCAGGAAGTTGACTTTCTTGGGTTTTGTACCTGTGTTGCCGGGGATTCAGGATGCCCTGCTGTTTGTATTCCCGGCATCGCCCATAAACTCTTCCTCTCCTTGCTCCCATGGCGCGTGCTTGGCGCTTCTGCTTAGCGTGTAGGAGGAGCGTGCAATATAACAAAGGGTGTAGTAACACATGATTTACTCTAGAGGGAGCACATTCCTGCCACAAACTAAGCGGAAGATGCTTACAGTGATACAGCAAACAATTGGCAGCAGGGTAAAGGGGGGGGAAAGAAAGGGTAGGTGCGTACACATTCCCGCGTGTCGATTTTTTGGTCAGTCACCTCTGTCTCTCTTTGCCTCACCGCCTCTTCATTTTTCCAGTGTGTGACGAGTTCAAGGACTTCAGAGACGCCAAACTCTTCTACCGCTTCAGAAAAGACGACGGGACGTTCCCGCTGGACCAGGAAGTGAAGGTCTTCATGCGAGGACAGCGCCTCTATGAAAAGTATGTGTGCCGCCTCCTCTAAAGGGGGCCTCTTCTCACCTATTGTGGTGCTCTGTGCTAAATGTAAAGGTCCATGTGTCTGTTTAGCATGGTCATGGAACCATCTACCAATAGACTTACCTTGAATGTCAGCATATGTATCGCATGGATACCTTTGGCTTTTAAGGCTCATCACACGATGGCTTTTTAGCATTGATTCTTACCCTCAGCTTTAGCAACCCCTGCTTTTAGGTCACCTTGAAATAGTAGGTAAAATAAGCCTATCTGTTTGCTCCTATTTAAAGTGGATCAACACCCAGGGGTGATCGGCCAATCACCTCCCTCACCGCGGGGCATCCGAGATCGGGATGTCCCACGGGTTGAAACCGCCCCCCCCAAAAGCCCCAAAAAACCTTACGTTATCGGCGACGGATCAGCCGCCGCCTCCCGCGCGCCCCTCTAGCAGTGCGCGGCCTTTTTTGTTTGTGAATGGCCGGCGCGGGCGCGCACCCTGTAAGAGGGACGCGCCGGAGGCGGCGCCGGCGGCTTGTCCGTCGCCGAAAAGGTACGTTTTTTGGGGGGGTTTCACACGGCGGGGCATCCTGATCTCGGATGCCCCGCTGAAGTGGACCAACACCCAGGATAGTGAAAATCCTGGGTGTTGGTCCACTTTAAAGGGACAGTCCAGGCAATGGCAATAATAAGGTAGCAAGGAGCTCACCTGAAGCCTGTCCCATGTGCCTCCCCTCCATTTCCTGCAGCTCCCTGTAGATGCTGTAGCAGAGCTCCAACTTTGCCTATTTTTTTATTTCCATATTTCCATGACCAATGTGGCCGCATGACACCCCCCACCCATCCCTCCAACCATGGGATCAACCATCACAGGGTTTTTTTACACAGCGGGGACATGGACCTAAACCTGATTGCCCAGTAAAAATCACCTTGGTCCAATGTCGCATGTGCTGGCTCTCGTCCAATTAGAGCTGTTTGCCATGCACATGTCAATCAGCGAGCGGCTCTGCCCTTCGACTATTGGAAGCACATGTGGCCACATCCTCAGCAGCGTGCGTGCTCCCGCCCTCACACTACCTAAACGACTTCTAAATATTAGAAAATATTATTTTACAGAAAGAGTAGTAGATGCTTGGAACAAACTTCCAGCAGAGGTAGTTGAAAAATCGACAGTCACCGAATTTAAACATGCCTGGGATAAGCACACATCTATCCTAAGATAAAGAGTACATACAGTATACACATAAGGGCAGACTAGATGGAGCGTATGGTCTCCTTCTGCCGTCTCCCTTCTATGATGCGAACAACCCAAAGATGTGACGATGCGACCACCTAATATTTCTCAAAGATTCCAGGGCTGGTCATGCTGGGTTTTGTTCCTCTTTAAACCAGACCTTCAGCATCATTTAATGAAAAGCCCAACCCCCTAAACTATTTCCCAGCATCTAAAATTAATATACTTTTAAGTTTTTAGTCACTCTACTTATTATTCTTTGCAACTGCTGCAACTCTGTTCAGGACTTTAGGATAGGGGCACCACCATCTTGCCTCAGAAGCATCACATACTGAGGAGATGAGAGGGGGCAAAAGTACAAGGGGGCGGGGTTATAGCTGTGCTTTGCACAGACAAAGCTGAACTGGGGTCAGATAAAGGACAGCAATCCCAGAATGCAGAGCGGTGTATTCATAAGACACTTCCTGTCTGCAGTCATCCTGCAACTCCACGGGCCGCCATCTTGGATGTTAAAAGGTTAAAAAAAAAACCAATAGGTGCAGGTAGGATGATTTTTAATGTGT
Organism: Gastrophryne carolinensis; assembly: GCA_027917425.1. Taxonomy (NCBI): domain Eukaryota; kingdom Metazoa; phylum Chordata; class Amphibia; order Anura; family Microhylidae; genus Gastrophryne; species Gastrophryne carolinensis. The sequence goes on along the minus strand of CM051239.1, from coordinate 404,857,730 downwards.
GCAATCTGTATGTAGGAGGTGAGGGAAACATACAAAATAGACTCTTATTCAGTGTGAAGGTCCGCTTGAAGATGTTGTACAGATTTGAGCTTCTTCCATTGGCCTCCCACGGGCTCTTCCCAGAGACTCGGCAGCGCACTCGCTGGCTGTTGTCGGCTTCCAGCAGCGGATTATTTCTGTAGAATTCAGCAGTGATCTGCAATCCCCCCGGAATCACTCGCAGAGCCTCTTGGCTGCCGGAGCAGATGGGAGACCGTCCAGGAAAGATGGAAAGCAGGACAGAAGCCTTCCAGCTGCTGCAGCGGAGCAGAGGGGGGCGCGCCTGGCCTCAACGCCGCTAACGCGCGCTGTCACATGTCAGGAAGAGGGGGAACTCTCCAGAAAAAGTTCTTGGAGTGTGGGAAAATGTGTCAGACATTCTTACAATGCTTTAAAGCCTCATTCCAGACACATTAATGTATAAGAAGACCCAAACCATGTGACCAGGGCTGGCCTTAGGTTCCAGGGATATTGCAGGAAAAGGGCTGGACTATCCTGCTTTATGCCCCTCCCACCTGTCAGGGGCGCGTCTTTCATTCCCAAGCACTTTGCTTTCCTTGATAAACCCTATAGGACTTCATCCCTTCTGCTGACTCCCAAAATGAAGGGAATGTTAAAAAAAAAAAAAAAAAAAAAGAATGAGGGGCGTGGAGAAGGCAAAAAAAGGTAGGGAATGTGAATGAGAGGAATAAGGAGGGAATGTTAAAAAGAGTAGAAAGAGGGAAGAGAATGTGGAATAAAAGATGGAGGGAAGATCAGGATATGTGTAAAAGAGTAAATGAAGGAGGGAATAAGGATTAGAGAAAGAAGGAGGAAATGTGGTTTAGAGAAAAACGGAGGGAATGTGGAATAAAAGATAGAGAGAAGATCAGGATATGTGAAAAAGAGTAAATTAAGTCGGGAATGAAAAAAAAGAAGGGAGGTGTGGACCAAGTGTAGATTAGAGAACGATGGAGGGAATGTGGATTAGAGAAATGAGGAGGGAATGTGGATAAGAGACAGAAGGAGGGAATGTGGATTAGAGAACAAAGAAGGGAATGTGGATTAAAGAAATGAGGGGGGAATGTGGATTAGAGAGCAAAGGAGGGAATGTGGAGAATGATGGAGGGAATGTGGATTAGAGAAAGGAGGAGGGAATGTGGATTAGAGAAAGAAGGAGGGAATGTGGATTAGAGAAAGAAGGAGGGAATGTGGATTAGAGAAAGAAGGAGGGAATTATAGATTAGAGAAAGAAGGAGGGAATTATAGATTAGAGAAAGAAGGAGGGAATTATGGATTAGAGAAAGGAGGGAAAGTGGATTAGAGAACGAAGGAAGGAAAGTGGATTAGAGAATGATGAAGGGAATGTGGATTAGAGAAAGGAGGAGGGAATGTGGATTAGAGAATGATGGAGGAATGTGGATTAGAGACAGATGGAGGGAATGTGGATTAGAGAAATGAGGAGTGAATGTGGATTAGAGAAAGAAGGAGGAATGTGGATTAGAGAAAGGAGAAGAAAATGTAAAGGAGACAAAACAAAGGAGGGAATGTGAAAGAGAAATAAGGGGGAGGCGGGGAAGAGAGCGAAAAAAAGGAGGAAACTTGCACAAGGGTAAGAAAGGAGGGAATGTGGAATTGAGAGAACTGAGTAGTGAATATGGAGATTAAAGAGAAAAATTGAGAGGATGTGAAAAACAAAAGAAAGATAGACAGAACGTGGAAAAGGCAAAATGAAGGTGTCTATGTGAAACAGAAAATGATGGGAATGTAAAAAAAGAGAAAGGTGTAGGAAACGCGCACAAGGGAAAAAGGAGGAGCGAATGTGGAAAAGAGAGAATGAAGATGAGGATGTGACTCGCATATCAATGGAGAACAGCAAGTCCCGTGGAAAGGATTATCAGAGGGGAGACTGGCTTATTTGGTTTTCCATTACTGGCTTTGGTCTGGGCAGGTAAATCAAGGTTTTTGCTCTAAAAAGCAAAACCTTATCCTGACATTACTGTGTTTTTTCCAAAACTGGATTGGTGGGTCACATGACCATGGCCAGTGGTGGGGGGGAGCCTGGAGAAAGCTCCATGAGTGAGCAATGGCAGGGGCAGGCAGATGCCCACACAGTAGAAGCTGCTCTTATGCTATGGCTTAAATGGAACTACTGTCTGAAGTTCCCTTAGGAGGAGAACTTCAGACAGATCGTATCATACAATCGTGATACAATCAGGCAATCGCTGGTCCTGCCTCTCAAAGTCAGCAAGCAGTTCCTCTGAAGCCTGTCTCATTTGCCTCTCCTCCATTTCCTGCAGCACTGTGTAGAAGCCGTAGCATGGCTCCAAAGCTTGCCCCTCCTTTCAATTTTATTTCTCCAGGACCACACAGAAAAGTGGTCTAATGGCTACTCTGTCCCTTGGTGCTCTCGGTGTGAGCAAGCCTGGCGCGTCACAGTGGTCCTACAGCTGTCCCTGACCACAGCACGTTTCATAAAGCTGCACCATGACTCGCCCTTCCCACAAGCCAGAAACTAAACCAAAGAATACATAAGGTATTTACATATAATTTGATATTTTCACTATATCCAGTCCAGGTCGTCCCAGAAGTAATGACATGTGGGTATTCCACCGCTAGGTGGCGCTCGACTGCAAGATCAAAAGCTGTCGCTCCTCCCGGCCCCCTATAAAAGCAGGTGTCTCTCTATCATTTCCCAGTGTTCATCTTGCAGTCTTGGCTGCAGAAGATCGTTGAAGACTCTCTCTCAGATAATGGCAGCTGAGCGGGCCACCTAGCCTGTCGGCCGCTGCGAGACCTATTCCCACGGATCCCATTTGACCCACTACTGCCTCCCAGCCTCTGGGATTCATGAAGGTAGGGTGAACACCGCATGGGTCCCTGGGCGTTTGGCAGAGCACATGCTCTGGGCCGCAGACCTTCCATTAAGAGGTAGCCGGCCACAGGCTTATGGTGAGCCTGAAGGGGGGAACCACCATTCCCATATGTGTGTCCACAAGCTTTATTGGATGTACTGACATGTTCTTCTGTGTTTTTACTGTGACACTTCTCGCTGTGGCTCCTCGTTGGTCCTGCTGGGGCTTGGAGCATGAGACCTATTCACCTCCCTCACTCCCTCGCCATCTCCGATATGGGGGTCGCGTACCCCGCAGGCGCTTCGCCGGGCGGCGCTGTCTGTGACGGGGGGGGGGGGCACCGCTAGCGCGGCACTGGCAGCACGAGCAGGGACCGCCGGTCACCGCGGCCATTATGGTCTGCTGCTGTCTTTGGGCAGCATCACTGAGGATGGGCGGGCGCGATGTTCGTGCTGCCGGAGGGGGCGGAGCCGGACGCTGACGCGTTCCGCATCATCAGGCGCCGCCCGCCCCTCGATGAGCATGTTCTTCGGGAAGGCTCTCTTCTTCTCTTCCTCTGCGCTGGATGCACTCTGCTGCTGCTGCTGCTATTGGGCTTGGCCTGCGGACACTGCTGAGTTCTCCGCTGCTGCTGCTGCTATTGGAGGCCTGCTGTCGCTGCGGGGCCTGGGATTTGAAGGGCCCCATTACCACTCGGCATCGGATGGTGTGCTGTCCCTCTGTTGGTGTCCCTGTTTGTATTATGCTTTTCTTGCTACTTTTGGCTTGTGTGACGTGTCTCTGATCTGGGCCTTGTCACCCCATCTTTGTGGTTCCTCCCAGTCCCCCTTTTTATTACTAAGAGGGATCAAATTACAGGTTGGGCCGTTAGTGCCCATGAACAAGCGAGCGTCCCTGCCCCTAGCCCTGTGCTGCCATCGGTTTCTCCAGTCCCTCCGTTGCTGCTCTCAGCCCCCAGTGAGGGGGGAACCAGCAGGGGGTCCCATGTTGATTGGCATTTAGGGCGGCCAGTCTCGAGAGACAGATCTCGCGAACAGCGCCTAAGAAGGCCTCGAGTAAGAGCCGGCACATCAAGCCCGTGTACTCGGATAATGATGATGATCCTTTTGATGGTTTGCGGTCCACTGCGGATTATTCTGCTGGCGAGGACAGTTTGTCTGTTTCCTTCTTGGATGAGGATGCTCCCTGATGATATGAAAAAGTTGCTCAACTTTTGTGACTTTTGTCCCTCCTAGAGCGGCTAAGAGGAAGCAGGGTGATTTGTTTAGGCCTGAAAGACAGAGGCCAGTCTTTCCAGAGCAGGCTCTTTTTTTCTAATATGATTTTCAAGGAATGGGAAAGGCCTAACAAGCTACCGTCGGTGCCTAAGGGCCTGGATAGGCGGTATCCCTTCCCTGAGGAGCTGGTCCGGCTATGGTCTCGTCCTCCCGAGGTGGATTTCCCTGTGTCGGGGTTGTCCAACACTACTGTTATGCCTTCACCCGTTACAGCTTCCTTACGTGATCCAGCTGACAAGCGCATGGATCAGCTGATCTGTCACCTTTGCTGGTGCTTTGTTTTGTCCTGTGTGGCCGCGACTATTGTCTCCCTGGCCATCAGAAAGAAGGTGAGGCGCCTTGTGGATTGCGCTAAGACTCGCAAGCGGGCGGAGGAGTATAAAGACCTCAGGGTTTCGTGGATTCTTTGCCTTTGTTGTCTTTGCCAATGGACGATGGGTCCGGCTTGGTGCCAGGATTTCGGCCTTGCTTGTTGCCCTACGCCGCTCGCTCTGGTTGTGGCATTTGTCGGCTGATGCCACGGCCAAAACGTCGCTCACTAGTATCCCCTTCGTGGGGCACAGGTTGTTCGGGGAGCGTCTGGACCTCCTGGTCGAGGATGGTAGACTCCCTCAGCGACGGAAGCCTGAGCGGCCCTTCGGGGCTCATATGCCTATCACTCCTTTCGAGGAGGAAGAGGCTCTTCATGTTCAGGTGGCCACAAAGATAACTGGGGAAGAGGTAGGTCCCACGATCGATCCAATCCAGATTGGGGAGCCAAGTGCAAGCCCCCTGCCAAGTCTCATCAGGCATGAAGAGGCGCCCTCACCCATCTGGGTGGGGGGACGGCTTCTCCTATTGCTCATATCTGGAGATGACGCGTCTCAGATCGGTGGATTCAGGAGGTGATGTCCTCCGGTTACAAAATAGAGCTGGCAGTCTGGCCGTCCTCAAGTTTCCTTGGTCTCGGATATCCCAGAACCCATTGAAGTCACAGGGCCTGAGAATGGCTGTGCAACACCTCCTGCGGTTAGGTGTGATTTGTCCTGTACCTTGTCAGGAACAGGGTCAAGGCTTTTACTCCAATCTGTTCACGGTTCCCAAGAAGGACAGAACGTTGAGGCCTATCCTGGACCTGAGGGGTCTCAACAGGTTTGTCAGACATGTCCGCATGGAAACCTTACGGTCCGCGGTGAGCTCGCTTCGGCCCGGCGACTTCATGACCACGGTGTACATCTGGGATGCTTATCTGCACATCCCAATATTCCAGGGGCATCAGAGGTTCCTGAGGTTTGCTCTGGAGGATCTGCATTACCAGTTTGTGGCATTGCCATTCGGGATATCCTCAGCCCTCCGTTTTTTCACCAAGGTGCTGGCGGGCATCATGCCCTATTTGGTCGATTTACTGATAGCGGCTCAGTCCCTTCAGCAGGCCGAGAGCGACACCCAGACGGTGTTATCCACTCTCGGGGTTTTCGGATGGGTAGTCAATTTCTGGGCATGGCATTGGACATCTCTCAGGTCAAGGTATTCCTGCCACAACAGAAGGTGGCGGGCCTCCAGACGCAGGTGCGGGCCTTGCTGTCTTGTCGGCGACCATCGATCCGTCTGGGGATGAAACTGGTGGGCCTTATGGTGTCATGCTTCGAGGCAATGCTCTTTGCCCAGTTTCACATGAGACCTCTTCAATGTTGACCGGTTGGGACCGGACGCAGGAATCACTGGAACAGGAGTTTTACTGTCCCCCTTGCCAGACAGTCCCTCTTGTGGTGGTTGGACTCCAGAAACCTTCTGGTAGGCAAGTCCTTTCTGACTCCCCGGCGGGAGATTGTTACCACGGACGCCAGTCTGACCGGCTGGGGAGGCGTTTGGCAAACGCAGAAGATCCAGGGTCAGTGGGGGCCGCAGGAGGCCCACTTGCCCATAAATCTCTTGGAGCTGAGAGCGATCCGGTTGGTGCTTCTACATTTGACCCCCCATTTAAGGGGTCGTGCGATCCAGGTTCGCTCGGACAATCAGACGGCTGTCGCCTACATTAATCACCAGGGCGGGACTCGGAGCAAGTAAGCCCTCAAGGAGGTGACCCAGATTCTGACTTGGGCAGAGGAGAATGTTCCCTACATCTCGGCGAGAGCTGCGCAAGACAGCCCAGGAAGGGGGACCAACCATCCTGGTGGCTCCTCGCTGGCCGAGATGGAGTTGGTTTGCGGACATAGTTCAGATGTCAGTGGATCGTTACATCTGCCCGACGACCCAGGGCTTCTCACACAGGGGTCGCTGCAGCACCCCAATTTACAGACGCTGGCTTTGATGGCCTGGCTATTGAGACCTCAATCCTGTTGGAAAAGGGCCTGTCTGCCACGATTGTGCATACCATGATTCAGGCGCGGAAGAAGTCTTCTTCCATGATATATTACAGAGTTTGGCATGCCTACATTGCTTGGTGTGAATCCAAGAGTTTCCTTTGTCGCACTTTCTCTATCTCTAGGATCTTGGAGTTTTTACAACACGGTTTAGACTTGGGTCTCCAGCTGAGCACCCTCAAGGGCCAGGTCTCTGCCTTGGCCATCTTTTTCCAGAGATCCTTTGCCGATCATAGATTGATCAAGAACTTTTTCCAGGGTGTTACCCCTGTACGTCCACCGTGTAAGCCTGTATTACTGGTGTGGGACTTGAATTTGGTGCTTTCTGCTCTCCAGGGGCCTCCCTTTGAGCCCTTGTGCGATGCTGCTTTGCCTATTTTGACCCTCAAGGTGGTCTTTTTGGTAGCGAGAACCTCGGTGCGTCGCGTGTCTGAACTGGCCGCGCTTTGTATGAAGCCTCCTTATTTTGAGCTGCAAAAGGATAAGGTGGTTTTTCGATTTAAACCTGATTTTTTGCCTAAGGTCGTGTCTCCTTTTCACCTTAATGAGGAAGTGGTCTTGCCTTCTTTGTGTCCAGCACCGACTAATTCTAAGGAAAGGACCCTCCATGCCTTGGATGTGTTCAGAGCCATTAAGTATTACCTGGTTGCAACTGAATTCTTCAGGAAATCGGATTTGCTCTTTGTCGTAACAGAGGGCTCTAGGAAAGGTTTGCCACCAGCCAAGTCCACTCTTAGTAAGTGGATCAGACAGGCGGTGGTGCAAACCTATTCTGCCAAGGGGAAGGAACTCCCTTTTTCATATTACAGCTCATTCTACTAGAGCTATTGGTGCTTCCTGGGCTTTTTAGCACCAGGCCTCTGTTGAACAAGTTTGTAAGGCCGCCACTTGGTCTTCTGTTCATACCTTTACCAAGTTTTACAAGGTTGATGTTAGGGCCTCAGCTGATGCTGTCTTTGGCCGAAAGGTGCTTCAGGCGGTAGTGAAATGAACTACATGCTGTTCCGCACTGGGGATCCCGCCCTAATGGACACTGCTTTTGGATGTCCCAACTGTCATTACTTCTGGGACGACCTGGACTGGATATAGTGAAAAATACAATTCTGTGAAACTCACCTGTAGAATTGTTTTTGAATATATCCAGTCCAGGTCGTCCCACCCCGCCTAGTTTCATTATCTCTTGTTGCCTGTTATGGTGATTACCATTTTTATATTGGATCGTTGTCCTTAAGTTTTTTTTTGTTGGAGAGAGTACATGCTGAAGCTATGTGAAGTAACATGGTTTCCCGGCATGTCCCTTTTTTTTACTGCTGTTTAACCATTGGGAAATGAGAGAGACACCTGCTTTTATAGGGGGCCGGGAGGAGTGACAGCTTTTGGTCTTGCAGTCGAATACCCACGTCATTACTTCTGGGACGACCTGGACTGGATATATTCAAAAACAATTCTACAAGTGAGTTTCACAGAATTGTATTTTTTAGATGCTTTGAAATGGCACCTGATAAGGGGGAGAAAGTGAGTGTGTGCGCCTGGGCCGAGACTTTAATCTACGTTTTGTTTGCCTTTCTCATTACGTTTGCTAATACTCAAACACAAAGAGGTCATTGAGAATTTAATGATCACCACTTGACGTCCAGGAACAGAGCTTGGTTCTTGTGATCGCACCGCTGCATATGACGCAGCCTCTGAATGCGCGGCGGCACCTCAGCCACCACACACAGAGCTCTTTCATGCGTATGAAGCGTTCCAGGAGCTGCCGTGCACATGAGCAAAGGAAGAAAAAAACGTAACGCATGTTTAGTGCTCCGCATCACATTTTGAACAAAACAATTCAGATGCAGTTGAAGTTCAGACTTTCATTCAGCAAAAAGATTGCATAAAAATGTGAGGAACTAAACCATTTTTAAACACATGGCCTTGATTCACAAAGGGTAGAAAAAAACTGGTAGTAAAAAATTCAATTCATGAGAAAAAAAGCTTGAGAATTTCACTGTTAGTGAATCACCAGATAGGAATACAATAAAAGTCAGTGGCACTTTTTACTACAGGTAAAAAGGGAGTAAAAAGTTCAATCCCTTTTTCAGGAGTAAAAAAGTGCCATTGACTTCCATTGTTTTCCTATTTGGTGATTCACTAACAGTGAAATTCTCAAGCTTTTTTCTCATGAATTGAATTTTTTACTACCAGTTGAGTTTTTTTCTACCCTTTGTGAATCAAGGCCAATCTCTTCATTTCAGGGGCTCAAAAGTAATTGGACAAATTAAATAATTGTAAATAAAATTTTAATTTCTACCTGTCTGTCTGTTGCCTGTCTACCTATCCTAAATTGCTATTTATTCTAAATTCCCACATACTCCTCTATCTGGCTACCCTCTACCTATCCATTTGATTACCTACTGATCTATCTGCCTACCCACATACCTGACTACCCCCACCTACCTAGACATCTTTCTACCTGCCTACCCACCTAAATGCTCACATACCTATCTACCCACTGACCTATATGCCTACCTGCTGACCCACCTACCTTCCTAACATAACCTACCTACCTAGTAGATACAGGGAAGTCACCTTTTTTTGGTGGGTAGGGTCCACACGCACTCCGCATACAGCACAGATGTACAGCACTAGGTAGAGTCTTATCCACTCTTAGTAGTGGGATTGGCTTGTGTTTTGTTTCTTAGTGACGGTTACTCATATGAGTTTGCATTTGTCTCATAGCACATTGTTGTGATCATTAGAGTGATTGGAGCAACGAGCAATGATTGGTTTTGCAGTTTTACAGGAGGAGCTGCATGGTTTATCCACTCAGTGCATGAAGTGAGGGGTGGACAACGTGTTTCTACATACAGTACATGCAAAGCCCTGGCATGCCCCCTCTATTGCAGTGAATGGAGTGGGCGTGACAGAGGGTGGCCTGTTTATCACAGAGGCTCCCTGTAGCATACCTCCCAACTTCTGAAAACGTGAAAGCGGGACAAGCCATGCCCCCGGCCACACCCCCCGTCACGCCCCGGCCACACCCCCCGTCACGCCCCGGCCACGCCCCCGTCACGCCCCGGCCACGCCCCCGTCACACCCCGGCCACGCCCCCGTCACGCCCCGGCCACGCTCTCCAGCTCCAGCAATGTCGGCTGCCTTCACCCCTGCATGCGTACGTATCCCCAAACCAGCATACCGCCCGCCCCCCCACCCCCGTGCGCCCGCCCCCCCACCCCCGTGCGCCCGCCCCCCCACCCCCGTTAACAGTTCAGCGAGCCAGCAAACAGCCTCACTGCCCGATCTAACTCCGCCCCCAACCCCCTGCAGCTGCCCCGGCACCGCCCCTTTCTCTTCCTTCCAGCTCTTACGCCGCACAGAGAGCTGCAACCTCCTGCCCGGTGTCCCGGCCGCCGCCATACTCGCCGGTGAGTTTACAGGATTCCGGGACATGTTGGGGCCCTGCGGGGCAACGGGACAAGGGCCCCAAAGCGGGATTGTCCCGCCCAAATCGGGACAGTTGGGGGGTATGCTGTAGATATGGCCAGGATGGCACAGGGGTCTGGATCTGACATTCCGTTTCGTGTGCAAGCAAAGGCAAGCACTTTTTTTGTTATGTTACTTGGCCGGACTATTACTTTAAATAGGATGTCCAGTGTCTTCATAATCCTCCCCAGGGGCTTAGACAGGGGTACAAAAAAAAATCCTTACCTCTCCTGTAATTCAGCACTATTGCCCGGGCGTGGGCAGCAGCCGTACAGAAAGTGCACAGAGTGGCATCCCCCCACTGTCCACCCATGCAACCATGGGGTTATAAAGACAATGGACTTTAATGGAAAACTGCATCAGGGGCCTCCACCATATTTTCTGCCCACACTTAATCCTGCGGTAAATCTGGTTGATGAGCTACTAAGCTGCCTATCAACCCGCATCAACTAAGGGTGCACTCACAAGGCGGCAGAGCAGCAGCAGCGTTTGACTTTGGCCCAGCCGGGGCTACAAAAACATGGCCGCAGGCTCCTATGAGTGAGGACACTTCTAGTGCCAGCACTGCCAGATGAAGAGGATCGCAGTGAGGTGAGTTACAACCAGGACTGTGGAGTCGGTAGATAAATGTTCCGACTCCTCAGTTTTTTGTACTTCCGACTCCTCTGTATTAATATGTGAATGTATTTTATACATTCCTTGAAGGAAAGAAAGGCAACATACATGTCATTACTTCTAGCAGAGAGAGGTAGTTGGGCAGAAGCTGCCTTCTCCTTTCTGTGTGCTGATCTTCTGCTGAAGATAGGGCAGTGGGAGGATCCAGAAAGGGGCCTTTATTATAAAACATGATTTCCCTAGTAGAATCCCATAGTCATGTTTAAAGTTTAAGCTAACAATCGGAAGTTTACAAGTTTTTATAGCCTTTTGCTGAATGACAGCAGTTTTTCCAATGGTACAGCTTCAACCGGACCTTCAGCGTGATTTTTTTTTTTTTTTTTAAATTCTTTATTTTTTTTTTTTTACTTCCATTTTTAAGAACACGTATCACATTTCACAAGGGTAAAATACGGAGAGAGTGCAGAGTGTACATCAATACCCTAATAAACATTTCAATCTACCCACAGTTTGTTGTCTCTGTCTCTTGTGGTTAACGCCGAGGTCCTCTGCCGGGCCACCTCCGGTTCTTCAACCACTAACAATCGCCCCAGGGAGCGTGGGGTACGTAAATGTCTCATATCACTCTCATAGATTTTAAAAGTGACACATTTCAACAACAACCGTTAACAGATACAACAAGAAAAACAATTAAGAGAAAAAAGAAAAAAAAAAAAAACCTAAACGGCAGGGAAAGAAAGAAGGGGACGGGGGAGGGAAAACAGAGGAACAAGGGAGGGCACACGCCTGCGGGTTCGGACACCTATATTTCAGCGAGAATGTTCTTATAGTCCTCAGACTCAAGGTACTGAATCCAATGGTACCAGGTTGCTACGTATTTCTCGAAGCCCCTCTCGCCAGTTGTCATCAGATCCTCATACCGCATTATCTCGTTAACTTTCAACGCCCATAGCGCTAGGGTGGGGGGGTCCTCCTTTTTCCACAGGAGGGGAACACAGGACTTGGCCGCGTTAAGGAGATGGCATAGCAAGGAGCAACGATATTTTTTAAGTGGTTTATTTGCCATGTGGAGCAAGCACAAGGCCGGGTCGTCTGGAATTTCCTCACCCAGCACCTCTCCAGCCACCCTCCTAACCCCAGCCCAGAATGGCTTCAACCTGGGGCACGACCAGAAAATATGTAGCAGGGAACCCTCATCCTCACCACACCTCCAGCATCTAGCCTCTACTTCAGGAAACCATTTGTTGATTGTTTTCGGTACTCTGTACCATCGCGTCAGGATTTTGTAACTGCACTCCTGAAGCCTGGTGCAGACTGACGTTCTGTGTGGTGCTTGCAGAAGCCTGTTAATTTGCTTCGGGGTGAAGGTCCTACCCAAGTCTCTTTCCCATTTTCCCACAAATGATGGCAAGGTCTGGTCCGGGGGGTTGATCAACATTCTATAGATGTGGGACAGGGTGTGGCTTTGCGAGCATTTACTTGAGCATAACTCCTCAAATGGGGTGGGTCCCCTTTGTTCCACCCTGTGGTCTTTGAGTGTGCAGAGGAAGTGTGAGAGCTGCTGTTGCTGCCAGGCCGACCAACTGGGTATCCCACTCTCAATGGCTATATCCCTCACATCGCGCCATGCCCCCTCTCTCAAAAAATGGCCCACTCTGTAGATCCCAGCCTCCCTCCAGGCCTCCGAGATCGAGCCCCTACATCCCGGGGGGAACCCTGGGTTGCCCAGTATCGGAACCATTGGTGAGGGGCTTGGGGAGAGACGCATCTGTCCGAAGTATTGGTGACAGACTTTCAACGTGGTCCCCACAAGAGCGTGTCTGTTTGCGAGTGGGATGTCCCTCCGATCCACCCATGGGATACAGTCCAACCGAGCTTTAACAAGACTCTGTTCTATGGACACCCACTGCTTGTGGTCCCCATGTAGGCACCAATCAACCACTCTGTTGAGGTGGACCGCGGCGTAGTAAAGTCTAGGGTCAGGGAGTCCCAGGCCCCCCCGCTCCTTACCCCTTATGAGGGTGGATCTGCTTATTCTCGGCTTCCCACCCCCCCACACAAATCTATGAAAGAGGACATTCACCTTCCGGAAGAAGGACTGTGGTATGGTCACCGGGAGTGCCTGCATCAAGTAGAGGAGCTTGGGCAGCAACACCATCTTCAGTGCGTTGCACCGACCAAACCATGAGAGCCTCCTAGTCGACCATCTGGTGATGTCCTCTTCAAATTTTTTAAGCAAGGGAGGAAAATTTAGAGCGAAGATGTCGGCCAAGTTTTTACACATCTTTGTTCCCAGATAAGTCACACTGTCCCCCGCTCGCTTAAATGAGAAGGAACTCTGGATGGCATTGAATCTTTTCACAGGGACATTTAAGTTCAGGACCTCTGATTTCTGGCAATTGATTTTGTACCCAGACAATTCTCCATACTGCCTCAGTTCCCTTAGCAAGTTCGGCAGGGAGACCTCCGGGAGGGTCAGCCCGAAGATCAAGTCGTCCGCAAAGGCGGCGACTTTATAGTTACCCGAAGGGCCCCCCATGCCGTTGATGTCCCCGTTCTTCCTAATCCTACACAGGAGGGGTTCCAGGGTGAGAATGAAAATCAGGGGGGATAAGGGGCATCCCTGTCTCGTCCCGTTAGAGATACTGAACGAGTCTGAGAGCACTCCATTCACTCGCACAGACGCGGAGGGGGCACTATACAAGCCATTTATCCACCCCAGTGCATTCGGGCCAAGGCCCAGATGTCTGAGGGTGGCCTGCATGAAACTCCAGTTCACCCTATCAAAGGCCTTCTCCGCGTCTGTGGCCAGCAGAAGGGATGGGGCGTTGGTAGTTTGGGCCCACTGGATCCAGTTGAGGACTTTGACAGTATTGTCTCTTGCTTCTCTATGCGGCATAAAGCCCGCCTGGTCCAAGTCTATGACGTGATGCAGGTGGGGTGCAAGCCTGGAGGCCAACACTTTTGCAAAGATCTTAATGTCTGTGTTAAGGAGCGAAATCGGCCTGTAACTGGCACAGAGACTAGGATCCTTTCCCTCCTTTGGGATGACCGATATGTGGGCTCTCAAAGCATCCGGGGGTAAATGGCCCCCTGTTTTAAAGGAGTTAAAGGCCTCCAGTAATCTGGGGGCTAGCGAAGGAAGCAACCTTTTATAGTATTCAATACTAAAGCCGTCTGGCCCCGGTGCTTTTCCTCCAGCAGCTCCCGAGACCGCTTTCTGGACTTCCTCCAGTGTAATTGGCCTCTCCAACTCCTCTACAATGTCGCTCGGCAGTTTTGGCATCCCCGACTCCCTCAAGTAGTGACATATCGCTTCGTCTCTCTCTGGACCCTCCTCCCTGGGGAGATTATATAGCTTCTCATAAAACTTTTTAAAGGCCTCCGCTATATCCTTGGTCAGATGCGCCAGTCTCCCCTGTTGGTCTGTGATTCTTGGAATGTAGGTCCTCAACCTCTCGGCCCTCAGGGCCCGCGCCAAAAGTTTCCCGCATTTGTCGCCTGACTCATAGAATTTCCCACGACACTTAATTTTCTGTGCCTTGAGCTTGTCGCAACAAAGCGTTTTAAGTTTTTCCCTGGACGCCGTCAGGGCCGAGAGGTGGGTGACAGAGAGGGACTCTTTGTGGAGGGTTTCCAATCTCCTGATCTCGCTGATGAGCTTCAGGACCGCCTCTGCTTTCTCTTTCTTTAGTCTTGCGCCCAACTTTATTATGGACCCCCTGATGTAACATTTATGGGCCTCCCACAGAACCCCTGGGCTAATCTCTGGAGACAGGTTGAGTTCGAAGAAGGCCTTTATGTCCTTCTGAATCTCGGTGAAAACCCCTTGATCATCTAGGAGAGAGTTATTCAAGCGCCAAGTCCACCTCTTGGGTCCTGGGTACGGCAGCGCAATTTTGATCATGACCGGCGCATGGTCCGAAATGGTTATACAGCCTATGTCTGTATCTCTAACCCGGCCCAGAGCGCCGTGTGGAACCAGGAGCATGTCAATTCTGGAATATGATCCGTGTGGGGGGGAGAAGAAGGTGTAGTCGCGGGTGTCGGGATGGTGAATCCTCCATGGGTCCACCAGCTGATGTTGGGCAAACATTTTCTTAAGTCGTTTCAACTTAGCATATGACATATGGGGAGCTCCCTTGGAAGTGTCCAGGAGGGGGTCAAGGGCGAGGTTGAAGTCTCCGCCTATAACCAATTCACCCTCCCTGAACAACGCAAGTTCCTCCAGGACTTTGCTCACAAACGTTATCTGCTCTGTGTTGGGTGCATAAAGATTAGCAAATGTGAATAGTGAAGATGCGATCCTACCCTTCAGGAACAGCCATCTCCCCTCCTCGTCAGATTTAAAGTCCACTAGTTCCCAATGAAGGGATGCTGAAATTGCTATACTCACTCCCCTCGACCTAGAGTCAGGGGAGTGGCTGTGGTAAGCTTTTGGGTAGTGTCTGCTACCAAAGGAGGGTGGATTGGATGACCTAAAATGGGTCTCTTGAAGGAACGCAACTTGAGCCCCAAGGCCTTGCAGGTTCCTAAGTACCAAGGACCGCTTTTCGGGGCTATTCATCCCTTTCGTGTTTAATGAGATTATTTTAAGGTCAGCCATCTCGCCTCAGGAGTGTGCCGGGGAGGGGGGGGGGTGACAAGGGGGTGAAGGTGGGACCGAAAGGGATAGATCGGGGGGGGGAAGAACACTAAACCTCCCCTGAACCGGGGACTATATTGGTTTCTACCGGCGACTAGCGTCTGTAGAACCGCCCTATTGGGGGGGGATGCGAGTCTGATCTGGGAAGAAAGCGTCCAGAGTCTCCACCCGCATGCCCACGCCGGAAATTTACAAACGTATTGGCAGCCGAAAAAACAGTGAAAACTAAATTTTTCGCAGTATAATAAAACAATGAGCCACCCCCTGGACCCCATCAACGAGCCCAGGGGCGGCTAAGCGGTAAGGACAGGGGCAGCTGAGTAACCAGCTGGCCCGTTGTCCCTAGCGTCGATGAGGTTAGGAAAGAGCAAACACATAAAACCATATGACCCGTAGTGTCGGCGTCACTTCTCCCCAACCCCCCCCCACTCCCTGACCCGAGAAATCTCAGGGGAGAGCAGGGGGAACCAGGGAGCCAGCCCAGACCCACAACATCAATAACATTATAGAGTCCTTTCCTAGTCAGGGACCTCACATCTCTTCTTCATCCGGTCGCCTCGGAGGTCTCTTGAGCCTTCTAAGGTCTCGGAAGCTTCTCGGCCCTTGGCGCTTCTCCCTCATCGGGAGTCGCGGGAGCGGCGGCACCTCGCACTCAAGCCAATTCGTAACATGGATCGGGTCGCATTGCAAAAAAGTGAATAGCCCACTCAGTTCCTGGTAAGACTTCAGCACATAGGAACTCTGACCCCTCCGGACGATCAGGTGGAAGGGGAACCCCCATCTGTAGGTGGCCCCCCTTTGCACTATGACTTCGAGCAGTGGTTTCAGAGATCTCCGCATCTGCAAAGTCCTCCGTGACAAATCAGGAAGAATCTTAATCGTCGCTCCCTTATAATCCACTGAACCCTTATTCCAGGCTTTCCTTGAGATGTCTTCCTTCAATGTGTAGTGGTGGACCCGACAGATAACGTCCCTGGGAAAGGCAGGGTCTGGATTCCTAGGCCCCAGAGCTCGATGGGCCCTGTCAAGCTCTATGTTGGAGGACACGTCTCTGTCCAGAACTAGGTTGAAGATGGTGGACACAATTTGTTTTAGATCTTCGCCCGCCTCGCCTTCCGGGATGCCCCTCAGCCTTAAGTTGTTCCTCCTATTTCTGTTTTCTAAATCGTCCAGGTGGAGATGGCAAGCCTGGATCATGGCTTCCTGTCGATCACATCTGGCTTCAAGTGCCCGAATGCGACTCGCCTCCGCAGATCCTCCGGACTCTAGGAGGGTGACCCTGGACTCTATGGCCGACACCTGGGTTTTAACCGCCAACATGTCTCGTTTATGTGCCGCTGCATATTTTGAGATCAGCTCCTCAATATCAGCTTTAGTGGGAAGGCTTTTGAGAAGGGAGATGGTCGCCAGGTGGATCTCGGGGTCGCACGTTCCCCCAGTTGCTGAGAGGGCTGGGGGGTCCAGTAGGTCCCAGTTATCTCCAACCTCTGGCGGCTTGGAGGGCGCAGGAGTAGGAAAGGGGGCCGCGGGGGACATGGGCATGGGGCTTGGTGCCCGGGGACCCGTTGCCCTCTCAGGGGAGGGAGACAGCGAGGAGGGCGGTGAGCCCCTTAATGTAGGCTCTCCGCCGTCCGTCCTCTTTAGGGTGCGGCTGTCATGCCCCAGTCTTCGATGTCTCTGCATTTTTGGGGGGGAGTCCCGTTCACCTTCACTAGTGCTGCTCCTGATGGTGGGCAATGCGGTAGCGTGAGCATATGATGGCTGTGAGCCTCTAGGTACATACGCGAATTGTTGCAGGGTTTGTGGGGTCACTATTGTCTGAGGGGATGAGGGGCCCCCGCTCACATTGTCCCCCGCGCCCAGGGCCGGGCTCACGCCAAGGGGTTTCAGGGTGCCTCTCTCTTCCTCCCCTCCCCCTCTCTGGCTCTCCCCTCCCCCAATCTCAGTGCCCAGTGCGTTTGGGTGTTCCTGGCTTGCGGGACCCTGCCTTGTCTCCGCAGCAGCGTCATGCCTCGCTGCATTGTGTCCCCGGCTCCCCACTGCCTCGGGGTTAGCCGGCCGACACCTTGCTATGATCACCGCCTGCGGCCCGGGTGCCTGTGACGCGGCAGCGCGGAGCTCGCCTGCCGCCATCTTGAAACACCCACCTCCGTCTGGGTGTACTCTGTGCTCCGCGGGGCTTCGGGCTTGTTGCTGCGGCTCTGTGCTCGCGTCAGCCGCCGGGCTCCTGGCTGGACTGCTTCTGCCTGCGCGCCCGCCTTCCGTCACTTCTCCCAGCGCTTCGGTGAGTAATGACTCCGCCGCCGAGCTCTCCTCCCCACTCACTGACTCGGTCGCCATCTTGCTGGGGTCCATCTCCTCTCTCCTCATCCATTTCCCCGCCGTCTGCCACTTCGCGGGACTCATCTTGCCTCCTCCACAGCCTCCCCTCTTATTCTTCTTCTTTGCCATTGTATTGCTTCTCGGCTGCTGCAAGTTAAAGGGGTATTCCGGCGTCGGGTTGCGGGAGCTCGGCTAACTGCTTCCACTCCGCATCACAGTCGGGACACGCCCCCCCCTTCAGCGTGATTTAATGAAAAGCCCAAACTCTTAAAAAACGGTTCCCCAGCATCTAAAATTAATATATTTTACGTTTTTAGTCACCAACTTATTATTCTTTCCCCCACTGGGCTGCACCTCTGTTCAGGAATTTAGGATACGGGCGCCGCCATCTTGACTCAGAAGCATCACACTTACTGAGGAAAGGAGAGTGGGATAAGGTACAGGGGGGCGGGTTATAGCTGTACATTGCTCAAACAGAGCATAGCTGGGGTCAGGTAAAGGTCAGCAATCCCAGAATGCAGAGCAGCACAGTCAGCAGGCACTTCCTGTTTGCAGGCTGCCTGATAGGATGGCGGCTTCCATAAGCCGCCATCTTGGATGTTTAAAGGCTCATAACATGCAGTAGATGCAGGTAGGATGATTTTTAATGTGAGCAATCTGTATGTACAGGGTGTGGGAAACATATAAGATAGGCTCTTATTCAGAGTGAAGGACCGCTTTCAGTCTTGAACTATTGATCCTCCATTCCCTTCACTTATACAAGTGTCTCTAGTCCTACAAAAAACATATTTACTTAATCCCTTATCAGTGAGAAGCTAGGTTACCCATGGGTTCCCTGTAACTATGCAAAGTATAAGTATTGCCGCTTCTAATTGTGCGTTGCGTGCCATATAGTGAAGCACATGAGAAGCACGCTTCTTCACGGTCCCTTAACGTGTTCGTTTTGCGGTTACGTGAGGCACTGCATGCATTGGTCTTTATTCTTACAATAGAGAAGTCATTAATTATAACTTTTTGTGAATTGGGACATTTAAACTTGCTAAATCAAAATTTAGTAGGAGTCGGAGTCGGTGCATTGTTTGCCGACTCCGACTCCAGGTACCCAAAATTTCCTCCGACTCCTCGGCTCCGACTCCACAGCCCTGGTTACAACAACCTGCTTACTGCTGCACACTCTGCGCCCCCACCACAGCCACCCGCAAAGTTCGGGTCCCCATTGTTTCCTTATCAATATGCGGAAAACAACAACAAGACAGAGCACCAAAAGCCTGACAAAAATTGAGTTTTCATTTAATAAAGGGCTGTTTGTGTTTTGACAGGATAATGAACTCTGACAATACTCTGCTGCAAGCCCAAGAGGAGGACGGGGTGAAGCACGAGCGCTGCTTCGTGGCCTCGGCGTTTGTTGATTGGTTGATCCAAGAACAAGAGGCCAAATCTAGAAGTGAAGCGGAGCAGCTGTGCCGCCGCCTCCTGGAACACGCCATCATCCAGCACGGTAAGGGTGTTGTCTGTCACAGGGTTTTCTAAGGGCCTTATTCATGAAGCTTTAGCGCCAGGTAGTGCCTTGTAATCGACAGGTAGCGGCAGGTGAACGCCGGAGATGGCACGCAATTACACATTTATGAAGCCGAATCTGGTGAGCGACTGGAACAACGCCATGTAGCGTACGATTCATCATTATCCCAGGCTCAGCGTACAGCGCAGGCGTTCAGCCTTGCAGAGCGCTACGTCTTACCTGTCCCTACCTGGCGCTCTCCCTTACATTTCTATGGACGATCCTTAAATCCCTTTCCTGATCTCAATTTTTTTTTTTAATATAATCTCAAATCTTTCTGACATGTATCCTGGGCAAGAAAATTACATTTTTGAAAACATTTTTTTCATTTTTATGCAGAATTGTCCTTACATGTCTGGTATTAAAGTGTTCATGTTACAATGTAATAACAATGTCATTCCATGTGTTTTCGCTTTGTTACTAGTGGATACATGTTCAAAAACAGACTTTAATCACACAGCCTCTGGAGCTCTGTGCTACATTAACCCGATTTTGAGCGCCGCCAATGTTTGAGGCTATTTTTTTGATGAATGTGGTGTGAGTCGGTCGCACTGAGCTGGCGCTACCGTTCACTCCCATACAGCGTAGTACTGCGACTGACACAACATATTCATCAATGCCGGCCAGCGACTGAGGTGCTCTGAAACAAAGATCCATTGCGGAGCACAGCGACTACTAGCGTTCGCTCTGAAATCCGCGCTACAGACACTTATCTTTCGCTACCTGCCATTAGTAATGTATCAGCCTGTCCGCTGTGGTGTAACATCAGGGGGTGCCAAGGTAGCGGCCATAAGGGGCCCCATTATTGGTGCTCATTGACTTTATCAGGTTTGGGCTCACTAAGCATCATGGATAGAAAGCAAGCATCATTTATTTCTCTGCTGCTCCATTCTTACCTCATCCAATTAGGACATCAGGAAAGTTTATTGTTTGAACCAGGGGGCCCCGACCTTTTATAACTCAAGGGCCACACTCCGAATTAAGGGATTGGGATTGATTCAGAGCCTGGTGAGAATCATCACTCCATTTTAGGAGAGAAAACCGCCACTGACTTTTATTGTCTACCGGGTGTATATCTTCACTTTGCTCTGAATCGGTCTCAAGATAGACAATGAACGTGAATGGCAGTTTACTCTCCTAAAAAAGAAGTGAGAATTCTCACCAGGCTCTGAATCAACCCCACTGTCTGCAGCCACATTCAAGGCAAACAGATTGGAGAAGTCTTTTAAAGTGGACCGAAACCCAGGATTTTGACTGTCCTGGGTTTTGGTCCACCCCGATCGGGGGTGCCCCACTGTGTGAACCCCCCCCCAATCGCCGCCGCCAACTCACCTCACACCGGTCCTATGGCGCACACACGGCCGCTCCTCCAGTCAGCACGCTCGGAGCCGCTGAGTTATTGGCGTCTAAGCTCAGCAGCTCCGAGCGTGCTGGGGGCCACATCTCGGGCTTCCCTTTAACAGGGAGCGTGCCATTTGCGAATGGCTGGCGCGGGCACACGCCCTGCTAGAGGGATAGCGTGGATGCGGTCATGGCCCACGCATGCTCCGTTGGACCGGGAAAGAAGGTGAGTTTATGGGCGACCTGGGTGGTTTCACACAGCAGGGCATCGCGATTTTGGATGAATCGGACCAGGAATTGGGCCGATCCAGCTGGGTTTTGGTCCACTTTAACTCTTTAAAGTGGTCCAAAAACACCTTCCTTGTTGTTGGTCCGCTTTTCCTGATTTTGCACTTTTTGTATTATTATGCACTTATTATGCACTATTATGTATTATGCAAACCTAAAATAAATAAAAGTGGACCCAAACCTATCCCTAGTGTGTAAAATTTCCCGGGTTTGCCATAAAACGCACCTTTTCATTGAGCTTATGTGAGCTCCGGAGCCCCTGGGCCGTTCTGGAGATGGGAGAATGCATCAGAGCGCAGGAAAACTGGGGGTGTGGCCCCTCCCTCTCCCAATGCCAAGCTCTGTTGCCGGGCATCAATCACTGATTGGCTAAGAGTCCGCACATGCATGGTGGGGTCGCCAGTGAGGTGAGTATATTGGCAATCCCGGGGGGATTTCACACAGTGGGCAGAAGTAATCCTATAATGAGGCCACCTTGGGCAGCGCCATCTAGAGGAGGCCGCAATTATTGGACCTTTTTTTTTTTTTTGGTGGTCCAGCTGGGATTGTGTGCGCCACTAAATAACTATGAAAAACAACAAGTTTGGGGTGTGCACAACCTAATAAGGAGGTGCTGGCAGAAGGGAAAGAGCACAATACAAGAAATATTATTGAGGCCCTAGACTTGTCCCATATCCCTTCTGGACCTGCCGCACACACAGAAATTATTACTAAAGTATTCAAGATAATTATTAAAAAGGTATAAATTTTATTGAGCCATCCTTAAAAGACTATTCACAAACATAACAAGAAGACTTATTAAAAAACATAAACACACATGACACGCTGGGGGGGGGGGATATTATAACCCTATAACGACTCTCTTATTATTATAAATTAGTTAGTTCATTCTTAATTAAATAGACAATTCATAAATAAATATTTCATAATAATTCATCAATAATATATTAAAAAACTATATTGTATCAAAACACAAACAAGAAGCCAAAAAAGTGTATCTAAAAGGTATTAATATGTATGAATATAAATCCTAAGTGGTATGATAAAAATGAAAGGGTCCCCCAAACAGTGGCCCGCCACCGACGCGTTGTGTGGCCTATCGCCACTTCGCCAGGGTGAAGGGCACGCAACGCGTCGGTGGCGGGCCGCTGTTTGGGGGACCCTGACTCTACATATTTGGTGATGTAATTTCATGTTCATTCTTACATTTGATCTGTTCATTACATAAGGTTTTTTGGTAGTTGTTTACATTGGTGAGTGTGGTTTTTGGTAAAATATTCTAACCATATTGGTGGTTTTGCACAAAGCACTTGAACAAAGCACTGATACACTTTAAAGTGGACCAACACCCAGGGGGGATCGGCCCGGGAATCTATAAGATTCCCGGACCGATCAGATCCCTCCCCGCGGGGCATCCGAAATCGGGATGTCCCGCGGGGAGGAACCCCCCAGGAGGCCCACAATCCTTACCTTACCGGCGATGCAACGGCGCATGCGCGAGACGCGCGCGATTTTTAGCCAGCAGAGGTCAAAGGATCTCTTCCTTTGGGACCAAATCGAAGATGGGGGCCGAAAATTTAAATTGTGGCGACGCGCCGAGGGAGCGTCGGAGGTAATATTCTAAGTATGTCACACACCCCACTTCAAACATTAATAATTACACTAGGGTTAACGCACCGCTAGGTGGCAGCATTGCAGAGAATCTCCAAAAACTTCAACAGGCCCCTCCCGGTCTATACATACCTGGTACCTCCCAAGAACCTCCCAGTGTTGTTCTCTGCAAGGTGGCGACAAGACAGAAGAAAGAAGTCTCCTGCTTGCAGGTAGCCGGGGTATCCCCCCGCCCCCCCCCCCCCCCGTGGTCTATTTCTGCCCGGCTCTTGTTTGGTAGTATATCTGTTTACTGGCAGCCTCCCAGCTTCGGCTGTAGGCAGGGCAAAAGGTAGCCGGCACCCTTGGTGCCTAGGAGATTAGCTCCTCCGCTCGACCCTTCATTGCGGGGCATAGCGGGATTCCCGGAGTGGTGATCCGGATGTGGGATGCCCCCATTTAATAGTAGGTTAGCGGTCAGGATGTGCCTAGCCCTGGGACTTTAGTTATTCCACATTCCGGGGTGTGTGGCGCGCTTTGGGACCGGTGACATGGTTGTGTGAGTGTGGCTGCTGCGCTGCTGTATTGTGAGGGCTTATGCGCTGTTTACTGTGGCGATTTTTTATTGAGGATCTGCCTTGTGTGTCTTTTTTGTCACTGCTGTTGGCGTGAATGGCGTCTCTCCCCTCAGGAGCCGGGGGGGCGGTCCCGCCTGTGGCTGAGCGCCGTGCTCGGCGCTTGCAGCCTGGCGTGTCCGGTCTGCACAGGGGGGAACAGAGGGTGATGAGCGTGTGTGTCTTTTTTGTGTGCGCACTTGGGGCCGGCAGGTTGCTCCGCCGGTCCCGTCTTGGAGGCTGAGCGCGGTCTCTGTCTGCTGGCGCTGACGCTGCAGGGGGGCGGGACCGCGCGCGCGCGGGTCGCGCTCTGATTGGCTGTTCCGGAGGGGCGGGGCCTTCTCGGCTCCCGCGCTCCCGGGGCTCGTCTTCCCCTCCCTCACTTCTCGGAGCGGTGTGCGGGCCGCCATCTTCTGCGGTGCCTCTCTGCGCTGTGCTCTCTCTCAGGTAGGCGTTTTCTATTATCTTGCGGGGGATGTTCACATAAGGTTGGTGGCCTGGCCCCCCGTATTACGTCCCCTCCTTCTCCCGCCTCCTCGCTCCTGCACGTCTTTTAAAGTGCTGGTTGTGTATTTTAACGAGGGGGGGGGGGGGAGGGGGGTTGTATGTTATGCTTGTATGCTTGTATAGGTATTATTGTGCCTGGATTGACTCTTGTCCCTCTTCCTTTGTGTCTTTCAGATCCTGGGATCCCGTCTGGCAGGGCTCTCCCGGTCTTATATACCTGGCTTGTGGGGGGTGTTTTCATTAAACTATATATATATATATATATATATATATATATATAATATATGGGTTTTTATGCTATTCCCCTGGGTCAGGATCTTGTGACAATCTTTAGACAATTGTTAGGTTATTAAGGGGTATCCCGGGTCGCGTACCGCATAAATCCCTGGGTTCTGCGAATACCATAAATTTCACCACATGGAGGCTGCCACAGATACCGGGAATGGTTCTTCGGGACAATCCAAGGTGTGCGGGGGTTGTGGGACTCCGCTCCAGGGAGATGATGTCATTTTGTGTATCCCTTGTGCACAGCAGAACATTGCACGGCAGTCCAGTACTCCGGTGCCTAGCACTTCGTCAGCCGCGCCATCTCCCTCTCCCCCTCGCTTATTCCGGACCCCGTGTGACGTTGTCCTGGGCGGGGATTCGCAGTCTGAGGTATGTGCCCGTTTGACCAGCCTTGAGAAGCGGTTTTCTGCTATGGCCGCTCAGAAGGCTCCAGCTAAGCGGAAGCATCTGTCTCCGCCTCCGCCGGATTCAGATGAGGAAGTTGTGGGAGATCTGGATTGGTCGGATCGTCCCCTTGAAGATGGTGAGCTCATTGAGGAAGAAGATTCTGATGTTCAGCAGTTGCTGGGTTCTGAGGGGGATCAGGCTGACGGCCTCCCTCTCGATTCTTCTACCATTCTGACCCAGATGTTTGAGGTTTTGGATTTGGATCCTCCGGTGGTTGCTCCTAGGCCTAAGGGTCAGCTTTTTGGGGTGTCCAAGCAGCGTTTGGAGTTTCCCAGCCAACAGCATTTTGAAGAAATAGTTTTCAAGCAATGGGAGCAACCTACACGTCTTGTTGGTGTGCCGTCTAGCTGGGATAGGAAGTATCCCTTCCCGGCGGAATTGATGAAGCGTTGGTCTGTCCCCCCTGAGGTAGATACTCCGGTCTTGGGACTGTCCAACACTGCGGTCGTGCATTCCCCTGACACGACTTCGCTCAGGGACGGCGAGGATCGCCGGGTTGATCAGCTTGCCCGTCATGGTTTTGTATGTGCGGGTTCGGTGTTAAGGCCTGTCTGTGCTTCGGCTCTTTTGACTTTTGCTGTCAGGTCTATTGTCAGGGACTTGGGTGTGGATCTCGAGCCCACCAGTGATGAGTCCCTTGCGCTTAAGCGCTGCGATTCTTTCTTGTCTTTTATCCTGGCCGCTCAAGAGGATGCCATGTTGATGTGTGGCAGGGCTACTGCCTTGCTGGTGGCTATCCGGCACTGTGTGTGGTTGAGACAGTGGACGGCTGATTTTAATTCTAAAAGATCGCTCACGGCTCTGCCCTTTTTGGGTTTGAGGCTTTTTGGTGAGAGGCTGGATACTGTTGCCAAGGGAGGTAAGTTACCTCAGCGCAAGAAATTTCGCCGTTCCTTTCGGGGGACGGTCTCCTTCAATCCGTCCTTTCAGGGAGCCGGAGCCGGTAGGGGTGCGGGCTCCTCGGCCCCCAGGGGCGCCAGTTGGAACAGGGGTAGAGGCCGTGGCCGTCCCGCTCGCGTCTGGGGTGCCAAGCCCAAGCCTGCTGTATTGTGAGGGCTTATGCGCTGTTTACTGTGGCGATTTTTTTATTGAGGATCTGCCTTGTGTGTCTTTTTTGTCACTGCTGTTGGCGTGAATGGCGTCTCTCCCCTCAGGAGCCGGGGGGGCGGGGCCTTGCGGCGCGCTGCGCCGCGGTCCCGCCTGTGGCTGAGCGCCGTGCTCGGCGCTTGCAGCCTGGCGTGTCCGGTCTGCACAGGGGGGAACAGAGGGTGATGAGCGTGTGTCTTTTTTGTGTGCGCACTTGGGACCGGCAGGTTGCTCCGCCGGTCCCGTCTTGGAGGCTGACCGCGGTCTCTGTCTGCTGGCGCTGACGCTGCAGGGGGGCGGGACCGCGCGCGCGCGGGTCGCGCGCTGATTGGCTGTTCCGGAGGGGCGGGGCCTTCTCGGCTCCCGCGCTCCCGGGGCTCGTCTTCCCCTCCCTCACTTCTCGGAGCGGTGTGCGGGCCGCCATCTTCTGCGGTGCCTCTCTGCGCTTGTGCTCTCTCTCAGGTAGGTGTTTTCTATTATCTTGCGGGGGATGTTCACATAAGGTTGGTGGCCTGGCCCCCCGTATTACGTCCCCTCCTTCTCCCGCCTCCTCGCTCCTGCACGTCTTTTAAAGTGCTGGTTGTGTATTTTAACCATCTCCTTTTGTCTATGGTTAATGGGGGGGGGGGGGGGGGAGGGGGGTTGTATGTTATGCTTGTATGCTTGTATAGGTATTATTGTGCCTGGATTGACTCTTGTCCCTCTTCCTTTGTGTCTTTCAGATCCTGGGATCCCGTCTGGCAGGGCTCTCCCGGTCTTATATACCTGGCTTGTGGGGGGTGTTTTCATTAAACTATATATATATATATATATAGGTTTTTATGCTATTCCCCTGGGTCAGGATCTTGTGACAATCTTTAGACAATTGTTAGGTTATTAAGGGGCATCCCGGGTCGCGTACCACATAAATCCCTGGGTTCTGCGAATAGCATAAATTTCACCACATGGAGGCTGCCACAGATACCGGCAATGGTTCTTCGGGACAATCCAAGGTGTGCGGGGGTTGTGGGACTCCGCTCCAGGGAGATGATGTCATTTTGTGTATCCCTTGTGCACAGCAGAACATTGCACGGCAGTCCAGTACTCCGATGCCTAGCACTTCGTCAGCCGCGCCATCTCCCTCTCCCCCTCGCTTATTCCGGACCCCGTGTGACGTTGTCCTGGGCGGGGATTCGCAGTCTGAGGTATGTGCCCGTTTGACCAGCCTTGAGAAGCGGTTTTCTGCTATGGCCGCTCAGAAGGCTCCAGCTAAGCGGAAGCATCTGTCTCCGCCTCCGCCGGATTCAGATGAGGAAGTTGTGGGAGATCTGGATTGGTCGGATCGTCCCCTTGAAGATGGTGAGCTCATTGAGGAAGAAGATTCTGATGTTCAGCAGTTGCTGGGTTCTGAGGGGGATCAGGCTGACGGCCTCCCTCTCGATTCTTCTACCATTCTGACCCAGATGTTTGAGGTTTTGGATTTGGATCCTCCGGTGGTTGCTCCTAGGCCTAAGGGTCAGCTTTTTGGGGTGTCCAAGCAGCGTTTGGAGTTTCCCAGCCAACAGCATTTTGAAGAAATAGTTTTCAAGCAATGGGAGCAACCTACACGTCTTGTTGGTGTGCCGTCTAGCTGGGATAGGAAGTATCCCTTCCCGGCGGAATTGATGAAGCGTTGGTCTGTCCCCCCTGAGGTAGATACTCCGGTCTTGGGACTGTCCAACACGGCGGTCGTGCATTCCCCTGACACGACTTCGCTCAGGGACGGCGAGGATCGCCGGGTTGATCAGCTTGCCTGTCATGGTTTTGTATGTGCGGGTTCGGTGTTAAGGCCTGTCTGTGCTTCGGCTCTTTTGACTTTTGCTGTCAGGTCTATTGTCAGGGACTTGGGTGTGGATCTCGAGCCCACCAGTGATGAGTCCCTTGCGCTTAAGCGCTGCGATTCTTTCTTGTCTTTTATCCTGGCCGCTCAAGAGGATGCCATGTTGATGTGTGGCAGGGCTACTGCCTTGCTGGTGGCTATCCGGCGCTGTGTGTGGTTGAGACAGTGGACGGCTGATTTTAATTCTAAAAGATCGCTCACGGCTCTGCCCTTTTTGGGTTTGAGGCTTTTTGGTGAGAGGCTGGATTCTGTTGCCAAGGGAGGTAAGTTACCTCAGCGCAAGAAATTTCGCCGTTCCTTTCGGGGGACGGTCTCCTTCAATCCGTCCTTTCGGGGAGCCGGAGCCGGTAGGGGTGCGGGCTCCTCGGCCCCCAGGGGCGCCAGTTGGAACAGGGGTAGAGGCCGTGGCCGTCCCGCTCGCGTCTGGGGTGCCAAGCCCAAGCCGGTTGCCAAGCCCACCCAGCAATGAGGGGGCGCCCTCACCCGTTCGGGTGGGGGGACGGTTGCAACTTTTCTCCCGGGTGTGGGACCAGGAGGTCTCGGACAGATGGATCCGGGAGGTGGTTTCGGCCGGTTACAAGTTGGAGTTCGAGTCCCATCCTCCTCCAAGGTTCTTCAGGTCTCGGGTGTCTTTGGATCCTTTGGCCGCGCAGGGGCTCCTGGCGGCAGTAAGGAATCTTCTAGACTTAGCTGTCGTTTGCCCGGTTCCTTCTTCAGAGGTAGGGCGCGGGTTTTACTCCAATCTCTTCACGGTTCCCAAAAAGGACGGGTCCTTCCGTCCTATTCTGGATTTGAAGTTTCTCAACAGGTTTATTCGTCCCCGGAAGTTCCGCATGGAAACCCTGCGGTCTGCGATCGGTTCGCTTCGGCAGGGGGACTTTATGACGTCCATAGACATCAAGGATGCGTACCTGCACGTTCCGATCTTTCCAGCTCATCAGCGGTTCCTTCGTTTCGTGGTGGAGGATCGGCACTTTCAGTTTGTGGCTCTTCCATTCGGCCTCACCTCTGCTCCGAGAGTGTTCACCAAGGTGTTGGCGGGGGTGATGGCCCTGCTCAGAGCTCAGGGGATTCGCATTGTGCCTTACCTGGACGATCTTCTCATCATGGCGCCTTCCTTCAGTCAAGCAGAGGGGGACACCAGCACGGTGGTGTCTATGTTGGAGAGGTTCGGCTGGGTGATCAATTACCCCAAGTCCTCGCTGGTTCCGGCCAGGGTGGTGACCTTTCTGGGGATGTCGTTGGACTCCTGCCAGCACAGAGTGTTTCTCCCTCGGGCCAAGGTTCTGATGATTCAGGAATTGGTCCAGCTGCTCCTCTCCCATCCTCATCCGTCCATTCGTCTGGGGATGAGACTGGTGGGGTTGATGGTGGCCTCGTTCGAGGCAGTTCCCTTTGCTCAGTTTCATATGAGGACTCTTCAACTTCATCTTTTGGCGTCTTGGAACTGGTGTCCGCGGTCGTTGGATCGGTCCTTCCGGTTGTCCCCTCGGGTTCGGCAGTCCCTTCTGTGGTGGTTGGTCTCGGACAACCTTCTGAAGGGCAGGTCGTTTCTGACCCCGCTTTGGGAAACTGTCACCACGGATGCCAGTTTGTCAGGCTGGGGAGGTTTTTGGAAGGATCTTCGGTTTCAGGGGCAGTGGGACCCTCAGGAGGCCCACTTGCCCATCAATGTTCTGGAATTGCGAGCCATCAGGTTGGTTCTGTCTCGCTTGACGCATCATTTACAAGGTCTGCCGGTTCAGGTTCGCTCAGACAATCAGACGGCGGTTGCTTACATCAATCACCAAGGAGGGACTCGCAGTCTGGGTGCCCACAGGGAGGTGTCTCTGATTTTGGTCTGGGCGGAGACTCATGTCCCTTGCATCTCGGCAGTTTACATTCCGGGAGTGGAAAACACAGAGGCGGATTTTCTGAGCCGGTGTGCGTCCCGTCGGGGGGAATGGTCTCTCCATCCCCAGGTGTTTCGGTCACTTTGTCTCCGGTGGGGGACGCCGGAGGTGGATCTGTTTGCCTCTCGTCACAATCACAAGCTTCCGTCCTTTGTGTCCCTGTCCCGGGACCCTCTGGCTCTGGCGGTGGATGCCATGACCCTGAGCTGGAGGGACCTGGGGTTTCTTTATCTGTTTCCCCCGATTCCCATGCTAGGCAGGGTTCTGCGAAAGTTGGTTCTGGAGGGAGTTCCCGCCATTCTCGTGGCTCCAAGGTGGCCAAGGCGGGTGTGGTTCGCGGACATCGTTCGTCTGGCCGTAGATCAGTTCGATCTGCCTCTTCGGCCAGATCTTCTCACTCAGGGTCAACTATGTTACCCCAGTTTACAAACGCTGGCTTTGACGGCTTGGCTGCTGAAACCTCCATCTTAAAGGAGGAGGGTCTTTCGGATGCGGTCATTCGGACTCTTATTAGTGCCAGGAAGAGATCTTCTTCTTCCATCTATTACAGGTATTGGAGATCTTATATTGATTGGTGTGAGGCTAGGTCTTTGCCCTTGCCGGGTCTTTTCTGTGTCTAGGATTTTGGAGTTTCTTCAGTCGGGGCTGGACTCCGGTCTTCAGCTGAGTACCTTGAAGGGGCAAGTTTCTGCTTTGTCTATTTTTTTCCAGAAGTCTTTTGCTAGTCATTCCTTGGTCAAGACCTTTTTCCAGGGGGTTTCGCATGTGCGGCCTCCTAGGAAGCCTTTGCTCCCAGTGTGGGATTTGAATTTGGTTCTTTCTGCTCTTAAGGCTCCTCCTTTTGAGCCTTTGCGGGATGTTGCTTTGTCCATTCTTACTCAGAAGGTTGCCTTTCTGGTGGCCATCACTTCGGTTCGGCGTGTTTCAGAGTTGGCAGCTTTGTCTATTCAGGCTCCTTATTTTGAGGATCATCAGGACAAAGTGGTTTTTCGATACAAGTCAGACTTTCTCCCTAAAGTGGTCTCTGCTTTTCATCTTAACCAGGACATTGTTCTTCCTTCCTTGTGTCCTAAACCTAAGAATGTCAAGGAGAGTGCTTTGCACTGCTTGGATGTGGTACGTTGTGTCAGGTACTATCTACGTGCTACGTCTTCTTTTCGTAAGACTGATGCCTTTTTCGTTGTGCCATGTGGGCCTAGGAAGGGTTTGGCTCCGGACAAATCTTCCATTAGTAAATGGATTCGTCAGGCCATTGTTGGTGCTTATTCGGCTAAAGGGAAGGATCCTCCTTTCCGCGTTACTGCTCACTCTACTCGTGCGGTTGGTGCGTCCTGGGCTTTTCAGCACCAGGCTTCGGTTGAACAAGTGTGTAAGGCTGCAACTTGGTCTTCTGTTCATACTTTTTCTAAGTTCTATAAGGTTGATGTGCGGGCCTCAGCGGATGCTGTTTTTGGCCGCAAGGTTTTGCAGGCTGCAGTGGTTTGAGTTTTTTCTGCGTTATTGCCTGATTCGGATACCCACCCTTTTCTGGACACTGCTGTTGGATGTCCCTATTGTAATTATTAATGTTTGAAGTGGGGTGTGTGACATACTTAGAATAATACCATTTTGTGAATACTCACCTGTAAAATGGGTATTATAAGTATGTCACACACCCCACTTCACCCGCCCTTTTCGGTATCCTGGCTCTTTATATGGTGAAGTTTAGTTCTTTACGTTGAGGGTTACATTGTTTCTGGTACCTTGTCTTACTGCTGTTCTAATACTGGGAGGTTCTTGGGAGGTACCAGGTATGTATAGACCGGGAGGGGCCTGTTGAAGTTTTTGGAGATTCTCTGCAATGCTGCCACCTAGCGGTGCGTTAACCCTATTGTAATTATTAATGTTTGAAGTGGGGTGTGTGACATACTTATAATACCCATTTTACAGGTGAGTATTCACAAAATGGTATTTTTTTTTTCTTTACATTGTTAATCGGGTTATGCTGCATTTTTTGTATATCTTCAATTAAAAAGAAAAAAAGTGCTGGGTGTTGGTCCACTTTAACTATGTAACTATGGTAAAGGCTCTGATTGGATGAGAGCCCGCACATGTGCCGTTGGATCTGGAAGAGGTGAGTTATTATGGGCGATCGGGGGGGGGGGGTTCACACAGCGGGGCATCCCAAAGCAGGATGCCCAATCACGAGCGAGCGCCCTCCAGCGCCAGCACGCACGTCATCAGCAGGGGCTCGGGAACCGCACGCAATGCATGGAGGATTGGGTAAGTGTCTATACTTGATTTACTATATATTGGGTCTATTGTGGGGTAAAAATTATCTATGATTAAGGGCGTCCCATGCCCGAAACGCGTTAGACGGCGCCAGGATTGCTTTCATGCTTTTATCTCCGCTTTGGAATTTTTGTATACATGTTTTAATCGATGGCAATAAAAGCTAAATTTTAGGAGTGCGGATTCCCTACCTTCTTCTTCCTTTTCACTGGATTACCCTGATTCCTGCACCCAAGGCATTTGCCAAAACAGTGTGCATCCATATATGTTTTCAAGTCTAAAGTAATTTGGACTTCAGTTCTGCTTTAAAGCATTGCTCTCCCTAAACATGAATTCCAACCAAAGTGTATTCCAACCAATCAAGGTGGCATCCTGCGTAGGATGCAGAGCTGGCCACGTTTTAGTGAATAACCCCATTTATGTCTCATTGCACCTCGTTTCTGCATAATATTCCATGTCTGCCTCCTTCCAAGTGTTGTGCTAGCCAGGACCTCAGAGGAGAGAGATTTAGGGATGCTGATTAATGAAAGCTGCAAGATGATTGAACAATGTAGCCAGGCAGTGGTAAAAGCAAGCAGGATGCTCGGCTGCATAGCTCGAGGCATCACCAGTAGGAAGAGGGAGGTTGTGATGCCGCTGTATAGAGCCCTGGTGAGGCCACAGCTAGAATACTGTGTGCAGTTCTGGAGACCTTACCTGCAAAAAGACATTATTCAAATAGAACGTGTCGAAAGGCCGGCAACAAAAATGGTGGAAGGACTTAAACTTAAAACTTATCAGGAGAGACTTAAAGAACTTAATTTGTACAGTCTGGAGGAAAGAAGGGAGAGGGGGGACATGATGGAGACCTTTATATATGTGAAAGGATTGAATAAGGATCAGGAGGGAAGTGTTTTTAAGAAGAAGCTTAATGATAGAACAAGGGGACACAACCTGAAGCTAGTCGGGGGGAAGATCAGGAGCAATGTTAGAAAATATTATTTTACAGAAAGAGTAGTAGATGCTTGGAACAAACTTCCAGCAGAGGTAGTTGAAAAATCAACAGTCACTGAATTTAAACATGTCTGGGATAAGCACACATCTATCCTAAGATACAGAGAACATACAGTATACACATAAGATAAAGAGAACATACAGTATACACATAAGATACAGAGAACATACAGTATACACATAAGATACAGAGAACATACAGTATACACATAAGATAAAGAGAACATACAGTATACACATAAGATACAGAGAACATACAGTATACACATAAGATACAGAGAACATACAGTATATACATAAGGGCAGAGACTAGATGGAGCGTATGCTCTCCTTCTGCCATCACCCTTCCATGTTTCTATGTGACAGGGACGTATAAGCGCGACAGGGAAGAGCCTGTGTTGATCTTTCTCTGCCACGTTTCATCTTTCATCCTCTCTGATCTCGATGGATCTGCCTTGAACCTGTCCAATGTTTTCTGTCATCCAACAGGTTTCCTGTAGTTGTTACTGAGCTTGCCTTGTTTCTGAATGAAGGTCATTGTTATGCTTTTATATTTATTAAGCAATCATTATAGTAAGGCTAAAGAGGACCTGTTATCATCCAAGAGATGCATCGCCTGCTTTCATGAAGCAGTCTGAGCGAGAGGCTTAGCCAGTTTCAAACAGTGGGGCGTCCAGAAATGGGATTCCTTGTGGGTTGGGTAATCGTGCATTCACAGTGGATTTCACTCAGCCAGGCATCTTGGGAAATCAGCTGGCCCTGGAGTCTTTTAGACTTGGGTTTTGGTCTGCTTTAAACCGGACCTTCAGCATCATTTAATGAAAAGGCCAGACCCTTAAAAAAAACGATTCCCCAGCGTCTAAAATTAATGTATTTCAAGTTTTAGTCACTTATTATTCTTTCCTCCACTGGGCTGCAGCTCTGTTCAGGACTCTAGAATACGGGCGCCGCCATCTTGACTCAGAAGCATCACATACTGAGGAGAGGAGAGCGGGATAAAGTGCAGAGAGCGGGTTATAGCTGTGCTTTGCACAGACAGGGCAGAGCTGGGGTCAGGGAAAGGACAGCAATCCCAGAATGCAGAGCAGCACAGTCAGGAGACACTTCCTGTTTGCAGGCTGTCTGATGTTCCATGAGCCGCCATCTTGGATGTTTAAAGGCTCATAACATGCAGTAGATGCAGGTAGAATGATTTTTAATGTGAGCAATCTGTATGTACAGGGTGTGGGAAACATATAAGATAGACTCTTATTCAGGGTGAAGATCCGGATTAATGTGGGCAATCTGTATGTACAGGGTGTGGGGAACATATAAGATAGGCTCTTATTCAGGGTGAAGATCCGGATTAATGTGAGCAATCTGTATGTACAGGGTGTGGGGAATATATAGGATAGACTCTTATTCAGGGTGAAGGTCCGCTTTAAGGAAATAAATAAGTACTTACTAAAGCCATAAGAGACCCTTTAGTCAAACAAATATGCCCCTAAAGAGGACCAAAACCCACGTCCCTTCGGCCATGAAATCTATAAGGTTCCGGGGCATCCAGAATTGGATCACTCCCTGTTAGTGGGTAGCGGGGGATGCGGCCACCAGCGTGCTCGGATCTACTCAAATTAGAGGAGTTCCTGGACGTAGGGGCCGCGCATGCATCATAGGACCAGGAAGAGGTGAGTTTGTTTGGGCAACTGGGGGGGGGGGGTT
Source organism: Gastrophryne carolinensis (assembly GCA_027917425.1). Classification (NCBI taxonomy): domain Eukaryota; kingdom Metazoa; phylum Chordata; class Amphibia; order Anura; family Microhylidae; genus Gastrophryne; species Gastrophryne carolinensis. Next base: position 404,823,757 of record CM051239.1, on the reverse strand, counting down.
CCCACAGCATGGCATCCCCGATCGGGGTGCCACAGGGGCAAGGACCAAAAGCCAGGATAGTCAAAATCCTGGGTTTTGGTCTACTTTAAAGTGGACCTATAACCAGAATTTTCACTATCCAACTGATAGGTCTGATTTAGGATGCCCCGCTGTCTGAAAGCCCCCTCCCAGGATTCCCACACAACTCACCTTTCCGTCACTCCCACAGTGAATGCACGGCTCTCATCCAATGGCCGCTTTATGCTGTGTATACTAATGCACGGCATAAAGCATTGTTTTGAAGCAAGATCCGGCACAGGGATTAGGAACGTCGGCATCCCAGGTTTCCCTGCAATTTGCTGCTGCCACCCCCGTCCCAGCATGGTGGAGGTTCCCGGCCTCCAGTCACATGTGAGCAGGCTCTCTAGAATTAATTAGGAGTATTGTGTGACTAATCTGAATTCAGAGCAGGACGCTGTGAGCCAGGAACGAAACGTACAGTTGGCACCGGAGCCCACAGAACCGAAACGTTGAGAGATGTCATTTTGCCTCTTTACAAGGCACTGGTGCGCCCTCACCTGGAATATGCCGTCCAGTTCTGGGCGCCCATTCATAGAAAGGACGCTCTGACTATGGAAAGGGTGCGAAGGAGAGCCACCAAACTAATAAAGGGAATGAAAGATCTTAGTTATGAGGAAAGATTACGAGAATTAAATCTGTTTAGTCTTGAGAGGAGACGATTGAGGGGGGACATGATTAACTTGTATAAATATATAAATGGACCATACAAAAAATATGGGGGAACACTGTTTCATGTAAAATCCTCTCTAAGGACAAGGGGGCACTGCCTTCGATTGGAAAAAAAGAAGTTTAGTCTCCGGAGGCGACAATCGTTTTTTACCATAAGAACTATAAATCTATGGAATAGCCTCCCCCAGAAGCTTGTTACAGCATCAACCGCTGACAGCTTCAAAAAAGAATTAAATGCTTATTTAGAAGAAAATAACATTAACAGTTACTATTAGCGGTTATCAGTAATAAAAAATAAAAACAAAAAATAAAATAAATAGCTTCCCCTATGAAATAAAAAATAAAAGACATGTTTAAAACACATTAACACATTAACCCAAATGGGGGAGTTCCTATACACAGGCTTGCATTATATTATATACATGTAAGAATGAATCCCTTCCTAATCTTGAAGTTGCAATCTAAATCATTAAATGATACTGAATGCCAGTGGAAAATATAAGGCAGGAAGATATTGTTGTAACTGCCTGCCAATAACAGACGCAAAACGTTTGATACAAACACTCAAGTGCTGAGTGCAATATATTGACAAAAGAGGTGCTGTGCAAATATACAATGTATCTAAATACATACACACATATAGAGACCCTATGAAAAAATATCTGCCCGTAGACGGACAGAAACCACTGGCCTAAGAATACAAAATATCAATCTATTGAATAAGGAAGATAGTAGTACATCACCATTGTTCACATCTCTCGCCTGGAGTCCCCCATGTACTGGGCTGCCGACGCGTTGCGTGGATCTCCCACTTCACCAGGGCGGTATGGCCTCGTCTGTCACTTCCTCCCCCCTCCTCTAAATACCCACACTGCGCTCACGTGCGGCCGCCCCCGCCCCCACACGCGCACCCCGCCCGGCAGTCGAAGGCTTGCCGTAAGGGTAGACGCCGGGGGGCGGCGAGAGGCGCACGCAGCGCAGCTGCACCATAGTGTCCCGCGGCGGGCGCGCGCCCCGGCTGGCGCCGAGCCACACACTCTCTCCTGCAGTAGGAGGTGTTGGATCGGCACCAGCCGAGGCGCGCGCCCGCCACGAGCAACAGGTGCTCCATCAACATGAATAGAGCCCTGGGTGAAACAAGTGTGGATCTCCAAGGAAGGGAGAGGGACAGAACACTATAAACTACTGATAACGCACCCCCCCCCCCATACACATACAATTTAATACAATTACAATCGCATCAACGAGTCTCACAAACTATAAACAAAGTTATTTTTGACATTAGGTCTGCTTCAGTTGGCATTTGGTCTACAGCCTGGAACAATGAACTGGATCAGATGGCACACCTGCCCTGCCTAGCACCTTCTAGCCTACTGACTTCCAGGCCTATCCTTTGTGCCTTCCTGCAAACCTCTTAAAGGGACAGCAGTGTGCAGGTCTTGTTGTAACCTTGATATTTTATGTCTGCTTTAATCCTTAGTTTTGCTGATAAATGACAGCCGCCCTAGAAGCCTCCCTGTCACAGAAAGTCAGGCTGCCCACTCTTAGTAAATCTCTTGCAGTGAGTATATTCTTAGTATACAGTACGTCCTGCTCCAGATATAGTAACAATGAAAAAAGTAGACCCAATGGTCGATCAGACCCAAGGGTCACACAAAGGAGCACCACCAATGTAAATTCATACAAAATGTATTATGATTAAGCAAAGGACGCACATTTAAAAACCACAACAACAAAACATTTACATTTAAAACCACCTCAACCTGCCCTGAAAGGGTGCATATACACCTGTCCTAAAAATGCCCATGTATAGCACGGTATTTTTAGGGAATGGTAACCAAGGCCTATTCCCTATGCATAGAGTGTACTCCCTTTTATTTAAATAAACTTTTTTGTGCCGGCGCAAAAATAAAAAAAATAATTTTTTTTATATATATAATATATGTAAATTAATGGTAACAAGAACCGGGGTCCCACAATCCCCAGATATATCACACCACCCAGAGCAAAAATAGCACCACTAAGAGTATCCAAAATAATAATCTTTATTAAGTTTACACTATTTACATCTCCATGTGTATATTAGACACCTTAAAATTACTAAAAAAACATGTAACAAACACCAATCTGTAGGAAGGAGGGAGAAGGGGGGGTGGGACAATTATTATTGAATTACTAAGTGCTGGGACAGGATAATACAGTATATTGGCTCAAATAAATAACATGAGTCATGTATTGCCCAGTCACTTGTTAGACCCATAAGGCCGGCTATACCTGCCCATTACCTAACCATACTACATCTACAATATTAAAATATAACCGTGTCGACACTGGTTGAAAAACCCACAAATCTATACAAAAATGTAATTAATGAATAATAAATGTATGTACAATACTAAAGTGCTCAGTGCAATGTCAATTAACCAAACCTCTATGTGATAAGCATAGGCAAGAGGACCAGCCAAGGCAACCAAATCCAAAAAACAACAACAAACAATAGTAAACAGATCTTACTATGAGCAGGTAGCCGGACCAAGTGTCTCACCCCCTCAAACTCTCTGTCGACGCGTTCCGTGACGTCACACGTCACTTCCTCAGGACATGAGAGGTCGAATGATGAAGCCATCTATTTAAATGCTCACCCTGCCGCGCTCCCGCGCACTCACACCTGTCCTGCATAACCGCAGCCCGCCCTACACGCTCCGGCCGGAAGCCGGATTTGCTCAGTTAGAGCCAAAATAAAGAAATATCAAATGCTTCAAATATCATGACACAAAACAAAAACTCAAAGATAACCTTCATAGCTGTGCAAGTGTAACAATGTAACAAACTCAAGGTAAATAAGTAACCAAAAAAATAACAAGGGAGATACTCGGCTGTGTGGAAACATGTGAATCAATCACCAGGGAGGACAGTCAGGGCGGGAGGCTCCAGATATAGTACTTACACTTGAAGTACTATATCTGGAGCAGGACGTACTGTATACAAATAATATCAATTCTTACAGGTGAGTATTTCACAGAATTGTATTTTTGCTGTGCAGTTTCCAGGCCTGAGCGGCTGATTAGATTATGTGGCCGTTTATTAACTCGCTGTGGTTTAGGTAAATACAGATAGAATTCATGGAACCAGGAGGAAACTGTTTTCTTAGAATCCCTGTAATCAGTGCTTCTAACCCCTCATTTAACATCAACAGCAGCGTTGTGTACACACACACACCACATGGCTGCTGCTATGTGGACAACAAACACAGCCTCCTCATAGATAATAATATCCTCCCTTTCATAACCACCAGAACCCTAGACTAACCTAAATGACTCCCTTTATACCGTCTTTGAGCACTGCATTAGAAATCTAGAAATCTACTTTTTTTATTAGCCCGGTCCTCGGAGGAAATAGATTTAGGGGTATGGATTACTGATAGCTGCAAGATGAGTGGACAGTGTAGCCAGGCAGTGGGAAAAGCAAGCAGGATGCTCGACTGCATAGCTTGAGGCATCTCCATTTGGAAGAGGGAGGTTGTGATGCTGCTGTATAGAGCCCTGGTGAGGCCACAGCTAGAATAGCTAGAGACCTTACCTTACGGTTCAAGGGTCGGCAACAAAAACGGTGGAAGAACTTAAACCGGACCTTCAGCGTGATTTCATGAAAAGCCCAAACTCTTAAAAAACGGTTCCCCAGCATCTAAAATTAATATATTTTACGTTTTTAGCCACTAACTTATTATTCTTTCCCCCACTGGGCTGCAACTCTGTTCAGGAATTTAGGATACGGGCGCCGCCATCTTGACTCAGAAGCATCACATTTACTGAGGAGAGGAGAGTGAGATAAGGTACAGGGGGGCGGGTTATAGCTGTGCTTTGCTCAGACAGAGCAGAGCTGGGGTCAGGTAAAGGTCAGCAGTCCCAGAATGCCGAGCAGCACAGTCAGGAGGCACTTCCTGTTTGCAGGCTGCCTGATAAAATGGCGGCTTCCATAAGCCGCCATCTTGGATGTTTAAAGGCTCATAACATGCAGTAGATGCAGGTAGGATGATTTTTAATGTGGCCAATCTGTATGTACAGGGTGTGGGAAACATATAAGATAGACTCTTATTCAGAGTGAAGGTCCGCTTTAAACGTAAGACTTATCAGGAGAGACTTAAAAGAACTTCATTTGTACAGTCTGGAGGAAAGAAGGGGGAGAGGGGACATGATTGAGAACTTTATATATGTGAAAGGATTGAATAAGGTTCAGGAGGGAAGTGTTTTTAGGAAGAAAGTTAATGATAGAACAAGGGGGCACAACCTGAAGCTAGTCGGAGGGAAGATCAGGAGCAATGTTAGAAAATATTATTTTACAGAAAGAGTAGTAGATGCTTGGAACAAACTTCCAGCAGAGGTAGTTGAAAAATCAACAGTCACTTAATGAGCACATGCCTGGGATAAGCACACATCTATCCTAAGATAAAGAGAACATACAGTATACACATAAGGGCAGACTAGATGGAGCGTATGCTCTCCTTCTGCCGTCGCCCTTCTATGTTTCTATGTTACTCGCCTTTTTCTAGCAGAGATCTACCTGACGGGGAAGAAAAATCAACTGCACAAACATGCAGCAGCCACATATCATCCAGTACTAGATGTGCTGTTGCCTGGAAGTAGGAGATTTAGGGCCCTTACAAACCTACACCCTACCTGGCACAATTCTCCTTTCCTGCTTTAAAGCGGAACATATCCCACCAGTCCTGAAATCTAAAAGATTCCAGGGCCAGCCATTTGTCTATGGGATGCCCTGCTGTGTGAACCCCCCACCAGGGTGCTGGTTATCGCTCACCTTTCCCCAGACAAATGCTGCATGCGCGGGCTCTCGTCTAGTCAGAGCTGATCTTATTGTTTTAAATAGGGAGTGCACGCTTCTGAATCCCTGCTAGCGAGCGCTTGCTCTGGCCCTAGCCATTCAGATTGGCAGCGCGTGCTCACCATTGAAGGCAATGAAAGACCTTAGCCGAAGGGTGTAAACACGGCTAAAGGGCTCTGATTAGACAAGGTCCTGCACATGCGCCATTGGCCCGAGGAGAGGTGGGTTTTTCTGGGCAAAGGGCGGGGTTTCACACAGTGGGGCATCCAGAATTGTTTCCAGAGAGTTGGGGGGACCCCTCGCCAATTTTTTTATTGTTAAGGGTCAAGCCCTTAATTGTGCGCTTAGTAGTTGTATTTCATTTGAAAATGTCATAATTGTCAGTTTGCGGGATTTCCTCCTGGGCAGGAACGGATGTCTACCAATATATATGCGGTACCGTTGTAATTGGGAGGAATAGGGTTTTTTTTTTTTTTATTGCATTTTTATTTTTAAAAAAGTGACAAAATGTAACAAAATATTAATGAAAGCACTGAAAAATGTATAAACAAGACATTTCTTGTTAAATCCCAAACAATCATTTACCTGGAAATCCCTGCAAAAATCACAAACATATAGCGCAAAATTGTGAAGAATGCCCGGGCAACAGAGGGTGACAAAATCTCAAATAGGTTGGCAGTTAAAAGTACCAGTGCATGTTGGGTATTTTTTTGTTTGGAGGACCTTGTGCTTTCAGATTTAGCTTGTTTTTCCTTGTTAGCATATTGAGATTTTAGAAAAATGTGCTTTCTTTATTAATTATTTTGGGAAACGCTGTGCAACCAGTGAATTACTCAAAGGTTAGCGTCCAGAAAACTGAGATCACCACAACAAGCCTTGTACACCTAGAAAGCTTGAGGTGTGTGTGTGTGTGTATAGCACAAATGATGAAAAATGTCTGAACCCATATGATAGTGAGTATTTATGTCATTAGTCACGCTTAACATCTATTAAGGGTTAATCATTTTTGTCCACAGTGTCCAGCAAGCACCATTTTGTAGACAGCTCGCTGCTGTACCAGTTCCGCCTAAACTTCAGACGGAGACGGAGGGTCATGGAGCTCCTGATCAAAAGGCCCCAGACCGTGGTGGAGAGCCAGGACAGCCCGTTCTGTCTTCGGAAACAGAGTCATGACAAGTCCACCAGTTTCCTCTCAGGTAGGTGCATTGTGGGAGCCTCACTGTAGCCAGCCTTATCATAATGAAGAAGCTGTGACGTGCCCCACAGGGGAGGACATAAGAGGGTTGATTCTCGCATGATTTCTGATGCAGAAAGCTGCCAACCGATTCAACACACTTTTTTTTTTGCATATATAATGCACTTATAATCGCGCAAATGTGCATCAAATGCCCAAAAAGTCTAAAGTTTGGCGATTTAGCAGTGTGTTATTCATTCTTAGGGATGGGTTTTGAAGTGTAATTTTCTTTATTGAATGGCACGGCCCGCTTCGGTATTCATAACAGTTGGGTTATTCTGCCACAAGGTGGTGCAGTGGTACTGCAGAAAGCTGTGGCATCTCCCGGCTCCCTATAAAAACGGGATTAAAAATAGAGTTCCCAGTGTTTCCTCTGCAGTGATACTGCGAAGATAGAAGATGGCTCTCTTTCTTGGGCAGGTGAGCGGGGCAACCAAACCTGCGGCCCTGCATGTCTATTTCCATCCGTTTCTGGACCCTCACTGCCTCCCAGCCTCGGCTGACAGATCGGGTGAAGGTAGAAGAGCACTAGGGTCAGGTGTTCCTGGAGCGCAGCTCCAAGCCGCAGACCCTGTAACACAAAGGGTAGCCGGCCATAGGCTTTATGGTGAGCCTAATAGGGATGCAGAGTTTCTGTCCTGGCTTCTGAGGGGGTGAGTTTTTTGGGGACTGTTTCCCCTTATTTTCCTTTTCGGGGCAAGCCCGGCTGTGTTCCATGTGTGGAGTATCCCCTGTGAGTAATAGTGTCACGGTGTGCGTGCCGTGCGCTGAAAGTGTCCTTGCGCTTCAAGTTGGTTTGCCTGCTTCGCTTCCCAGCTCTGCGCCTCACTCGGCTTCACCTACTCCCCCGCTCCTGCAATTGGGCCCCAGCGAGGGGAATGTTGGCAGGGAGTCACATTCTGAGTTGGCTCTGTGGGTGGCTAACATTGAAAAGCAGCTTGCCAGGACTGTTCCTAGGAAGGCCTCTGGCAAGAAAACACACCTGGATCCCAGGCCCGCTCCCCTTATTGAGATGTATGGGGGATTGATGATCTTGGTGGCTGTCACCCCCTTGAGATGGGGGAGCTCTCCCAGGATTCTGACTCCTCTGGGAACCAGCAGGAGGGTTGCGATAGTGACCCTGGGTCTGCATCCGGAGAGGAATCATGGTACCCTGAGGACACTGATAATCTGCTGTCACATATTTTTGAAATTTTGCACATTGCTGCCCCTGAGGTAGCTAAGAGAAAGCAGGGGGAGCTTTTTCGCCCTGGTAAACCGCGTCTAGAGTTCCCTGAGCAGGAACATTTTACCACCTTGGTGCTTAAAGAATGGGAACATCCTAACAAGATGACTGCTGTGCCCAAGGGTTTGGATAAAAGGTATCCCTTTCCTGCTGATCTTGTTAAGAGGTGGTCATTTCCACCTAAAGTGGATTCTCCCGTGCTAGGCTTGTCCAATACTTTGGTCATGCCTTCCCCTGACACTACCACTCGGGACGGTGAGGACCGGCGCTTGGATCAATTGGCCTGCCATGCTTTTACCTGTGTGGGGGCTGGCTTGCGCCCGGTATGAGCTGCCGCCATTACTGCTATTGCCCTTAAGAAGCTGCTCAAGCGTCTCATTGATGGCGCAACAGCTGGTAGTGTGGGAGGAATATAGGACTCTCTTACTTTGCTCTGATTTTGTGGCCTTTATCCTTACTGATATGGATGATGCTGTGCAGTTGTGTGGTAGGGCCTCTGCGCTCTTGGTGGCTATGCGCCGCTCTGTCTGGTTGCGCCAGTGGGCAGCTGACGCTGCTGCTAAGAAAGCTCTCACTTGCCTCCCCTTCGTGTGCCTGCGGCTATTTGGGGAGCGTCTTGATGTTTTAGCCAAGGATGGAAGGCTGCCTCAGCCCTTTCGAGGGTCCTCTGCCCCCCTCCCTTCCTTCCGCATTCCCAGAGGGGGCCGTGGCTCCCTCCTCTCCAGTAGTCGCAGAGATTCTTGGGGCCGTGGCAGACCCCGTGGTCGTCCCGGTTTCTCCTGGAATCCTAAGCCCAAACCCTCTCCCAAGCCCCCTCAGGCATGAAGGGGCGGCCGCACCCATCCGGGTTCCCATTCACAGACGGCCGGCGCAGACGAGCGCACGTCTAGAGGGGCGCGAGGGAGGCGGCGGCGGCCGGCTGCGCCGAAGACAAGGTAAGGGGATTTGGGGCGTTTGGGGGGGTTTCACCCCGCGGGACATCCCGATCTCGGATGTCCCGCGGGGAGGGAGGTGATCGGCCCGGGAATCTTATAGATTCCCGGGCCGATCACGGGAGGGTGATGGTCCACTTTAAACCCCCTGTCTGCTCAAGGGTTGCTTCTGGTGGTTTGGGATCGGGACCCTGTGTCCCTGGATCAGGAATTTGTTCTGTCTCCCCTGGCCAGACAGTCTCTCTCGTGGTGGCTGGACTCAAGGAACCTTCTGGGGGGCAGGTCCTTCCTGCCCCCGTGCTGGGAAACAGTCACCACGGATGCCAGTCTGACCGGCTTGGGAGGCTTCTGGAAGTCCCTGAGGTTCCAGGGTCGGTGGGGCCCACAAGAGGCCCATGCTTCCATCAACGTCCTGGAACTGAGGGCGATCAGGATGGTTCTTTCTCTCCTATCCACTCACCTTCCACTCCCTGAGCAGGGGGACGTCTCGTCTGGGGGAGTGGTCTCTCAACAACCGGGTGTTTCTCTCCCTCTGTCACCGCTAGGGTCAGCCGGATGTGGACCTATTTGCATCCTGTCACAATCACAAACTTCCCAGATTTGTCTCTCTGTCTCAGGATCCTCTGGCCTTCGCCACGGATGCCATGGCAATACCTTGGACGGAGTTTCAGCTTCTCTTTGTGTTCCCTCCGTTTCCTCTTTTGGGCAGGGTCATGCGCAAGATAGCCCAGGAGCGAGTACCAGCCATCCTGGTGGCCCCTTGTTGGCCAAGAAGAGTTTGATTCGCAGACGTTGTGCAGTTGGCAGTAGACCGGCCCGTCTTGCCCAAGGACCCAGATCTCCTCACTCAGGGGCAGCTACGCCATCCCAATTTACAAACTCTGGCTTTAACGGCTTGGATGCTGAAACCTCCATATTGATGGAAAAGGGGTTGCCTGCCTCTGTTGTTGATACCATGATTCAGGCTAGGAAGAAGTCCTCGTCCTTTATCTATTACAGGGTCTGGCATGCTTACATTGCCTGGTGTGAGTCCAAGTCTCTTCCCTGTCGGGTGTTTTCTATTCCCAGGATTCTGGAATTCTTACAACATGATTTGGATCTGGGCCTTCAACTTAGTACCCTAAAAGGCCATTTTTCAGCTCTGGCAATTTTTTTCCAAAGATCTTTTGCCAATCACCGGTTGGTTGAAACCTTTTTCCAGGGTGTTTCTTATGTGCGTCCACCCCGTAAGCCTTTGCTACCAGTCTGGGATTTGAATCTGGTGTTGTCTGCTCTGCAAGGGCCTCCCTTTGAGCCTATCCATGTGGCTGGCTTGTCTATTTTGACTCTTAAGGTAGCCTTTCTGGTGGCTATCACTTCTGTAACGCGAGTTTCTGAGCTAGCGGCGCTTTCCATCAAACCTCCTTATTTTGAGAGGCATCAGGATAAGGTGGTATTCCGGCTTAAGCCGGATTTCTTGCCAAAGGTTGTGTCTGCCTTTCATCTCAATCAGGACATTGTCTTGCCTTCATTGTGTCCTAATCCTGCTAACTCCAAGGAGTCTGATGCTCTTTTTGTTCTCACTTCTGGACCTAGAAAGGGTTTGCCTCCGGCTAAATCCACTATCAGCAAGTGGATCCGTCAGGCTGTGGTTCAAGCCTATTATGCTATGGAAAAGGAACCTCCCTTTGGGATTACTGCTCATTCCACTCTTGTTATTGGTGTCTCTTGGGCTTTTCAGCACCAAGCTTCTGTTGAACAAGTTTGCAAGGCTGCTACTTGGTCTTCTGTTCATACTTTTTCCAAGTTTTACAAGGTTGATGTTAAGGCCCCAGCTGATGCTGCTTTTGGCCGCAAGTTGCTTCAGGCGGTAGTGACTGGAACTACTGGTTGTTACTCTTTGGGGATCCCACCCTATTTTGGACACTGCTTTTGGATATCGTGACTGTTATGAATACGAAGCGGGCCGTGCCATGCAATAAATAAAAAAGCAATTCTGTGAGTACTCACCTGTAGAATTGTTTTTGTTATTGCAAGGTACGGCCCGCTTCGCCCCACCCTTGTTATCGTTATTCTTGGTTGCCTATTTATGGTGATTGTTCCAAGTTAATTGGGGTTTTTTACCTTTTTCACATTTTTTACTTTATTCTCTCCAGGCTTCTTGTCTCACTGCTTGTCTACACTGGGAACTCTATGGTTAATCCCGTTTTCATAGGGAGCCGGGAGATGCCACAGCTTTCTGCAGTACCACTGCGCCACCTTGTGGCGGAATAACCCAACTGTTATGAATACCGAAGTGGGCCATGCCATGCAAGAACAAAAAAAATTCTACAGGTGAGTACTCACAGAACCCTTCACAATCCACATGGAACATGAGCAAAACATGTTTTTTTTTAATACTAAAATATTTATTTTTAAAGAAAAGTGTGTCCTGCCCTCTTTCTGAGCCAATAAGCTTTGATACCAGGCATAGAGGTGGGCAAGCAAAAGCTCAGAAGCTGAATGCCTGGCGCTGACGGTTCACCAGCCCCTTGGTACAGGTCCAGTGCTCTATCCGGGGTACTCCTGCGCCGGCTGGCCGCATAACACGACACGCTGTTCTGACGTGCGCTCCCACACTCAGCAATGCAGAAAAGCTGTGTGCTGGGATCAGGTAAGATTACCGGTGCCCTGGGGGTAGGCTAACCTCCAGACATTTGCTTAAAAAAACGGTGAGTGAAATAGAATTTTTTTCTTTTGTGTACAGATAGATTTAACCCTCAGCTGAGGGCTGGGCAATACTTAGGTAGTCCAGTGACTTCTGTCCTAGAATACTATGGTTTCTATTGATCTCTGTGGAAATGTAAGGGGCATACTAGGAGGTAAGTACTGGCGAGCCCTGTAGTATCTTCCCAGGAGAGCAGACACTTCGGCCCCAATTCAATAAGAGTTGAAAAAATTCTCATGGTAGTAAAAAATTCACTTAATGAGAAAAAAGCCTGAGAATGTCACTGTTACTGAATCACCAGATAAAAAGACAATGGAAGTCAATGGCACTTTTTACTACAGTGTAGAAAGGAGTACACTGTTCTCTACTTTTCTCAGAAGTAAAAAAGTGCCATTGACTTTCATTGTCTTCCAGCTGGTGATTCACCAACAGTGACATTCTCAGGCTTTTTTTCTCATGAATTGAATATTTTACTACCATGAGAATTTTTTTCAACTCTTATTAAATCGAGGCCTTTATGTAGATCTTGAGTAAAAACTTCCTGGAGTTGGGTTTTTGGGTTGTGTGCCGAGACCTTTATAGATTTATCTGCGTAGCAACAAAACAAGACAAGAAGTCACATTACAGGTTGTACAGAATCCCCTGTTTGCCGTCACCCTCGAATGCACAGAGCTCAGGATGCCACTAGCCCAGAACTAAGCCAAGCCCCATCCTGGAACAAAGGAGCACGCCTCCGGAGACGCTCTGTGATATGCCTGGAAGGGTGATAATTGAGAAAATGCCAGAGCCGCCTCCACCCTCAGCTCACACTGATGGGCGAGCGCTGCTGAAAGGGGCCACAGCCCACATAATGAAGGAGGTGTCTCGCAGATCATTTTAGTTGCCAATTAGAGATGAGCGAGTAGTGAAATATTCGAAATTTCGAATTTCGATTCGAATAGACCGCGTTACTCGACTACTCGACCGAATATCGAATCCCATTATAGTCTATGGGAAAAAAATGCTCGACACTTGGAAATCTCAATTCGACCACTTGGAGGTCACCAAGTCCACCCTGAAACATCAGAAAATGATGCCAACACTGCTGGAATGCAACTGGGACAGCAGGGGAAGCATGTCTGGGTGCATATAATGCGCCCAAGTCGCACTATTACGCCACTATCACAGCCTCTCAACAATACACTCCAAACACAATATTACTTCTACGTAAAGTGAGACAAGACAAGGAAACCTTCTTTCCTCTACATTGCCATGGACCCCAAGCCAAACTGTACAAAAAAGAAGAACAAAATTCTGCACCCCTTAAAATCACGTTGCCTAATGACAACCACAGATGGCATAGGCAAGGGGGAAAATAAATAGACCCCACCCCTAATTGTCATTGTGTGTGTGTGTGTGTGTGTGTGTGTGTGTGTGTGTGTGTGTGTGAGATGTGGTCAGACATGTCCTCTTGTGTCATTGTGTCACCCCAGCAGTAAGGGAAGCTTAAAGGAGGAGGTTTGTTACAGTGTGTCACCCCAGCAGTAAGGGAAGCTTACAGGAGGAGGTTTGTTACAGTGTGTCACCCCAGCAGTCAGGGAAGCTTACAGGAGGAGGTTTGTTACAGTGTGTCACCCCAGCAGTAAGGGAAGCTTAGAGCTGAGACCTCTTAAAAATTGTGTGGAGGCCCAAGATCTGAGACCTCTTAAAAATTGTGTGGAGGCCCAAGAGCTGAGACCTCTCAAACATTGTGTGGAGTCCCACGAGCTGAGACCTTTTAAAAATTGTGTGGAGGCCCAAGAGCTGAGACCTCTCAAACATTGTGTGGAGTCCCAAGAGCTGAGACCTTTTAAAAATTGTGTGGAGGCCCAAGATCTGAGACCTCTTAAAAATTGTGTGGAGGCCCAAGAGCTGAGACCTCTCAAACATTGTGTGGAGTCCCAAGAGCTGAGACCTTTTAAAAATTGTGTGGAGTCCCAAGAGCTGAGACCTTTTAAAAATTGTGTGGAGGCCCAAGAGCTGAGACCTCTTAAAAATTGTGTGGAGGCCCAAGAGCTGAGACCTCTCAAACATTGTGTGGAGGCCCAAGAGCTGAGACCTCTTAAAAATTGTGTGGAGGCCCAAGATCTGAGACCTCTTAAAAATTGTGTGGAGGCCCAAGAGCTGAGACCTCTCAAACATTGTGTGGAGTCCCAAGAGCTGAGACCTTTTAAAAATTGTGTGGAGGCCCAAGAGCTGAGACCTCTTAAAAATTGTGTGGAGGCCCAAGAGCTGAGACCTCTCAAACATTGTGTGGAGGCCCAAGAGCTGAGACCTCTTAAAAATTGTGTGGAGGCCCAAGATCTGAGACCTCTTAAAAATTGTGTGGAGGCCCAAGAGCTGAGACCTCTCAAACATTGTGTGGAGTCCCACGAGCTGAGACCTTTTAAAAATTGTGTGGAGGCCCAAGAGCTGAGACCTCTCAAACATTGTGTGGAGTCCCAAGAGCTGAGACCTTTTAAAAATTGTGTGGAGGCCCAAGATCTGAGACCTCTTAAAAATTGTGTGGAGGCCCAAGAGCTGAGACCTCTCAAACATTGTGTGGAGTCCCAAGAGCTGAGACCTTTTAAAAATTGTGTGGAGTCCCAAGAGCTGAGACCTTTTAAAAATTGTGTGGAGGCCCAAGAGCTGAGACCTCTTAAAAATTGTGTGGAGGCCCAAGAGCTGAGACCTCTCAAACATTGTGTGGAGGCCCAAGAGCTGAGACCTCTTAAAAATTGTGTGGAGGCCCAAGATCTGAGACCTCTTAAAAATTGTGTGGAGGCCCAAGAGCTGAGACCTCTCAAACATTGTGTGGAGTCCCAAGAGCTGAGACCTTTTAAAAATTGTGTGGAGGCCCAAGAGCTGAGACCTCTTAAAAATTGTGTGGAGGCCCAAGAGCTGAGACCTCTCAAACATTGTGTGGAGGCCCAAGAGCTGAGACCTCTTAAAAATTGTGTGGAGGCCCAAGATCTGAGACCTCGTGAAAATTGTGTGGAGGCCCAAGAGCTGAGACCTCTCAAACATTGTGTGGAGTCCCAAGAGCTTAGACCTTTTAAAAATTGTGTGGAGGCCCAAGAGCTGAGACCTTTTAAAAATTGTGTGGAGGCCCAAGAGCTGAGACCTTTTAAAAATTGTGTGGAGGCCCAAGAGCTGAGACCTCTTAAAAATTGTGTGGAGGCCCAAGAGCTGAGACCTTTTAAAAATTGTGTGGAGGCCCAAGAGCTGAGACCTCTCAAACATTGTGTGGAGTCCCAAGAGCTGAGACCTTTTAAAAATTGTGTGGAGGCCCAAGAGCTGAGACCTCTCAAACATTGTGTGGAGGCCCAAGAGCTGAGACCTTTTAAAAATTGTGTGGAGGCCCAAGAGCTGAGACCTCTCAAACATTGTGTGGAGGCCCAAGAGCTGAGACCTTTTAAAAATTGTGTGGAGGCCCAAGAGCTGAGACCTCTCAAACATTGTGTGGAGGCCCAAGAGCTGAGACCTCTTAAAAATTGTGTGGAGGCCCAAGAGCTGAGACCTTTTAAAAATTGTGTGGAGGCCCAAGAGCTGAGACCTCTCAAACATTGTGTGGAGTCCCAAGAGCTGAGACCTTTAAAAAATTGTGTGGAGGCCCAAGAGCTGAGACCTCTCAAACATTGTGTGGAGGCCCAAGAGCTGAGACCTTTTAAAAATTGTGTGGAGGCCCAAGAGCTGAGACCTCTCAAACATTGTGTGGAGGCCCAAGAGCTGAGACCTTTTAAAAATTGTGTGGAGGCCCAAGAGCTGAGACCTCTCAAACATTGTGTGGAGGCCCAAGAGCTGAGACCTCTTAAAAATTGTGTGGAGGCCCAAGAGCTGAGACCTTTTAAAAATTGTGTGGAGGCCCAAGAGCTGAGACCTCTTAAAAATTGTGTGGAGGCCCAAGAGCTGAGACCTTTTAAAAATTGTGTGGAGGCCCAAGAGCTGAGACCTCTCAAACATTGTGTGGAGGCCCAAGAGCTGAGACCTTTTAAAAATTGTGTGGAGGCCCAAGAGCTGAGACCTTTTAAAAATTGTGTGGAGGCCCAAGAGCTGAGACCTTTTAAAAATTGTGTGGAGGCCCAAGAGCTGAGACCTTTTAAAAATTGTGTGGAGGCCCAAGAGCTGAGACCTCTCAAACATTGTGTGGAGGCCCAAGAGCTGAGACCTTTTAAAAATTGTGTGGAGGCCCAAGAGCTGAGACCTCTCAAACATTGTGTGGAGGCCCAAGAGCTGAGACCTTTTAAAAATTGTGTGGAGGCCCAAGAGCTGAGACCTCTCAAACATTGTGTGGAGGCCCAAGAGCTGAGACCTCTTAAAAATTGTGTGGAGGCCCAAGAGCTGAGACCTTTTAAAAATTGTGTGGAGGCCCAAGAGCTGAGACCTCTCAAACATTGTGTTGAGTCCCACGAGCTGAGACCTTTTAAAAATTGTGTGGAGGCCCAAGAGCTGAGACCTCTCAAACATTGTGTGGAGTCCCACGAGCTGAGACCTTTTAAAAATTGTGTGGAGGCCCAAGAGCTGAGACCTCTCAAACATTGTGTGGAGTCCCAAGAGCTGAGACCTTTTAAAAATTGTGTGGAGGCCCAAGATCTGAGACCTCTTAAAAATTGTGTGGAGGCCCAAGAGCTGAGACCTCTCAAACATTGTGTGGAGTCCCAAGAGCTGAGACCTTTTAAAAATTGTGTGGAGGCCCAAGAGCTGAGACCTTTTAAAAATTGTGTGGAGGCCCAAGAGCTGAGACCTCTCAAACATTGTGTGGAGGCCCAAGAGCTGAGACCTTTTAAAAATTGTGTGGAGGCCCAAGAGCTGAGACCTTTTAAAAATTGTGTGGAGGCCCAAGAGCTGAGACCTCTCAAACATTGTGTGGAGGCCCAAGAGCTGAGCACTTATTAGTGCTGCAGCTACGGCTGCTTTAGTGAGGGGTAGCTGCTGCTGCTGGAATAGGGACAGAAAGACTTCAGTGGTGTATTACCACCTATATACAAAACTATATACACTCTGCTCAAAACGGCTGCTTTAGTGAGGGGTAGCTGCTGATGCTGGAATAGGGACAGAAAGACTTCAGTGGTGTATTACCACCTATATACAAAACTATATTTTGCACTACTGTTTTGTGTCCTCTGTGCCAACAAAACACTGTTTTATACACGGTGCGTATAGGCACCATTTCACCTTCTGGCAGTATACGGCTGTATAGCCAGGTGTTTTTCTTAAAAATATTTTTTATATTTGGCACTACTGTTTTGTGTCCTCTTTACCAACAAAACCTTGTTATATACCCGGTGCGTATAGGCACCATTTCACCTTCTGGCAGTATACGGCTGTATAGCCAGGTGTTCTTCTTAAAAATATTTTTATATTTGGCATAACGCGTGGCCAAAAAAGTAAAACGTCTGAAATGCGGAGGGCTAGCGCAAAGGGACGTGGACGAGGACGGGGGCGCGGAAATGCTGGTGGGGGCACAAACCGCGTTGAAGCCAGTGGGGATACAATGCGTGCTGATGAGGGGCAGCCAGCATTACGCTCATCCGGCTTCCCTGCCTTTATGGGACAGTTATGCGGGGGGCGGGGTACACCTCTGTTAAAGCCTGAGCAGCGTGAACAGGTGGTGCAATGGATGGCCGATAACGCTTCCAGTCACTTGTCCACCACCCAGTCATCCACACAGTCTCACTCTGACCCTCCTTCCTCCCAACCTGGCCAACAGAGTCAGCCCACCCTTGACCCCTCCCAGGACCTCTTTTCGGGTCCTTTTCCAGATGTGCTGCAAGAATCCCAGGAGCTAGCAGAGGAATTTGTTTGTAGTGATGCCCAAACACTTGAGCATCCGCCATCTGCTAGTGATGTGGACCCGGAACCAGCATCTGCTATCATGAGCGATGATGATGATGATGAGACGCAGTTGCCATCAAGGGAGGCTGTTGGAATGTCCAGTGGGCAGGAGGAGGAGCAGAGAGAGGAAGTGGAAGAGGAGGTGGTGGACGACGAAATGACCGACCCCACTTGGACAGGGGTGATGTCCAGCGGGGAAAGCAGTGGAGATGCGGTCTGCGCATCACCGAATAAGGCAGCAAGAGGCAAAGGACAGTCCAGAGGCAGAGGACAGTCCAGACAGAGAAGGCAGGCCACAGCCAGCAGGGCCGAAGCTCTTCCCGGCAGCAGGCAGTCGCGCGAAGCTCCCCCATCGAGGCCTCGTACTTCTGTGGTGTGGAGATTTTTTAATGTTTGCGCGGGTGACAAACTGAGCGCGGTTTGCGCAATCTGCCACTCAAAACTGAGTAGGGGCTCTGAGAAGAGCAATCTGACCACCTCAGGCATGCGCCGTCACTTGGAATTCAAGCACTGGGCTGAGTGGGAGAGAGCAAACGCAATACAACCTGCGCCCCGTCTTGCTGCCACTGCCTCTTCCCCTTTGTTGTGTGCTGCCACTGCGGTCCTGACCTCCAGCCAGGACACCTCCACATCTGCCTCTGCCTCGGCTACTTTGGGGCCTTCTCCTTCAGCCCCCCCTTCCCCCGCATCTTCGTCTGCACCTTCCATCTCCTCGTCCCATCAACTGTCCATCTCGCAGGCGTTCAACCGCAGGCGGAAGTACGCCTCCAGTCACCCCCAAGCCCAAGCCTTAACCTGCCTCATCTCCAAACTGCTGGCCCTGGAGATGTTGCCGTTTTGGCTTGTGGAGACGCAGGCCTTCCGCGACCTGATGGCGGCTGCCGCACCTCGCTATTCCGTCCCTAGCCGCCACTATTTTTCCCGGTGTGGCGTCCCCGCCCTGCACCAGCACGTGTCGCGTAACATCAGGCGGACCCTGAGGTACGCAGTCAGCGCAAAGGTCCACTTGACCACCGACTCGTGGACAAGCGCTTGCGGCCAAGGACGCTACATCTCTTTGACGGCACACTGGGTGAATGTTGTGGAAGCGGGGACGGGGTCGCAAACAGGGACGGCCTACATACCACCCCCGCCCAAGATTGCCAGCACAGGTTCTGATAGACCCCCCTCCTCTTCCTCCTCCTCTTCCTCCTCCTCCTCTGCCTTAACATCGCCCTCAGCCCCTAGCTGGAAGCGTTGCAGCACTGGCACGGGGAGACGTCAGCAGGCGGTGCTTAAGCTCATCAGCTTGGGCGACAGGAAGCACAGCGCCGCAGAGGTGAGGCACGCCATATTGCAGCAGACAGAGATGTGGCTGTCGCCGCTGCAGCTAGGACCAGGCATGGTCGTGTGCGATAACGGCCGTAACCTGGTGGCGGCTCTGGAGCTTGCAGAACTCAATCACGTACCATGCCTGGCCCACGTTTTTAATTTGGTAGTACAAAAGTTTCTAAAGACTTACCCCAACCTGGCAGAGCTACTGGTCAAAGTGCGGCGCTTGTGCGCTCACTTTCGGAAGTCAACTGTAGCTGCTGCTAGGTTAAAAAAAAATCCAGCAACGCCTCCATTTGCCTCAACATCGGCTGTTGTGCGACCTGCCCACTCGCTGGAATTCCACCTATTGCATGTTGGCCAGGGTGTGTGAGCAGCAGAAAGCATTGATGGAGTACCAGATGATGCATCCACGCGTGCCTCCAACTCAGCTCCCTCAGTTTGCCAACCACGAGTGGCCATGGATGGCAGACATATGCGATGTATTGCGTATCTTTGAGGAGTCCACTAAGAAGGTCAGCAGCGAGGACGCTATAGTGAGCGTAACCATCCCGCTCCTAGGCGTCCTTAAAGAATCGCTCATCGCAATAAGGGAGAACGCATTGCACACAGAGGAGATGGGGGTAGGAGGAGACGCAACGCAGGTAGACAGTCAGACCACACTTTTGTCTGCTGCTCGGTGGCAGTTGCAGGAGGAGGATGAGGAGGAGGAGGACAACGTGGAGGTGGCTGTGGAAGAGGATGCTGGCGGCGAGGGTAGCAGTCAGGCTGTGTGCGTCCCATTGGTTCAGCGCGGATGGGGCGGAGAGGAGGAGGAAGAGGAGGAAATGGAAAATGATCCTTCTGGTGGGGGCAGTGAGGTCATGCCTACTCAGAGTCTGGCACACATGGCTGACTTCATGCTGGGCTGCTTTTCCCGGGACATACGTGTTGTCCGGATATTGGAGAACAAATTATACTGGGTCTTCGCACTCCTGGACCCCCGGTATAAAGATAACTTCTCCTCTTTTATTCCGGTAGAGGAGAGGACGAATCGATTACTGGAATACCAGAGGGAACTCTTGCAGAACATGATGCAGATTTTCCCACCCAGCATCGCTGGCGGCAGAGAGGAGAGTGTCTGACAACATCGATCAGGCCCACAGCCACCAGGGGAACACTCTCCAAGGTGTGGGACACGTTCATGTCACCCCCTCGTGCAACTTCCATCACTGCGCGGCCCGCTGTCAGCAGGAGGGACAAGTATCGGCGGATGTTGCGGGACTACCTGGCAGACCACACCCCTGTCCTCCCCGATCCCTCGGCGACCTACACTTACTGGGTCTCCAAGTTGGACACGTGGCTGGAACTGTCCCTGTACGCCTTGGAGGTGCTTGCCTGCCCTGCCGCCAGCGTGCTATCAGAAAGGGTGTGTTCAGCGCAGCCGGGGGCATTATAACCGATAAGCGCAGCCGCCTGTCAACCGACAGTGCCGACAGGCTGACGCTAATCAAAATGAACAGCAAGTGGATTGACCCGGACTTTGCTTGTACAACAGTGGAAAGCAGCCAAGAGTGAAGTGCCATCTGTATGAAGTGCCATTTCCTCCTCCTCCTCCTCCTCCTCCTCCTCCTCCTTAACCGCCGTAGAATTGCTGTATTAATGAAAAAAATTATGGCTCACCTCTTAGGCTTAATACAATCAATTTTTAAGAGGTCTCAACTCTTGGGCCTCCACACAATTTTTAAAAGGTCTCAGCTCTTGGGCCTCCACACAATTTTTAAGAGGTCTCAGCTCTTGGGCCTCCACACAATGTTTGAGAGGTCTCAGCTCTTGGGCCTCCACACAATTTTTAAAAGGTCTCAGCTCTTGGGCCTCCACACAATTTTTAAAAGGTCTCAGCTCTTGGGCCTCCACACAATTTTTAAAAGGTCTCAGCTCTTGGGCCTCCACACAATTTTTAAGAGGTCTCAGCTCGTGGGACTCCACACAATTTTTAAGAGGTCTCAGCTCGTGGGACTCCACACAATGTTTGAGAGGTCTCAGCTCTTGGGCCTCCACACAATTTTTAAAAGGTCTCAGCTCTTGGGCCTCCACACAATTTTTAAAAGGTCTCAGCTCTTGGGCCTCCACACAATTTTTAAAAGGTCTCAGCTCTTGGGCCTCCACACAATTTTTAAAACATAGCAGCCCTAATAAGGGCTCTCAATGACTCTCTTGTCTTCTGGTAGCTGGTATATATGGTGGTAAATGCGATATTCTGAGCTTCTGGGGCCCTGCCTGCCTACATAAGAGCTATATACTGTTCAGCATAGTAGCCCTAATAAGGGCTCTTAAGGACTCTCTTGTCTTCTGGTAGCTGGTATATATGGTGGTAAAAGGTATATTCTGAGCTTCTGGGGCCCTGCCTGACTACATAGAAAATGAGCTATATACTGTTCAGCATAGTAGCCCTAATAAGGGCTCTTAAGGACTCTCTTGTCTTCTGGTAGCTGGTATATATGGTGGTAAAAGGTATATTCTGAGCTTCTGGGGCCCTGCCTGCCTACATAGGATATGAGCTATATACTGTTCAACATAGCAGCACTAATAAGGGATTAAGGACTCTCTTGTCTTCTGGTAGCTGGTATATATGGTGGTAAAAGGTATATTCTGAGCTTCTGGGGCCCTGCCTGACTACATAGAAAATGAGCTATATACTGTTCAGCGTAGTAGCCCTAATAAGGGCTCTTAAGGACTCTCTTGTCTTCTGGTAGCTGGTATATATGGTGGTAAAAGGTATATTCTGAGCTTCTGGGGCCCTGCCTGACTACATAGGATATGAGCTATATACTGTTCAACATAGCAGCACTAATAAGGGATTAAGGACTCTCTTGTCTTCTGGTAGCTGGTATATATGGTGGTAAAAGGTATATTCTGAGCTTCTGGGGCCCTGCCTGACTACATAGAAAATGAGCTATATACTGTTCAGCATAGTAGCCCTAATAAGGGCTCTTAAGGACTCTCTTGTCTTCTGGTAGCTGGTATATATGGTGGTAAAAGGTATATTCTGAGCTTCTGGGGCCCTGCCTGACTACATAGAAAATGAGCTATATACTGTTCAGCATAGTAGCCCTAATAAGGGCTCTTAAGGACTCTCTTGTCTTCTGGTAGCTGGTATATATGGTGGTAAAAGGTATATTCTGAGCTTCTGGGGCCCTGCCTGACTACATAGAAAATGAGCTATATACTGTTCAGCATAGTAGCCCTAATAAGGGCTCTTAAGGACTCTCTTGTCTTCTGGTAGCTGGTATATATGGTGGTAAAAGGTATATTCTGAGCTTCTGGGGCCCTGCCTGACTACATAGAAAATGAGCTATATACTGTTCAACATAGCAGCACTAATAAGGGATTAAGGACTCTCTTGTCTTCTGGTAGCTGGTATATATGGTGGTAAAAGGTATATTCTGAGCTTCTGGGGCCCTGCCTGACTACATAGAAAATGAGCTATATACTGTTCAGCATAGTAGCCCTAATAAGGGCTCTTAAGGACTCTCTTGTCTTCTGGTAGCTGGTATATATGGTGGTAAAAGGTATATTCTGAGCTTCTGGGGCCCTGCCTGACTACATAGGATATGAGCTATATACTGTTCAACATAGCAGCACTAATAAGGGATTAAGGACTCTCTTGTCTTCTGGTAGCTGGTATATATGGTGGTAAAAGGTATATTCTGAGCTTCTGGGGCCCTGCCTGACTACATAGAAAATGAGCTATATACTGTTCAGCATAGTAGCCCTAATAAGGGCTCTTAAGGACTCTCTTGTCTTCTGGTAGCTGGTATATATGGTGGTAAAAGGTATATTCTGAGCTTCTGGGGCCCTGCCTGACTACATAGAAAATGAGCTATATACTGTTCAGCATAGTAGCCCTAATAAGGGCTCTTAAGGACTCTCTTGTCTTCTGGTAGCTGGTATATATGGTGGTAAAAGGTATATTCTGAGCTTCTGGGGCCCTGCCTGACTACATAGAAAATGAGCTATATACTGTTCAACATAGCAGCACTAATAAGGGATTAAGGACTCTCTTGTCTTCTGGTAGCTGGTATATATGGTGGTAAAAGGTATATTCTGAGCTTCTGGGGCCCTGCCTGCCTACATAGGATATGAGCTATATACTGTTCAGCGTAGTAGCCCTAATAAGGGCTCTTAAGGACTCTCTTGTCTTCTGGTAGCTGGTATATATGGTGGTAAAAGGTATATTCTGAGCTTCTGGGGCCCTGCCTGCCTACATAGGATATGAGCTATATACTGTTCAACATAGCAGCACTAATAAAGGATTAAGGACTCTCTTGTCTTCTGGTAGCTGGTATATATGGTGGTAAAAGGTATATTCTGAGCTTCTGGGGCCCTGCCTGACTACATAGAAAATGAGCTATATACTGTTCAGCGTAGTAGCCCTAATAAGGGCTCTTAAGGACTCTCTTGTCTTCTGGTAGCTGGTATATATGGTGGTAAAAGGTATATTCTGAGCTTCTGGGGCCCTGCCTGACTACATAGGATATGAGCTATATACTGTTCAACATAGCAGCACTAATAAGGGATTAAGGACTCTCTTGTCTTCTGGTAGCTGGTATATATGGTGGTAAAAGGTATATTCTGAGCTTCTGGGGCCCTGCCTGACTACATAGAAAATGAGCTATATACTGTTCAGCATAGTAGCCCTAATAAGGGCTCTTAAGGACTCTCTTGTCTTCTGGTAGCTGGTATATATGGTGGTAAAAGGTATATTCTGAGCTTCTGGGGCCCTGCCTGACTACATAGAAAATGAGCTATATACTGTTCAACATAGCAGCACTAATAAGGGATTAAGGACTCTCTTGTCTTCTGGTAGCTGGTATATATGGTGGTAAAAGGTATATTCTGAGCTTCTGGGGCCCTGCCTGACTACATAGAAAATGAGCTATATACTGTTCAGCATAGTAGCCCTAATAAGGGCTCTTAAGGACTCTCTTGTCTTCTGGTAGCTGGTATATATGGTGGTAAAAGGTATATTCTGAGCTTCTGGGGCCCTGCCTGACTACATAGGATATGAGCTATATACTGTTCAACATAGCAGCACTAATAAGGGATTAAGGACTCTCTTGTCTTCTGGTAGCTGGTATATATGGTGGTAAAAGGTATATTCTGAGCTTCTGGGGCCCTGCCTGACTACATAGAAAATGAGCTATATACTGTTCAGCATAGTAGCCCTAATAAGGGCTCTTAAGGACTCTCTTGTCTTCTGGTAGCTGGTATATATGGTGGTAAAAGGTATATTCTGAGCTTCTGGGGCCCTGCCTGACTACATAGAAAATGAGCTATATACTGTTCAACATAGCAGCACTAATAAGGGATTAAGGACTCTCTTGTCTTCTGGTAGCTGGTATATATGGTGGTAAAAGGTATATTCTGAGCTTCTGGGGCCCTGCCTGACTACATAGAAAATGAGCTATATACTGTTCAACATAGCAGCACTAATAAGGGATTAAGGACTCTCTTGTCTTCTGGTAGCTGGTATATATGGTGGTAAAAGCTATATTCTGAGCTTCTGGGGCCCTGCCTGACTACATAGAAAATGAGCTATATACTGTTCAACATAGCAGCACTAATAAGGGATTAAGGACTCTCTTGTCTTCTGGTAGCTGGTATATATGGTGGTAAAAGCTATATTCTGAGCTTCTGGGGCCCTGCCTGACTACATAGGATATGAGCTATATACTGTTCAGCGTAGTAGCCCTAATAAGGGCTCTTAAGGACTCTCTTGTCTTCTGGTAGCTGGTATATATGGTGGTAAAAGGTATATTCTGAGCTTCTGGGGCCCTGCCTGACTACATAGAAAATGAGCTATATACTGTTCAGCATAGTAGCCCTAATAAGGGCTCTTAAGGACTCTCTTGTCTTCTGGTAGCTGGTATATATGGTGGTAAAAGGTATATTCTGAGCTTCTGGGGCCCTGCCTGCCTACATAGGATATGAGCTATATACTGTTCAACATAGCAGCACTAATAAGGGATTAAGGACTCTCTTGTCTTCTGGTAGCTGGTATATATGGTGGTAAAAGGTATATTCTGAGCTTCTGGGGCCCTGCCTGACTACATAGAAAATGAGCTATATACTGTTCAACATAGCAGCACTAATAAGGGATTAAGGACTCTCTTGTCTTCTGGTAGCTGGTATATATGGTGGTAAAAGGTATATTCTGAGCTTCTGGGGCCCTGCCTGACTACATAGGATATGAGCTATATACTGTTCAACATAGCAGCACTAATAAGGGATTAAGGACTCTCTTGTCTTCTGGTAGCTGGTATATATGGTGGTAAAAGGTATATTCTGAGCTTCTGGGGCCCTGCCTGACTACATAGAAAATGAGCTATATACTGTTCAGCATAGTAGCCCTAATAAGGGCTCTTAAGGACTCTCTTGTCTTCTGGTAGCTGGTATATATGGTGGTAAAAGGTATATTCTGAGCTTCTGGGGCCCTGCCTGACTACATAGAAAATGAGCTATATACTGTTCAGCGTAGTAGCCCTAATAAGGGCTCTTAAGGACTCTCTTGTCTTCTGGTAGCTGGTATATATGGTGGTAAAAGGTATATTCTGAGCTTCTGGGGCCCTGCCTGACTACATAGAAAATGAGCTATATACTGTTCAGCGTAGTAGCCCTAATAAGGGCTCTTAAGGACTCTCTTGTCTTCTGGTAGCTGGTATATATGGTGGTAAAAGCTATATTCTGAGCTTCTGGGGCCCTGCCTGCCTACATATGAGCCATATACCGTTCAGCGTAGTAGCCCTAATAAGGGCTCTTAATGACTCTCTTGTCTTCTGGTAGCTGGTATAGATGGTGGTAAAAGCGATATCCCGAGCTTCTGGGGCCCTGCCAGCGACAGCCTGTCTTTCCCTGCTGTGAGCGTCTGTCCCTCACTAAGTTCAAGCTGCTAATGCTGACGAAGAGGAAGTGCTGAGTTTTGTATATTCGAGGTCACATGGTTTTTCCAGCCAATGCGTGTAGACGCCGTTTTCGCGATGCCAGCGTCCTCCCAGGACCTGTCCCACCCCCCCTGCATGGTGATTGGTGTAAAAAACGCGCCAGGGAAGGTGGGAGGGGAAACGAATTGTGAGTGCGCCATCGCCGCTGTACTCGATCGAAATCGAGTATGACGAACAGCGTAGTATTCGATCGAATACCGGCTCGGTCGAATACTACTCGCTCATCACTATTGCCAATGTCAATGTTGAAAAAAGTATGCATTTTAAAGTGGACCAAAACCCAGTTCTGAAGTCTAAAATAGTCTAGCTTGGCACTGGAGCACCCCTATCCTGCTGTGTGCGATCCACCACTTCACATGTTGCCACAATGTATGTGTGGGCTCCTGCCAGCATCACCTGCACCCCTCCATCTGCTGTGTGCACCCCATCTCCCACCTGAGTGGTAGGCAGTGCGCAGATAGAAGGAGCGGCTTGGGAGTAACGCCCAGCAGTTCTTTTATTCTGCATCTGACAGACCTTAAAGTGGATTTTGACTATCCTGGGTTTTGGTCCTTTCCACTGGGAACCCACCAGATCACTGATACCAACTCACCTCTTCCCGGTCCTACGGCGCATGCACGGCCGCTTGTCCAATCACCACACTCGGAGCCACTGATGTCTAAGGCAGAGACTTCAAGTGCACTGGTGACCGCATCCCCCGCTTCCCTCTAATAGGGAGCGTGCCCGCGCCGGCCATTCACAAATGCCTGGCGTGGGCACATGTCCTGCTAGAGGTATAGCGATGATGCGGCCGCAGCTCGCGCATGCGTCGTTGGACTGGTAAACAAGGTAAGTGTATGGGGCGACCCAGGGGGTTTCACACAGCAGGGCATCCCGATTTTGGATGCCCCGGGGGAGGAATCGATCAACCTGGGAATCTTATAGATTCCTGGACGAATCGGCGTGGGTTTTGGTCTACTTTAATATGTACAACAATCAGTGCTAATTGGGGGAGAGCCTGCGCAGGTGCTGTAGGAGAAAGCGTTCGAGACAGGTTTTTGGCAAACTGGGGGATTGTACACACATTACAAAATGGGAGGCCTTTGTAAGTAGTGATGAGCCGGATGTGCCCTCCCCCTTCAGTGGCATCATGAGTCAAATGGGGGGATTCCAAAGAGGCTCCAAATTATGAAAGGCCCCCCCAAACCGCAGCTTTTTGTAATGTGCCGAAGTGTATCAAATCAATATCACAAAAACAAATAACGTGATCATAAAAACATTCTAACATGTTCTATGACACCAACAGCAAGAAAGGATACAATAGAACAGCGGTACTCGACTGGCGGACCAGGGTCCGATGGCACCAGATTTCTGTACCTCTGCCCTGAGAGTCCTGCACTCAGATGCTTCTGTGTTGCCCCCTTTCCTTGATTGGCGATTAGTCCCCCTGGCAGTATCATGACCTAGAGTTGCAATATGAAGTACTGCACGGGTGTGCATTGCAAGGTACACAAAAACGTTGTTTCTCTGTCTCCGCCCCATCCGTCCCTATCCCCTCAGCTCCGCCCCATCCGTCCTTGTCCCCTCAGCTCCGCCCCATCCGTCCCTGTCCCCTCAGCTCCGCCCCATCTGACCCTGTCCCCTTAACTCCTCCCCATCCGTCCCTGTCCCCTCAGCTCCGCCCCATCCGCCCCTGTCCCCTCAGCTCCGCCCCATCCATCCCTGTCCCCTCAGCTCCGCCCCATCCGTCCCTGTCCCCTCAGCTCTGCCCCATCCGTCCTTGTCCCCTCAGCTACGCCCCATCTGTCCCTGTCCCCTCAGCTCTGCCCCATCTGTCCCTGTCCCCTCAGCTCCGCCCCATCCGTCCCTGTCCCCTCAGCTCTGCCCCATCCATCCCTGTCCCCTCAGCTCCGCCCCGTCCGTCCCTGTCCCCTCAGCTCCGCCCCATCCGTCCCCTCAGCTCCGTTCCATCCGTCCCTGTCTCCTCAGCTCCGCCCCATCTGTCCCTGCCCCCTCAGCTCCGCCCCATCAATCCCTGTCCCCTCAGCCCTGCCCCATCAATCCCTGTCCCCTCAGCTCTGCCCCATCCGTCCCTGTCCCCTCAGCTCCGCCCCATCCATCCCTGTCCCCTCAACTCCGCCCCATCCGTCCCTGTCCCCTCAGCTCCGCCCCATCCGTCCCTGTCCCCTCAGCTCTGCCCCATCCGTCCCTGTCCCCTCAGCTCCGCCCCATCCGTCCCTGTCCCCTCAGCTCCGCCCCATCCGTCCCTGTCCCCTCAGCTCCGCCCCATCCGTCCCTGTCCCCTCAGCTCCGCCCCATCCGTCCCTGTCCCCTCAGCTCCGCCCCATCCGTCCCTGTCCCCTCAGCTCCGCCCCATCCGTCCCTGTCCCCTCAGCTCCGCCCCATCCATCCCTGTCCCCTCAGCTCTGCCCCATCCATCCCTGTCCCCTCAGCTCTGCCCCATCCATCTCTGTCCCCTCAGCTCTGCCCCATCCATGTCCCCTCAGCTCTGCCCCATCCATGTCCCCTCAGCTCTGCCCCATCCCTGTCCCCTCAGCTCTGCCCCATCCCTGTCCCCTCAGCTCCGCCCCATCCCTGTCCCCTCAGCTCTGCCCCATCCATCCCTGTCCCCTCAGCTCCGCCCCATCCGTCCCTGTCCCCTCAGCTCCGCCCCATCCGTCCCTGTCCCCTCAGCTCTGCCCCATCCGTCCCTGTCCCCTCAGCTCCGCCCCATCCATCCCTGTCCCCTCAGCTCTGCCCCATCCATCCCTGTCCCCTCAGCTCTGCCCCATCCATCTCTGTCCCCTCAGCTCTGCCCCATCCATCCCTGTCCCCTCAGCTCTGCCCCATCCATCTCTGTCCCCTCAGCTCTGCCCCATCCATGTCCCCTCAGCTCTGCCCCATCCATGTCCCCTCAGCTCTGCCCCATCCCTGTCCCCTCAGCTCCGCCCCATCCCTGTCCCCTCAGCTCCGCCCCATCCCTGTCCCCTCAGCTCCGCCCCATCCCTGTCCCCTCAGCTCCGCCCCATCCCTGTCCCCTCTGCTCTGCCCCATCCATCCCTGTTAACCCAGCTCCAGAAATGGATGGAGCAGAGATACAGGGATGGATGGGGTGGAGCTGAGGGGGCAGGGATCCGCCCCATTTACCCCTGTCCCCTCAGCTCCGCCCCATCAATCTCTGTCCCCTCAGCTCCACCCCATCCATCCCTGTCTCCTCAGCTCCGCCCCGTCCATCCCTGTCCCCTAAGCTCTGCCCCATCCATCCCAGTATCTCTGCTCCATCCATTTCAGTCCTCCCAGTTTTGCCCATCCAATCTCCGGCCTCCCAACTTTGCCAATCAGTTACCCTTTCTTCCATCTCTGACCATCTCACCCCCCCGCTCTGCAGATCAGTTCCTGTCCTTCTAGTTCTGTCCATCCATTCCCTCTCCCAGCTCTCTTTCCATCCCTCTCTGTCCTTCCTGTTCTGTCTATCCATCCCTCTTTCTTACAGCTCCTTTCCCATTCATCCCTCACCCCATTCATCCTTATTACCAGATTTCATTGCCGGTAACATTTTGGGCCCTAGTCAACTCCTGTACATGGCCTGCACAGAATGCATGGAGGGGGAAGTTAAAAGCAGAGAGCCTCAGGCCAGAGATGTAGGTTCTGTGGGGCCAAATAAAATGCTATTTTCCCCAGTTCCCAATAGGATTCTTGAGGTGCCCCCCCCCCCCCCCAGGTATGTATAAGAGGATCTTAAAAACCTTCTATAATGCTGCCATAGGTTGGATCTTGACCTCCTCATTCACAGCCTGGTATGATGGGTCTACAACCAAAGACAAGATTAGGCTGAAAAGGATAACCAGGATGGCCGAGCTGATAATTGGATCTCCCTTACCATCTCTGGATGATCAATTAATGAGCAGAATCAGTTCAAAGGCTAAGAAAATAGTAACATAGTATGTAAGGCTGAATAAAGACTTTATTCCATCCTGTTCAGCCTGTTTATGTCCTTCCAGTGGTCTAGTAGCCATAGCTGGAAATGTTATTACATGCCAGGAAGGCATGTATTACTGTATACTCATTACTACCTTCTCTGGCAGCGAGTTCCATAGTGTCACTGCTGTTACAGAGAAGAATCCCCTCCTATGTCGGTGGAGAAAGCACCTTTCCTCTAACCTTAGTGGATGCCCTCGGGTTATGGGTACACCCCGGGGTATAAATAGATTGTGGGACAGATCTTTGTATTGACCCCAAATATATTTATACATAGTTGTTAGATCACCCCTCAGGCGTCTTTTTTTCTAAACTAAATAAACCTAACTTTGACAATCTTTCAGGGTACTCTAGTCCCCGCACTTTTATTAACTTTGTTGCCCTCCTTTGAACACACTCCAGTTCTGATACCGGTATATCCTTTTTTAGCACAGGTGCCCAAATCTGTACACAGTATTCCATATGGGGTCTGACCCAGTGACTTGTACAGGGGTAAAATGATGCTCTGGTCATGAGCACCTATTCCCCTCTTGATGCACCCCATGATCCTATTTGCTTTGGCAGCTGCTGCCTGGCATTGATTACTACAGTTGAGCTTATTCTTAACTAAAACCCCTAGGTCCTTTTCCATTGTTGTTTTACCAAGTGTTTCTTTATTTAGTATGTAATCATAACACAGATTTCTCCTTCCCATGTGCATAACCTTACATTTATCTGTGTTAAACTTCATTTGCCATTTAACTGCTCATACTTCCAATTTATCTAAATAATTGAGGACTCTACACACCCAGGACATCCCTTCTTCAGACTCTTACGCTCTAGGTGCAGATTTATGGCTCACTCAACTAAAACCTCTAGGCACAAACGTTTTTTTCCCTTTGGCCGTTATGGCTCTCAACAAATCTAGTGTGAGAGGTTCTTGAACTCAAATCTACTTTGCATCATGGCTAATATGATAGTCTTTAAGGATTAACCTGCACTGTACCTAATAACAGTTACTACTATGTTATTGTGTGTTATTGATTAGAGCTCTCCTGGTGTTATCTCCATGCCAAAAAGCATTCCTTGTATGTATACTGTACTTACCTGGCGGATTAAATAAAGTATTCAAGTATTTATAACTATCCATACCCCCTGCCCAGACCTTCACCTCTCACCAGATGTCTGTAAATGGACCTTTACAAGAAGTGGTTGAGTGCCCATGTAATAGAACAATGCATTTTCAATATGTAGATAAGCCCAGGAAAGTTACCACCTACAGAACAAAATGGATTATACCAATAGCCTTATACACAAGATGGATTACTAGAATAGCTATAAACAAAGGTAAAATAATTCCTTCCAGATACTTAGACAAGGTGGTAATTCTCACTCAAATGGGCTTCCGAAGACCTCTGTATATATCTCTATATTCCCAGTATGTCACACACCCCGCTTCTGAATATTCATGACACTTGGGTAACTGTCCTGTAGAGGGCGATTTTGCAGAGATGACATGAAAAAAGGAACCCCTCCCGGTCCATAAATACCTGGGACCTCCCACAATTCTCCAGTCTTTCGTCTCTGCAGTCGGCAAAGCAAGTCAGAAGATGGCTGTCTCCTCCTTGCAGGTAGCCGGGGTAACCCCCCGGCCGTTTGTTTCTATTACTGCCTGAACCTTTTTTATTTAAACTATTGCAGTATGCCTCCCAGCCTAGGCTGAAGGTCCAGGCAATGGTAGGCTGCACCTTGTGGTGTATATGGGAGCTTGCTCCCCCGTGAGACGCCATACAAAGGGGTAGCCGGTGTCCGGGTTGGTGATCCCGGCTTGGGATGCCCCGTCCCTCTTGTCCTTTCACCTATTGGTGTGGGTTCTCCCCCCTAACGTGTCCCGCTGTGCCCCTTGGGAGGGGGGGGAGGCCTTTTCTCCCGTGGGTTGTTTTGCTTTATTTGGGGGAAAAGGTGTGTGTATGGTGTGTGTGTATGTGTGTTTGCTGGGCCAGTTTCACTTTTACTACAGGTGCAGTTAAGGAGGGGGCGGGGCGAGCGCTCGGCGTGCTCGTCGCAAGGGCAGGGGGATGCTGTGGATACCCCGAAGTTCTTGGCTCACCTTTTTGAGGTTCTGGCAATTTCTCCTCCTGAGGAGGCCGCTCCACAAAAAGGGGAATTCTTTGGGACTTCTAAGCCGCGCCTGGAGTTCCCAAATCAAAATCAATTTTGATGGCATTATTCTTAAGGAATGGGAGAAGCCTACACGGCTTCCAGGTATTCCTCAAGGTTGGGATAAAAAGTATCCCTTTCCAGTGGACGTGGTAAAACGATGGTCGTCCCCTCCCGAGGTGGATGCCCCGGTGCTCGGGTTATCCAATACTTCTATTTTGCATTCTCCTGACTCCACCACTCTCAAAGATGGTGAGGATAAACGCATTGATCAGATGGCTTGCCACGCTTTTGCTAGTGTCGGTTCAGCCTTGCGGCCTGTTTGTGCTTCGACGCTTATGGCAGTGGCTACCAGGTCTGTGGTTAGAGACCTGTTGAGTACCTCCAGGCTTGACCCGGCTAGTGATGAGTTCACCGCCCTTAAGCGGTGTGAATTATTCATGTCCTTTGTGCTTGCCGCCTTGGATGGCACCATGGTCATGTGTGGTAGAACCTCGGCCTTGCTTGTAGCTATTCGGCAGTCGGTGTGGTTACGCCAGTGGGCGGCCGATTTTGTGGCCAAAAAGTCGCTTACAGCACTTCCCTTTGTGGGATTGCGGCTCTTTGGAGAAAGATTAGATTCTGTCACGAAAGGAGGGAAGTTACCTCAGCGTAAGAGGCAATGTCGTCCCTTTCGGGGGGGTGGCCTCCTTTAACCCTTCCTTTTGTGGTGCCAGAACTGGCAGAGTTTTGGCCTTCTCTACCCTCAGAGGTGATTCCTGGAATAGAGGCAGAGGTCGTGCCCGTCCAGGTCACAATTGGAGTTCCAAACCCAAGCCCGCTGCTAAGCCAGCTCAGCAATGAGGGGGCGCCCTCACCCTTGCGGGTGGGGGGACGGCTGCGGCACTTCTTCCAGGTCTGGGACCAGGAGGTCTCAGACAAATGGATTCTGGATGTGGTGTCTTCCGGTTACAAGCTGGAATTCGAGATCCGGCCTGCTCCCAGATTCTTCAGGTCTCGAGTGCCTTCGGATCCGCTGGCCGCACAGAGGCTCCGGGCGGCAGTAAGTTATCTGCTGGACATGGCTGTCATTTGCCCGGTGCCTTCCGCGGAAAGGGGCTTGGGATTCTATTCCAATCTATTCATGGTGCCCAAGAAGGGCGGCTCCGTTCAACCCATTTTGGATCTGAAGATCCTCAATCGGTTTATCAGCTTCAGGAAGTTTCGCATGGAAACCTTGCGTTCAGCCGTCGATTCTCTTCGTCAGGGGGACTTCATGACGTCCATAGACATCAAGGATGCGTATCTGCATGTACCTATCTTCCTGGCACACCAGAGATTCCTCAGGTTCGTGGAAGATCAGCATTTTCAGTTTGTGGCCCTTCCATTCGGGCTTACCTCGGCTCCGAGGGTGTCCACCAAGGTATTGGCAGGGGTGATGGCCCTCCTCAGGGTCCAGGGCATTCGCATTGTTCCATACCTGGACGACCTTCTCATTTTGGCTTCCTCTCTCAGCCAAGCGGAGCTAGACACCAGAGTGGTGGTATCCACGCTGGAGAGGTTCAGCTGGGTGATCAACTATCCCAAGTCCTCCCTCTCCCCATCCAGGGAGGTTTCGTTTCTGGGCATGACTCTGGATGCCTTTCAGGCCAGGGTGTTCCTTCCTCAGCCCAAGATTCTTCTGATCCAAGATTTGATTCAGCTTCTGCTTTCCAATCCTCGCCCGTCTATCCGGCTAGGGATGAGATTGGTAGGTCTGATGGTGGCTTCCTTCGAGGCAGTCCCTTTTGCCCAGTTTCACATGAGGATGCTTCAGCTCCATCTTCTAGCGACTTGGGACAAGTTTCCGCTGTCATTGGATCAGTCTTGTCTGCTGTCTCCCCGGGCTCAGCAGTCCCTTCAGTGGTGGCTAGTGTCAAGCAATCTGTTGAAGGGCAGATCCTTTCTGACCCCTTGTTGGGAAATGGTCACCACGGACGCCAGCCTGTCGGGCTGGGGGGGCTTCTGGAGGGAACATCAGTTCCAGGGGTTATGGGGGCTTCGGGAGGCTCATACCCCCATCAACGTTTTGGAGCTGCGGACCATTTGGTTGGTTCTGTCTCGCTTGACTCTTCTCTTGTAGGGATTTCCAGTTCAAGTCCGATCGGACAATCGGACGGCGGTCGCTTACATCAATCGCCAAGGAGGGACCCGCAGCAGGAGTGCCCTCAGGGAGGTATCTCTGATCCTTGTTTGGGCAGAGAGCAATGTCCCATGCATCTCAGCCATTTACATCCCGGGAGTGGAGAACACGAAGGCAGACTCCCTGAGCAGGAGATCCTCTCGCCGAGGAGAATGGTCTCTCAGTTCCAAAGTATTCCAGTCCCTTTGTCACAAGTGGGGACTCCGGAGGTGGATCTCTTTGCCTCACATCACAAGCTTCCTACCTTTGTGTCTCTGTCTCAGGATCCTCTGGCCCTGGCAGTGGATGTCATGTCCCTGGCTTGGAGGGAACTGGGGTTTCTGTACCTGTTCCCCCCCTTCTCCATGGTGGGCAAGGTGGTGCGCAAGCAACTCTTGTTAGAGCTAGGAGGAGATCTTCCTCTAACGTCTACTATAGGACTTGGAGGTCTTATATTAACTGGTGCGAGGCTAGGGCCTTGCCTTGTAGGATGTTTTCTATTCCCAGAATTCTGGAGTTTCTTCAACATGGTCTGGACTCGGGGTTCCAGCTTAGTACTTTGAAAGGGCAGGTTTCTGCCTTGGCGGTTTTCTTTCAAAGGTCTTTTGCCCTTCATTCCCTGGTTAAGACATTTTTCCAGGGGGTTACTCATGTGCGGCCTCCTAGAAAGCCCTTGCTGCTGGTTTGGGATTTAAACTTGGTTCTGTCGGCTCTCCAGGGGCCTCCTTTCCATTAGTAAATGGATTCGACAGGCCATTGTTGGGGTCTATTCTGCCAAGGGGAAGGTTCCCCCTTTTCGTGTTACTGCTCATTCTACTCGTGCTGTTGGAGCATCTTGGGCTTTTCAGCATCAGGCTTCTGTTGAACAAGTTTGCAAGGCTGCTACTTGGTCTTCTGTTCATACTTTTTCTAAGTTTTATAAGGTTGATGTGCGGGCCTCAGCGGATGCTGTTTTTGGCCGCAAAGTTCTGCAAGCTGCAGTAGTTTAAGTTTGCATTATTGCCTTTTTGGGATCCCCACCCATTATGGGCACTGCTATTGGATGTCCCAAGTGTCATGAATATTCGGAAGGGGGGTGTGTGACATACTGGGAATAATACCATTTTGTGATTACTCACCTGTAAAATGGTTAATACAAGTATGTCACACACCCCGCTTCATCCCGCCCTTTTTTGTTTTTCTGGGATCCTTTATATGGTGAACCTTTTTCTTTGCTGTTTACATTTGGCTCTTCCTGGTCCCTTTACTGCTGTCTTATACTGGGGAATGGTGGGAGGTCCCAGGTATTTATGGACCGGGAGGGGTTCCTTTTTTCATGTCATCTCTGCAAGATCGCCCTCTACAGGACAGTTACCCAAGTGTCATGAGTATTCGGAAGCGGGGTGTGTGACATACTTATAATAACCATTTTACAGGTGAGTAATCACAAAATGGTATTATTTCCTTTAGACTGTAAGCCCCTAAGGGCAGGGCTGTCTCTCCTATTGTATCTTGTGTTCAGAATATGCATTGTAAACTCTGTAACACTGCATCTGAAATAGTCTATGTACTGTATGTTTCTACCCTGTCTGTAATTACTACTTTGTACAGTGCTACGGAAGATGATGGCCCTATATAAATAAACAATAATAATAATAATAATAATAATAATATATCAAAGGGGCCCACTGAGACTCCATTACCCAAGGGCTCACCCTGACTTGGAGCTGGTTCTGCCTACAGTGTAGCCAAACCCATCCTGCCGGTCGGTGCCAGAGTGAAAGGGGAAAATGTAGTCTGTAGTCTAAGGCTTTGCTCCCATGAACATGTGCGGTTTCTCTTGTCATGCAGTGAGCCCCAGCAATGAGGTGAAGGTGGTGTCGGTGCGGAGGAGCAGCATGAGCAGCAGCAGCAGTAGCGGTTACTTCAGCAGCAGCCCCACCCTCAGTAGCAGCCCGCCAGTGGTCCTCTGCAATCCCAAGTCTGGTGAGTATGGAGGGCTTCTGAGTAAGTGACGCCTTTATTGCTCTTTGTGTTTTCAGTGATTTGTTTGGGGGCGATCTGACCTCCGATCACCCCCAAACAAACAGACAGTCCAGCAACCAGCATCCATGGAACAGTGTAGAACTCCATAATTTATGCTTAAAAAGACTCTAGAGCTGGTGGTCCCCCTCTTTTTCAGGTGTGAAATGCTCAGGATCGCCCTTATACTCATCTTTCTGGCAATCCCAAGGGGCATTTGCAGGCTATGAAGGCATTCTCATCATCCCTCTAGCTAATGTGCACACCCGCAGCAGGCTTGTCTGAATGACTAGCGTGGACATGTAATTCCCTCCACTGGCTGCCAATGTCTGAAAGAAAGTTTAAACATCTAACCTTAACCTACAAAGCGCCCTCTCCTGCCAAACCACTTCCTACATTTCATTGCTAGACCACCGATTTCGCTCTTGAAAAAGGTGAATAACCGAAATGTTGGGGGTTCTCTGGTCCACCTGGTGTCACTGCCTGTAAGCTGCACTCTTTTGTATACCTTTGTCATTAATTTTTATACCTTTTATAACTTATGCTTAACGGTTTTGGGGTCACTAGGGGCCATCCAGACCCCCGATTCTGACTCATTGATAACTTAGGATTCTTAGTATACAGTACGTCCTGCTCCAGATATAATACTTACTATCGGGTATTACTCCGCCAGATGGCGCTGGACTGCAGAGACATCGAAAATGGGCTCCTCCCGGCACCTAAAATACCCAGGGACCTCCCACAAATCCCCAGATTTTCTCTGTAGTCTGGAGAGCGAAGGACAAGAAATGTCTCTCTCTACTCGCAGGTGAGCGGGGCTATTAGCCTGCGGCCCGTAGGACTATTCCCACCCGTTCCATTATTAATGTGCCTCCCAGCCTTGGCGGGTTTATAACCACCTTTTTATTATTGTCTGCTTACGGCTCTTTTGATTGTGTCTTTCAGACGGGCGAATCCATTGGCTTCTCCCGGCCCTCTATTAGTTGATTAACTTGTGAGGCCTAGTGTAATTACTCCCACTTCCCTAGCGGGTTATTGGGGCATCCCAGGTTACTGTATAGCGTTAATCCCTATCGGCCTATAGTGCTGCTATAATCACCATATGGTGGCATCTCAGGATATTGTGACCCGGGTTCCTTCGGGACAAGCCCGGCTGTGTGTAGCTTGTGGGGTGTCCCCTATTAGCGCTGACAATGCGCGGGTCTGTGTACCTTGCGCCGAGCAGGTGCTTGCTCTGCAATCTGGCCTTCCAGTGGCTGGGCCTGAACCTCGTTTCACTTCACCGTCCCCCCCAAGCTTAAATCTCACTCCTACTGAGTTGCATACAAGTGGGGATTCTCAGCCTGATGTGTCTTCTAGACTGGCTAGTGTTGAGAAGTTAATTGCTAATACCTTGGCGCGTAAGGCCCCTGCTAAAAAGCGGCACTTAACTCCTGATGTCACTCTTTTCCCTATGGAAACTGATGAGTTTTGGCATCTTTGTGGCTATACCCCTTCGGACGAAGGGGAGCTATTCTCCGACTCAGGGTCATCTGATGAGAGGCCCAGGGGACATGACGATTCTGGCTCTGACCCCTGGGCCCCGGATGATACTGATAGATTACTGACCCAGATTTTTGAGGTTCTGTCCATTTCTCCCCCAGTTGCGGCTCCCAGGCAAAGGGGGGAACTGTTCCATACCGCTAAGTCACGCTTGGAATTTCCTGAGCAAGCACATTTCAATAACCTTGTGCTCAAGGAATGTCCCAGTAGACTTCCCGGTGTACCTTGGGATAGGAAATATCCTTTTCCTGCTGATGTGGTTAAGTGTTGGTCATCCCCTCCCGAAGTGGATGCCCCGGTCCTAGGGTTATCTAACACCTCTGTTATGCACTCCCCTGACTCTACTACCCTGCGGGATGCTGAGGACCGGCGCATTGACCAGCTGGCGTCCCATGCCTTTGCATGTGTGGGGACGGCGCTGCGCCCGGTCTGTGTTTCGGCCATTACGGCTGTGGCCATTAGGACCCTGCTTAGAAGTATATTTGATAGTGCCCCTGATGATTTGCCTTGTGAAGTGTTCAATGCACTCTCCAGTTGTGATGTTTTTGTAAATTTTGTCCTCTCTGCCTTGGATGACACCATTAGAATGTGTGCCAGAACATCTGCCCTTGTGGTGGCTATACGCTGCTCGGTTTGGCTACTGACAACACTGCCAAGGAGGCCCTCACTGGTTTTCCCTTCAAAGGACTACGCCTGTTTGGGGACCGCCTGGACCTTTTTTCTAAGGGAGGCAGGTTACCCCAGCGCAGACGGCAGTCTCGGCCCTTTCGGGGTCAGGGCTCTTTCTCCTCCCTTTACCGTGGTGCTAGACAAGGGAGGGGGGTTTCCTTTACTGGGGCCCGGGGAGACTTCTGGGGTAGGGGCAGAGGACGTGGACGTCCTGGCTCCTCCTGGGGCTCCAAGCCTAAGTCCTCTCCCAAGCCCCCTCAGGCATGATGGGGCGCCCTCACCCATCCGGGTGGGGGGACGGCTTCAGCACTTTGCTCACGTCTGGAGGCTTCATGTCTCAGACCGGTGGATTCAGGAGGTAGTGTCCTCCGGTTACAAGATATAGTTTGCTGCCTGGCCACCCCCAAGATTCATCAGATCCCGGATTCCTCAGGACCCTGTGTTGGCTCAGGAGCTAGTGCAGGCAGTGCAAGGCCTCCTGGAGCTGGGGGTCATCTGCAAGGTCCCTTTAAGAGAAAAAGGCAAGGGCTGGCTTCTACTCCAACCTATTCACAGTACCCAAAAAAGATGGGTCATTCAGGCCCATCCTGGACTTGAAGATCCTCAACAAATTTGTCAGGAGCAGGCGCTTTCGCATGGAAACTCTGCGCTCTGCCATCAGTTCCCTGCGCCCAGTGGATTTCATGACTTCTGTGGACATCAAAGATGCTTACCTTCATATCCCTGTATTTCCAGGTCATCAAAGGTTCCTCAGGTTCGCTCTGGAGGATCAACACTACCAATTTGTGGCATTGCCCTTTGGTCTCACCTCAGCTCCCAGGGTGTTCACCAAGGTGCTGGCTGGTGTGATGTCTCTGCTCAGGTATCAGGGCGTCCGCATGCTGCCTTATCTGGACGACATTCTCATCACATCCCAATCTCTACATCAGGCAGAATTGGATACTCAGCTGGTGGTGTCCACCCTGGAGTCATTTGGATGGGTGATCACCACCCCAAGTCTTCACTGCCCCCCTCCTTAGTGACTCCATTCCTAGGAATGAATCTGGATACAGTTCCGGCAAGGATTTTTCTTCCTCAACAGAAGGTGGACAGTCTGATTGCACAGGTCCAGTTCCTGCTATCTTGTCATCATCCCTCCATCAGGCAGGGGATGCAGCTGGTGGGCCTGATGGTGGCGTACTTAGAGGCGGTCCCTTATGCTCAGTTCCACTTGAGGCCTCTGCAACTCCACCTCTTGTCACTGTGGGACAAGGATCCAGCGTCCCTGGACAGAGTCTGTGTGCTTTCCCCCCTGGTCAGGAGGTCCCTCTCGTGGTGGATGGACTCAAAGAACCTGTTGGGGGGCAGATCCTTTCTGACCCCTTCCTGGGAGACGGTCACCACGGATGCCAGTCTGTCAGGTTGGGGGGGGGGGTTTCTGGAAGTCCCTGCGGTTCCAGGAGAGGTGGGGCCCTCAGGAGGCCCACACACCTATCAACGTCTTGGAGCTGCGGGCGATCAGATTAGTTCTGGCTCAGTTGACCCCTCACCTTCGGGGCCTGCCTGCTCAGGTGCGCTCGGACAACCAGACGGCAGTTGCCTACATCAATCATCAGGGAGGGACCCGGAGCAAGAATGCCCTCCAGGAAGGGTCTCTGATCCTGACCTGGGCAGTGGCCAATGTTCCCTATCAGCTGTGTACATCCCGGGGGTGGAAAATCTCCTGGCAGACTCTCTGAGCAGGGGGACCTCTTGCCAGGGAGAATGGTCCCTATGCAGCAGGGTGTTCCAATCTCTGTGTCACCGTTGGGGCCAACCAGATGTGGATCTGTTTGCGTCCCGTCACAATCACAAGCTACCGGCCTTTGTCTCCCTGTCCCAGGATCCTCTGGCCTTGACCACGAATGCTCTAGCAATGTCATGGCAGGACTTTCAGTTTCTGTATGTCTTCCCTCCATTCCCCTTGCTGGGCAGGGTTCTGCGCAAGATTGCTCTGGAGGGGGTGCCAGCAATTCTGGTGGCCAAGTAGAGTGTGGTTCGCAGATGTGATGCAGCTGGCAGTAGATCAGTATGCTCTGCCCATGGTGCCAGATCTGCTCACTCAGGGCTCCCTACGCCATCTCAATTTACAAACTCTGACTTTGACGGCCTGGCTGCTGAAACCTCCATCTTGATGGAGAAGGGGCTGTCTACCTCGGTTGTTGATACCATGATAAAGGCTAGGAAGAAGTCTTCTTCTTCTATTTATTACAGGGTTTGGCGTGTCTACATTGACTGGTGTGAGTCTAAGTCTCTTCCCTGTCGTGTGTTCTCTATTCCCAGGATTCTGGAGTTCCTACAGCATGGGTTGGAGATGGGGCTCCAACTTAGTACTCTGAAAGGTCAGGTTTCTGCCCTGGCTATTTTCTTCCAGAAGTCCTTTGCTCAGCATTCTCTGATCAGGACTTTTTTCCAGGGGGTGACTCATGTGTGTCCCCCACGAAAGCCTATGGTGCCTGTTTGGGATTTGAACTTGGTTTTGTCAGCCTTGCAGGGTGCTCCCTTTGAACCTGTGCAGGATGCTGCCTTGGCCATTCTTACTCTCAAGGTTGTCTTTCTGGTGGCTATCACCTCTGTTAGGCGTGTGTCTGAGTTGGCGGCGCTTTCCATTCAGCCCCCCTACTATGAGAGTCACCAGGACATGGTGGTGTTTCGCTTCAAGCCAGATTTTCTGCCTAAGGTAGTGTCTGCCTTTCATTT
Source organism: Gastrophryne carolinensis (assembly GCA_027917425.1). NCBI lineage: Eukaryota > Metazoa > Chordata > Amphibia > Anura > Microhylidae > Gastrophryne > Gastrophryne carolinensis. The sequence continues at coordinate 404,782,820 of CM051239.1, read as the reverse complement.
GAATCAGGACATTGTTCTTCCTTCATTGTGCCCTAATCCTAGTAATGCTAAGGAGAGGGTTTTGCATTCTTTGGATGTGGTTAGGTTTCTGAAGTACTATCTGGTGGCTACTGCACTTTTTGTGGTCCCTTCTGGTCCTAGGAAAGGTTTGGCTCCTGCCAAGTCTACTATCAGCAAATGGATCCGTCAGGCTGTGATTCAGGCCTACTCTGCTAAGGGGAAGAATCCTCCCTTCCGCCTTACTGCTCATTCTACGCGTGCTATTGGTGCCTCTTGGGCTTTTCAGCACCAGGCTTCTGTTGAACAAGTTTGCAAGGCCGCTACTTGGTCTTCTGTTCATACCTTTTCAAAGTTTTACAAGGTTGATGTTAGGGCCTCAGCTGATGCTGTTTTTGGCCGCAAGGTTTTGCAGGCGGCAGTGGTTTAAACTGTCTGCTGTTACCTTTTTTGGGGATCCCACCCTACTTTATGGACACTGCTATTGGATGTCCGGATAGTGAGTATTATATCTGGAGCAGGACGTACTGTACACTAAGAATAATACAATTCTGTGATTAGACCTCACCTGTAGAATTGGTATTATGAGTATACAGTACGTCCTGCTCCACCCCACCCTTGGTTTTGCATTATCTTGGATCCCCTGTATGGTGATTGTCCCGGCTTCTCGTTAACTGCTTTTCAATGCTGGGGATTTGTGGGAGGTCACTGGGTATTTTCGATGTCTCTGCAGTCCAGCGCCATCTGGCGGAGTAATACCCGATAGTAAGTATTATATCTGAAGCAGGACGTACTGTATACTCATAATACCAATTCTACAAGTGAGTAATCACAGAATTGTATTTTTGCCACTTATGGCAAATGTCTTTGTCTGGCTTTAAGGTGTGCACACATGGGCAGGCTGATTCATTGCTAGCGCCAGGTATTGGCAGATGAGCGTCTATACAGAAGCGCTAAGAGCGGCCGCTGGTAGACACTGTGATCGGCTATCTGTGATCGGGCGCTGTAACAGAGTGGCCTCAGTCACTGTAGTAACCTGGCCAGCATTGATGAATGTGATGTATGTTGGGTGCTGTAACACCAGTACACCGCAGCAGGGAACGAAAGGTAGCGCCAGCTCATTGCGACCGACTCTCAGCGACACCATATTCAACAAAAAAACATGTACACACAGCGTAACGGAATAGATGCCTTGGCTTCGTTAAGCAATTGGCATTGCTTATATTTCTGCTATAATCATGTATCATACTGTATCTTGATTGTTTATCCTGCTGTTTTTACTAGCACTATTGTTGTTTTGTACACTATCCCTTATTAAATACTTTTCACCATTTTGCATTTAATATATGGTTGTTCGCCACTTCATTCATAACATTGTAGACCAAGAATTGCCACCCAGGCACCGCTTCTGATCAGGTCAGGACCTCTTCCTGTCCTCAACCCTGATCACCTATTTCCATTATCATCTGCAAGGCTACACACTCCTCTGGAATGCCTTTCCCTGTACTATTCACAGCTCCAACCCTTCAAAAGTGCCCTCAAAACTCACCTGTCAGGAGGTTAGTTATTAGGGCGACCTGGGTTTCGGTTCACAAAGTGGATCATCCACCATGCATGGCGGCTCTGGAGTCTTAAAAAAAATTCCAGGGCCAGTCGCTTCAGTCCCACTGAATCGGGATGCACCACTATGTTAACTCCCCCAGATTTCCTGTATTCACTCAACTGTTCCGGTTCGGCTCTGCACTCGCCAGCCACATCCCCGATAGCTTAGTCGCGCTCCCGCGCCCAGGGCCCTCTATCCTAATGCATTATATTACCAATTTAGCACAACTGACCCATAAAACCCTGTGTAATATAGTAATAATACCCTGTGTAATATAGGAATACTACCCTGTGTAATATAGGAATACTACCCTGTGTAATATAGGAATAATACCCTATGTAATATTGTAATAGAGCAAAGGGGGTGGGAGTAGCTCCATCTCTATTATTTATACAAAATTATCATCATTATTATTCAGGGCCTGGGAACCAATTTACCGCCCAGTTTAACCCTCTCATCATCCAAGTATTAAGCACCACCTGGAGGCATTAAGTACTCACCTGGGAAGTGATGGAGCTACTCCCACCCCCTTTGATTAATATAGTAATAAGTATTTGTTTCACCTTGTCAGTAATTTCTACTTTGTTCAGCGCTATGGAAGATGATGATTAGAAACTAAAAATATATATTTACGACCCATCAGTAAAATGAAAAGTGATCTGTGTACACATTGTGCTATACAGCCTGATGCCATTACGGGGTGACGACAGGCTCTAAAACAGCACCCGGAGGTACAGCTCGGACCTTGGGCTGGATTCCGATCCCCCATTTGGCCCTGGATTAGCCTTGGCACGCCTGTTATAGGGTGATTGTAGATTTAGTGTCTCTTTAAATGTCAAGGTTGTTAAGAGTCCATTAGACGCAGCTCAATTAACTGATGTATAAAACTCGCTGACCCGCAATGTATACAGGAGGCCTTCCAACCTTCACAACATTCCTGCGCTAAGTGTGTGTCAATCATACCGCACATGCCGGGCGCTAAACCCGACACATTGTGCAACCCCCACCCAGTGTCACACAGCCTGCTCCTACAGATAAGAAACCACAATAACATAACACCACTTACACAATGAGCCAGGAGGAAGGGCCTGCAAATAAATAGTGTGGAGGAGTCTTTCAACTATTATTATTGTTTATTCATAAAGTGCCATCATAGTCCGTGGCATTGTACAAGGTAAAAAGTACAGGGGTAAGACAAGTAAGATACTTATACAAGTGATCACAATGTATATAATACACATGGTATTTATGCTCTAGGAAGCAAGGGCAGGGCAGGTTGGAGGTACAGATGACCTGGGTAGCAGGGCTTGGCCAAACTATAGGTACGAATCATTTGAACAGCAGCATCAGGACAGATTAGGTTACAAATTAACAGCAGGACGCTCCACTTCTTACATGTGGGTAATCCGCCACAAGGTGCCGCAGTGACTGCAAGATCAAAAATTGTAGCTCCTCCCGGCCCCTTATAAGGCAGATGTCTCCCAAAAATCCCCAGAATTCATCTTGCAGTCTCACTGCGAGGATCGTTTTTTTCTACTCTCTCTGGATATTGCAGGTGAGTGGGGCATTCTAAGCCTCTCGGCCACTGCATCCCTATTCCCGCTTTCTTCCGTGGACCCATTCTGCCTCCCAGCCTCGGCTATGGAACGGGTGAAGGTAGGGAGAATGCCAAGGGTCAGGCGTTCACATGCTGCAGGGCTATGCTCTGGGCTGCAGACCCTCTCCCAAAGGGTTGCCGGCCATAGGCAATGGTGAGCCTATATGGGGGGGGGGGGGGGGGAGGAAGCACCTAGGCCGTTTTTATTCCCTCATGTATCCCACAAGCTTTATATTCTTAGTATACAGTACGTCCTGCTCCAGATAGATTCATTACACTTGGGTATTACTCCGCCAGATGGCGCTGGACTGCAGAGACATCGAAAATAGTCTCCTCCCGGCCCCTCAAATACCCAGGGACCTCCCACAATCCCCAGATCTTCTCTGCAGTCTGGACTGCGAAGGACAAGAAGATGGCTCTCTATTCTCGCAGGTGAGCGGGGCTATTAGCCTGCGGCCCTGTAGGACTATTCCCACCCATTCCTTTATTAATGTGCCTCCCAGCCTTGGCTGCGCTGGTCGGGTGATGGTAGGCAGCACCGCTGTCAGGTGCTTAGGAGCGCTGCTCCACCGCAATCCCCCACCAAAGGGTAGGCGGTATAGGCATATGGTGAGCCTCTATGGGATGCCCCTCCCGCACTATTGCCCCTTGCCCCTGTCTATTGGTGGGTCCTGTTAAGTGGCCACTGTCCTCCCTCGCTCTCCTGTGTAGCCCTCGGGGGAGGGAGGGGGGTGTGTGTATGTGAATTGGCCTTTGTGCTTCACTACGTTAATTTATTGTACTTGGTGTCAGTCGCCGCGCTGACTTGGTTGCACTTATTGGTGTAACAGCCTGAAACGCGTTACCTGGTCCCAATGGGGGAGGGGAGCACTTTCTGACATACAAGACGTTTGATGGCTGTGTGTTTACATTTGGAATTTTCCTCATATTCTAAGTATGTCACACACACACCCCGCTTCAGATAGTCATTACACTTGGGTTATACCGACCTGTAGAGGGCGATCTTGCAGAGATGTCATGAAAAACAGGGAGCCCCTCCCGGTCCATAAATACCTGGTACCTCCCACTCATTCCCCAGTCTTTCATCTCTGCAGACGGCGAGCAAGTCAGAAGATGATGTCTCCTCCTTGCAGGTAGCCGGGGTAACTCCCGGCCCGCTTGTTTGTCTATTTCTGCCTGGACCCCACCTTCTTAGTATTCACCTTGCCTCCCAGCCTAGGCTGCTGGTCCAGGCAAGGGTAGACAGCACCTACTGGTGCTTAGGAGCTACGCTCCACCGTGAGACCCCATACTAAGGGGTAGGCGGTTTTACCGGGTTGGTGATCCCGGTTAGGGATGCCCCGTCCCTTGCCAGTCCACCTTCCAACGTGGATTCCCCCTCTCCCGGATTGCCCTTGCTCCTTAGAGGGGGGGGGGGGGCAGCGTATGGGTCCCCTTCTCCCTTATTGTTATCTTTATTTTGCGCGCGTGTGTGTGTGCGTGTGATTCTTGTGTGCACGTTGTTGTACTCAGCCGGCGCTGGCTATGCCGCAGCGCCGGTCGTTGGAACAGATTCAGCAGGGGAACTTCTTCCCCTCAGGTACAGTGGGGGGGGGGGGCGGGGTCGGGCGCTCGCTGACGACCCGGCCCCCGTGCTATTGGCGCCGCTGCGGAGCCCGGCCATTGGCCGGGAGCGGCGTGCTTGTCAGGGGAGGGCAGCGGGGCCCATGTGTCTATTATGTCTATAGTGTGCCTGTCTTATGCAGCATTGTGCTGGGAGTTTTAACCCAGTCCCTCATATTAATATTGCAATATCAGTATATATGCTTGTGTGTGCATGGGCATGATTGAGGTGCTGAACAGCCCTGTATTCTGTCTTCCAGGTGGACCCTTGTCGGATCCTAAAGGGTCCTCCCGGTCCTAGGGTCCCTGGTTAATTAGGAACTCCCCATAAATCCTCCCACTCGGGACACTAAAGGGGCATCCCGGGTCGCTTATATTTGCGTAATTCCCTTGGGTATTGCGACTACCAATAAAATCACCATATGGAGGCTTCCCAGGATACCGGGCTCGGGCTCCCCTCGGGGCACCCCCGGCAGTGTTTGGGGTGTGGGGCATCCCTTACAGGGGATGATGTTTTCCTTTGCATACCATGTGTGCAGCAGACTATTACGCGTCAGTCCGGATCCCAGGCGTCTGGTTCTGCCCCGCCGGTCCCTTCCCCTACCCCTCTCCGCCTGACCCGTACCCCGTGTGATGTTGTCACAAGTGGGGAGTCGCAATCTGAGGTGTGTGCCAGATTGTCCAACCTGGAAAAATTCTTTTCTAGCGCTGTGGCCAGAAAGGTGCCGGCTAAGAGAAAGCACTTGTCCCCAGCCACGCAGGCTTCGGATTGTGAGGAGTTTGATTCACTGGACTGGTCTGATTACCCCCCGCTAGAGGAAGGGGAGCTTTTTGAGGAGTCGGATGGTTCTGACGATCAGCAGTTTGTTGATGCTGATGCCGAGCGGGGTCAGGGGGATTCTTTGGATACCCCTAGGGTCCTGGCTCATATGTTTGAGGTTCTGGTAATCTCTCCTCCTGAAGTGACTCTTCCGCAGAAGGGGGAGTTCTTTGAGGAGGCTAAGCCGCGCTTAGAATTCCCTAATCAAAGGCATTTCGACGGCATTATTCTTAAGGAATGGGAGAGGCCTACTCGGCTTCCGGGTGTCCCTCCGGGTTGGGATAAGAAATATCCCTTTCCGGTGGACGCGGTGAAGTGCTGGTCGTCCCCTCCCGAGGTGGACGCCCCTGTTTTGGGGTTGTCTAGCACCTCTGTCTTGCATTCTCCTGACTGTTCTACTCTCCAGGACGGTGAGGACAAACGCATTGACCAGATGGCTTGTCACGGTTTTGCCAGTGTCGGGTCGGCCTTGCGGCCTGTTTGTGCTTCAGCGCTTCTAATAGTGGCTTCTAGGTCGGTTGTCAGGGACCTGTTGTCTACCCCCAGGGTGGACCCGGCTAGTGATGAGTTCACCGCCCTTAAGCGGTGTGAATTGTTTTTGTCATTTGTGCTAGCTGCCCTGGATGACACCATGGTGATGTGTAGTAGAACTTTGGCCTTGCTGGTGGCTATTCCGCGGTCGGTTTGGTTGCGCCAGTGGGCGGCTGATTTTGTGTCCAAAAAGTCTCTTACGGCTCTTCCCTTTCTGAGCTTGCGGCTCTTTGGAGAAAAATTGGATTCGGTCGCAAAAGGAGGTAGGTTACCTCAGCGAAAGAAGCAACGTCGTCCCTTTCGGGGGGCGGCTTCATTTACCCCTTCCTTTCGTGGGGCCAGAGCTGGACCGGGATCGGCTGTCTTCCCCCCCAGAGGTGATTCCTGGCACAGGGGAAGAGGACGTGCCCGTCCAGGTCACAGCTGGGGCTCCAAGGCCAAAGCCGCTGCTAAGCCGTGTCGGCAATGAGGGGGCGCCCTCACCCTCGCGGGTGGGGGGACGGCTGCGACACTTCTCCCAGGTCTGGGACCACAAGGTCTCGGACAGATGGATTCGGGAAGTGGTGTCGTCCGGTTACAAACTGGAGTTCGAGATCCGGCCTCCCAGATTCTTCAGGTCTCGCATGCCCTTGGATCCTCTGGCCGTGCAGGGGCTCCGGGCGGCAGTAAAAGATCTCCTGGACATGGCTGTCATCTGCCAGGCGGAGCTAGATACCAGGACTGTGGTAGCCACCCTGGAGAGATTCGGCTGGGTGATCAACTATCCCAAGTCCTGCCTCTCTCCGTCCAGGGTGGTGGTGTTCCTGGGAATGTCTCTGGATACTTCTCAGTCCAGGGTGTTCCTCCCCCGGCCCAAGGTTCTTTTGATTCAGGAATTGACTCCGCTTCTCCTATCCATCCCTCGCCCGTCCATTCGGCTGGGGATGCGACTGTTGGCTTCATTCGAGGCGGTTCCCTTTGCCCAGTTTCACACAAGGATGCTCCAGCTCCATCTCTTGGCGGCCTGGGACGGGTCCCCGCTGTCATTGGATCAGTCTTTTGTGATGTCCCCCCCGGGTTCGGCATTCCCTTCGGTGGTGGCTGGAACCGAGCAATCTGATGAGGGGCAGATCCTTTCTGACCCCTCGTTGGGAGACAGTCACCACGGAGGCCAGCCTGTCAGGTTGGGGGGGATTTTGGAAGGATCTTCCACTTTGGCGTAGTGGTGCAGCTTAAGCATACTTCTGCAGATGTGTGTGACCGAGTCCTCTGTTTTTAACCAAGTTTAGAGACAGATTATAGGCTGGCCTGCAAGCTGACAGGGTTGAGTGCTGTGGCTCCTTTAAGACTTGTGTGTACTAATTGCCCTGCTAACGTGCACCTCCCAGGTTAGTTATAAAATGGTCTGAGCGGCTGCCACCCCCCCTTTGTTTCTTTTGAATTTGTGCAAGCACATGGTGTGTGGGGTCTAGGCTGTATTGCAAGGTCTTTGACCCTTCCACCCCATGGCTTGCACTTGAGAGGTTTAGGGCAACCTCAGGTAAGCCTGCTCCCAATTTATCTATTGCACTGTATGTCCCAAATGGGCTCTCAGAGATTAGAGTTAGGACTGCACCCCACAGAGGCACTTTGGCGTAGTGGTGCAGCTTAAGCATACTTCTGCAGATGTGTGTGACCGAGTCCTCTGTTTTTAACCAAGTTTAGAGACAGATTATAGGCTGGCCTGCAAGCTGACAGGGTTGAGTGCTGTGGCTCCTTTAAGACTTGTGTGTACTATAGGATTTGGAGGTCTTATATTGATTGGTGCGAGGCCCGGGCCTTGCCTTGCAGGGTGTTTTCTATCCCTAGGGTTTTGGAATTTCTGCAACATGGTCTGGATTACGCTGAAAGGGCATGTTTCTGCCCTGGCGGTTTTCTTTCAAAAGTCTTTTGCACTTCATCCTCTGGTTAAGACCTTTTTCCAGGGGGTTACGCATGTGCGGCCTCCTAGGAAGTCGTTGCTCCCAGTTTGGGATCTGAATTTGGTTCTTTCTGCTTTTCAGGGTCCTCCTTTTGAACCTTTGCAGGATATTGCTCTTTCTACGCTTACTCAGAAGGTTGCGTTTCTGGTTGCCATCACTTCCGTTCGGCGTGTATCGGAGTTGGCGGCTTTGTCCATTAAGGCTCCTTACTTTGAGAGGCATCAGGACAAGGTTGTTTTCCGCTTCAAGCCAGATTTCCTTCCTAAGGTGGTTTCTGCCTTCCATCTTAATCAGGACATTGTTCTACCCTCCTAGTGTCCTAAGCCCAGCAATGACAAGGAGAGGGTTTTGCATTCTTTGGATGTGGTTCGCTGTGTGAAGTACTATTTGGTGCCTACTTCTTCCTTTCGTAGGACTGACGCCCTTTTTGTGGTGCCCTCCTGGCCTAGGAAAGGTTTGGATCCCGCCAAGTCTTCCATTAGTAAATGGATTCACCAGGCCATTGTCGGGGCCTATTCTGCCAAGGGGAAGGTTCCCCCTTTTCGTGTTACTGCTCGTTCTGCTCGTGCCGTTGGGGCGTCCTGCGCTTTCCAGCATCAGGCCTCTGTTTTTACAAGGTTGATGTGCGGGCCTCAGCGGATGCTGTTTTTGGCCACAAAGTTCTGCAAGCTGCAGTGGATTAAGGTTGTGCATTATTGCCTTGTTTTGGATCCCCGCCCTTTATGGACACTGCTATTGGATGTCCCAAGTGTATGACTATCTGAAGCGGGGTGTGTGACATACTTAGAATAATACCATTTTGTGAATACTCACCTGTAAAATGGGTATTATAAGTATGTCACACACCCCGCTTCACCCCGCCCTTTGGTATTCTGGATCCTTTCTATGGTGAACCTTTTTTTTTTTTTTTTTTTACTGTTACTGGTTGTTTTGGCTCTTCCTGGTCCCTTTACTGCTGTCTTAATACTGGGGAATGAGTGGGAGGTACCAGGCATTTATGGACCGGGAGGGGCTCCCTTTTTTTCATGACATCTCTGCAAGATCGCCCTCTACAGGTCGGTATAACCCAAGTGTAATGACTATCTGAAGCGGGGTGTGTGACATACTTATAATACCCATTTTACAGGTGAGTATTCACAAAATGGTATTTTTAAGCTATGAAGTAAAAGCTAAGTTTTAACCATTCTCAAGCTGGACATTGCAACTGTAAACAATTTGGGGAGTTTTTTCAGGAGATCCTGAGGTTCGTGCTGTTTGGGTCTGAGGGTGAGCTGGTTATTGTTTGCTTATGTTGGTTGCACTTATTGTCTGTCTCAAAATTCCCGGCGTTACCTCAGGCGCTGGTGCGCCGTCATTGGCTGCTTGTCACGTGTATGGCTTCACGCTCTTCGGGGGGGCGAGGCCCGCTTTTGGCGCATTCCGCGTCACTGTCCCTGCGGCCCGCCCCTCGAGGTATACCCAACGCCATTTTTTTCTGGTTTCCGGTTGCTACGCGACAGGCTTCTACCTACCGCGGTCCGTGAGTGCCCTCGCGGGTAGCTCTATTCCGTTGTTATTTACTTGTACGCTTACGGCACCCCTTTGCTTATGTCTTTCAGACGGGCCGAACCCTCTGGGCTTCTCCCGGCCCTACTCCCTCTATTTAGTTAATTAACTTGTGAGGCCTAGCGTTAATTACTCCCACTTCCCTAGCGGGCTATTGGGGCATCCCGGGTTGCTTTATAGTGTCAATCCCTATCGGCCTATTTTGCCGCTATAATCACCATATGGAGGCGTCTCAGGATAATGTGCTCGGGGTTCCTTCGGGACAAGTCCGGCTGTGTGTAGCTTGTGGGGTGTCCCCTATTAGCGCTGACAATGCGCGGGTCTGTGTACCTTGTGCCGAGCAGGTGCTCGCGCTGCAATCTGGCCTTCCAGTGGCTGAGCCTGTGCCTCATTTCACTTCACCTACTCCCCCAAGCTTAAATCTCACTGAGTTGCATACAAGTGGGGATTCTCAGCCTGATGTGTCTTCTAGACTGGCTAGTGTTGAGAACGTGGACGTCCTGTCTCCGCCTGGGGCTCCAAGCTTAAGTCCTCTCCCAAGCCCCCTGAGGCATGATGGGGCCCCATCCGGGTGGCGGACGGCTTCAGCACTTTGCTCACGTCTGGAGGCTTCATGGAGGTAGTGTCCTCCGGTTACAAGATTCATCAGATCCCGGATTCTTCAGGACCCTGTGTCAGCTCAGGATCCAGTGCAGGCAGTGCAAAGCCTTCTGGAGCTGGAGGTCATCTGCAAGGTCCCTTTAAGAGAAAAGGGCAAGGGCTTCTATTCCAACCTCTTCACAGTGTCCAAAAAAGATGGGTCAGTCAGGCCCATCCTGGACTTGAAGATCCTCAACAAATTTGTCAGGAGCAGGCGCTTTCGCATGGAAACTCTGCGCTCTGCCATCAGTCCCCAGGGGATTTCATGACATCTGTGGACATCAAAGATGCATACCTTCATATTCCTGTATTTCCAAGTCATCAAAGGTTCCTCAGGTTCGCTCTGGAGGATCAACACTACCAATTTGTGGCATTGCCTTTTGGTCTCACTTCAGCTCCCAGGGTGTTCACCAAGGTGCTGGCAGGAGTGATGTCTCTGCTCAGGTTTCAGGGCATCCGCGTGCTGCCTACCTGGACGACATTCTCATCACTTCCCAGTCTCTACATCGGGCAGAATTGGATACTCAGCTGGTGGTGTCCTCCCTGGAGTCATTTGGCTGGGTGATCAACCACCCCAAGTCTTCTCTGTCTCCCTCCGTGGTGACTTCATTCCTGGGAATGAATCTGGATACAGTTCAGGCAAGGATTTTTCTTCCTCAGCAGAAGGTGGACAGTCTGATTGTGCAGGTCCAGTTCCTGCTATCTTGTCATCATCCCTCCATCAGGCAGGGAATGCAGCTGGTGGGCCTGATGGTGGCATGCTTTGAGGCGGTCCCTTATGCTCAGTTCCACTTGAGGCCTCTACAACTCTACCTCTTGTCAGTATGGGACAAGGACCCTGCGTCCCTGGACCGGGTCTTTGCGCTTTCCCCCCTGGTCAGGCAGTCCCTCTCGTGGTGGCTGGACTCCAGGAACCTGTTGGGGGGCAGTTCCTTTCTGATCCCCTCCTGGGAGATGGTCACCACGGATGCCAGTCTGTCAGGTTGGAGGGGGAGGTGGGGCCCTCAGGAGGCCCACACACCTATCAACGTCTTGGAGCTGCGGGCGATCAGGTTGGTTCTGGCTCAGTTGACTCTCCACCTTCGGGGCCTGCCTGTTCAGGTGCGCTCGGACAACCAGACTGCAGTTGCCTACATCAATCATCAGGGAGGGACCCGGAGCAAGAGGGCCCTCCAGGAAGTGTCTCTGATACTGACCTGGGCGGAGGCCAATGTTCCCTGCATATCAGCGGTGTACATTCCGGGGGTGGAAAATCTGCTGGCAGACTCTCTGAGCAAGGGGACCTCTCGCCAGGGAGAATGGTCCCTATGCAGCAGGGTGTTTCAATTCCTGTGTCTCCGTTGGGGCCAACCAGATGTGGATCTGTTTGCGTCCCGTCACAATCACAAGCTCCCGGCCTTTTTCTCCCTGTCCCAGGATCCTCTGGCCTTGACCACGGATGCCCTAGCAATGTCATGGCAGGAATTTCAGTTCCTGTATGTCTTTCATCCATTCCCCCTGCTGGGCAGGGTTCTGCCCAAGGTTGCTCTGGAGGTGGTGCCAGCAATTCTGGTGGCCACCAGGTGGCCAAGAAGAGTGTGGTTCGCAGACGTGGTGCAGCTGGCAGTAGATCAGTACGCTCTGCCCCTGGTCCCAGACCTGCTCACTCAGGGTCCCTTACGCCATCCCAATTTACAAACTCTGGCTTTGACTTCCTGGCTGCTGAAACCTCCATCTTGATGGAGAAGGGGCTGTCTATCTCGGTTGTTGATACCATGATAAAGGCTAGGAAGAAGTCTTCTTCTTCCATTTATTACAGGGTTTGGCGTGCCTACATTGACTGGTGTGAGTCTAAGTCTATTCCCTGTCGTGTGTTCTCTATTCCCAGGGTCCTGGAGTTCCTGCAGCATGGGTTGGAGATGGGGCTCCAACTCAGTACTCTGAAGGGTCAGGTTTCTGCCCTGGCTGTTTTCTTCCAGAAGTCCTTTGCTCAGCATTCTCTGATCAGGACTTTTTTCCAGGGGGTTACACATGTGCGTCCCCCACGTAAGCCTATGGTGCCTTTTTGGGATTTGAACTTGGTTTTGTCAGCCTTGCAGGGTGCTCCCTTTGAACCTGTGCAGGATTCTGCCCTGACCATTCTTACTCTCAAAGTTGTCTTTTTGGTGGTTATCACCTCTGTTAGACGTGTGTCTGAGTTGGCGGCGCTCTCCATCCAGCCCCCCTACTATGAGAGTCACCAGGACAAGGTGGTGTTCCGCTTCAAGCCAGATTTTCTGCCTAAGGTTGTGTCTGCCTTTCATTTGAGTCAGGACATTGTTTTTCCGTCATTGTGCCCTAATCCTAGTAATGAGAGGGTCTTGTATTTTTTGGATGTGGCTAGGTGTCTGAAGTACTATCTGGTGGCTACTACACCTTTTAGAAAAACTGATGCTCTTTGTGTGGTCCCTTCTGGTCCTAGGAAGGGTTTGGCTCCTGCCAAGTCTACTATCAGCAAATGGATCCATCAGGCTGTGATTCGAGCCTACTCTGCTAAGGGGAGGAATCCTCCCTTCCGCCTTACTGCTCATTCTACTCGTGCTATTGGTGCCTCTTGGGCCTTCCAGCACCAGGCTTCTGTTGAACAAGTTTGCAAGGCCACTACTTGGTCTTCTGTTCATACCTTTTCAAAGTTTTACAAGGTTGATGTTAGGGCCTCAGCTGATGCTGCTTTGGGCCGCAAGGTTCTGCAGGCGGAAGTGGTTTAAACTGTCTGCTGTTACCTTTGGGGATCCCACCCTACTTTATGGACACTGCTATTGGATGTCCCAAGTGTAATGAATCTATCTGGAGCAGGACGTACTCTATACTAAGAATAATACAATTCTGTGATTACTCACCTGTAGAATTGATGTTATGAGTATACGGTATGTCCTGCTCCACCCCACCCTTGGTTTTGCATTATCTTGGATCCCCTGTGTGGTGATTGTTTTTTATAGTTACCAGTTTGGGGTTGTTTTCATTATCCCGGCTTCTCGTTAACTGCTTTTCAATGCTGGGTATTTGTGGGAGGTCCCTGGGTATTTGAGGTGCCGGGAGGAGCCGATTTTCGATGTCTCTGCAGTCCAGCGCCATCTGGCGGAGTAATACCCAAGTGTAATGAATCTATCTGGAGCAGGACGTCCTGTATACTCATAATACCAATTCTACAGGTGAGTAATCACAGAATTTCTTTATTGCATGTGTGTGTGTTTAACAACTACTTGTACTCACCTCCCTCGTTCCTTGTCTCCTTCTCCTCCTCTCCCCTCCATCTGACAGGGCTCTGTGAGGGGGGGGGGGGGCGTGGGTCTCCAGCGAGAACGGCCGGCTGCTGTTCTGTGCGGCCGCTGCGGTGTTTGTGGTGGCGCGAGCGGCGCTCAGCAGCGGGGAGAGGGGCCTCCACTGGGCCTTCCTTCTTCCTGGCTGGGTGCCATTTTCTCCGGGCACCCTGGTTTCGCGCTGCAGCGGGGGGCAGGGCTGCGCGATGACGCGTTACGTGTCATCTCTGCGCGGCCCGCCCCTCGGGGTGCTCGCGTGGTTCTCCAGCCGGCGCCATTACCCGCATCGCAGCCTGCACGTGAGCGCCTCTGCGGCTGGCCACATTCGTCTCTCCTCTGCTTGATTATTAGGAGGGGACACTTCATCTGGATCCTGCTTCCACTGGTGGTCCGTGAGTCCTTGGCATATTTTTTTCGCTTTTGCTTGTGCTGTGGGATACTTATTGCTCTTTATGTTGTGTCTTCCAGGCGGGTCCCATCTTTTGCAGCTCAGGGTTGTGGTTCCTCCCGGTCTCCAACAACCCCCCCCCCTTCTCCGCACCCTCCTTTTTTAAGAGGGATCACTAAGAGGGACTAAATTGGGGATCGTCTGGGTTTGGGCCGTCAGCGCCTTGTAACCTGGTTTATTTTTTGCTATAATCACCATAATGGAGGCTTCTGGGGATAGTGAGCTAGGGGGCCCCTCTGGGCGGGTCAAGCTCTGTCTCATGTGTGGTACCAGTCCTCTGAGCGGACTCAGCACAGTTTGTGTCCCTTGCGCCAGGAGCGTACTTTTGGAACAGGATAGGGCGGGCGTCTCTGCCCCCAGCCCTACTTTACCTGAGGCCTCGCCCACGAATATCCCAGAATCCATTGACGGCGCAGGGCCTAAGAATTGCTGTTCAATGCCTTCTGCTGTCCGGGGTGATTTGTCCTGTGCCTCACCAAGAATGAGGTTGAGGGTAATATTCCAATCTGTTCACGGTGCCCAAGAAGGACGGTACTTTGAGGCCTATCATGGACCTGAAAGGTCTCAACAAGTTTGTCAGATTCAGGCATTTTCGCATGGAGTCTTTACGGTCTGCGGTGAGCTTGCTTCGGCCCGGCGACTTCATGACCACGGTGGACATCAGGGATGCTTACATGCACATCCCGATTTTCCAGGGACATCAGAAGTTCCTGAGGTTTGCGCTGGAGGATCAGCATTACCAGTTTGTTGCACTGCCGGTCGGGATATTCTCAGCCCCCCCCGGGTGTTCACCAAGGTGCTGGCAGGCGTTATGGCCCTCCAGAGGAACCAGGGCATTCGTGTTCTTCCTTATCTGGATGGCCTGCTGATTGCGGCTCAATCTCTTCAGCAGGCTGAGAGCAAAACCCGGACGGTGTTGTCCACTCTCGAGGATTTCGGATGGGTGATCAATTATCCCAAGTCTTCCATCACTCCCTCAAGGGTGAGGTTCTTCCTGGCCATGACAATGGACACCTCTCAGGTCAAGGTATTCCTCCCCCAGCAGAAGGTGGAGGTTCTCCAGATGCAGACGCGGGCATTACTGTCTTGCCAGCGGCCATTGTTCCGTCTGGGGATGAAGCTGGTGGGCCTCATGGTGTCATGCTTCGAGGCAGTGCCCTTCGCTCAGTTTCACATGAGGCCTCTTCAATTGAATCTTTTGACCGGTTGGGACCGGACATAGGAGTCCCTGGAGCAGGAATTCTCACTGTCTCCTCTGGCCAGGCAGTCCCTCTCGTGGTGGTTGGACTCCAGAAATCTTTTAGTGGGCAGGTCCTTTCTGACTCCTCGTTGGGAGATTGTCACCACAGACACCAGTCTGACCGGCTGGGGAATCGGCAATCGCTGAAGTTCCAGGGCCAGTGGGGTCCGCAGGAGGCCCACTTGCCCATCAATCTCCTGGAGCTGAGAGCGATCCGGTTGGTCCTGTTTCATTTGACTCCCCATCTACGGGGTCGTGCGGTCCAGGTCCGCTCAGGCAATCAGATTGCTGTCGCCTACATCAATCAATCAATCACCAGGGCGGGACTCGGAGCAAGCGAGCCCTCAAGGAGGTGACCCAGATCCTGACTTGGGCGGAGGAGAATGTTCCCTGTATCTCGGCGGTTTACATCCCCGGGGTGGAGAACCAGGAGGCAGCCTCCCTGAGCAGGGGGCCTTTCATCTGGGGAAATGGTCTCTCGGCAACAAGATCTTTCACGCTCTGTGTTGCCGCTGGGGTCAGCCGGATGTGGACCTTTTCGCGTCCAGGCACAATCACAGGCTTTTCAGAGGTTCGTCTCCTTGTCAAGGGATCCGCTGGCCTTCGCCACGGACGCTCTGGCGATTCCTTGTACGGAGTTCAGGCTCCTTTACGCATTTCCACCGTTTCCACTCATGGGTCGAGTGCTGCGTAAGATAGCCCAGGAGGGGGTTCCAACCATCTTGGTGGCTCCTCGCTGGCCAAGAAGGAGTTGGTTTGCGGACATAGTTCAGCTGTCAGTGGATCGCTACATCATGCCCGACAATCCAGGGCTTCTCACACAGGGGTTGCTGCACCACCCCAATTTACAAACGCTGGCTTTGACGGCTTGGCTGCTGAAACCTCCATCTTGATGGAGAAGGGGCTGTCTGCCACGGTCGTGCGTATCATGGTTCAGGCTCAGAAGAAGGCTCCTCTTCCATGATATATTAGAGTTGGGCATGCCTACATTGCCTGGTGTGAGTCTCCCTTGTTGCACATTCTCTATTTCAAGGGTTTTGGATTTCCTACAACATGGCTTGGACTCGGGTTTCCAGCTGAGTACCCTCAAGGGCCAGGTTTCGGCCTTGGCCATTTTTTTCCAAAGATCTTTCGCCAATCATAGACTTGTCAATACTTTTTTCCAAGGAGTTACTCATGTACGTCCGCCGCGTAAGCCTGTTTTACCGGTGTGGGATTTGAACTTGGTGCTTTCTGCTCTCCAGGTTCCTCCCTTTGAGCCCTTGTGCGATGCTGCACTATCTATTTTGACTCTGAAGGTGGTCTTTTTGGTAGCAATCACCTCGGTGCGTCGTGTTTCAGAGCTGGCTGCGCTTTGTATGAAGCCTCCTTGTGTAAGAAATGGAGCGACCTGAACAGGACACAGACAAAAACAATTCTACAGGTGAGTAATCGCAGAATTGCATTTTTGAGAAGCAAGCACAGGGTAGGCTAGGGGTACAAATCATTTGGGCATCAGGGTCAAGGCAGACTATGGCTACAGATTAGGGCAGCAAGGTCCAGACAAGATGATCTGGGTAGAAGAGCTTAGCCAAATTAGGGGTACAAATCATTTGGACATCATGGACGGGGCAGGTTAGAGGTATCAGTAATCTTGAAATCAAGGCCAGGACAGATTTAGGGGTATAGCTGATTTTTAGCCACAGGGCCAGGGCTGGTTAGGGGTACAGTAGATGTGGACTGTTGGCATAAGACAGGTTAGGGGTGCAGATGATCCAGAAGGAAGGGGCATGGATAATTTGGGAATTGGTGACTGGGCCATTTAGGGGTACAAATTATCTGGGAAGATGGGTTAGGATAAGAAGTTAGGGGTACAGATGATCTTTGAAGCGGCACTTGGAAAAGTTTGGGGTACAGAGTCTGGGAGTCAGAATCTGGGCCAGTTAGGGGTACAAATGATCTAGACAGCAGAGCCTGGACAAGTTAGGGATTCCCATCCTTTGGGCAGCAGGTACAGAAAAGATCTGAACTGCAATGTCCAGGGGTACAAATGAACAAAGCAATGGAGTAGCTGTTGGCATCCACCACCTACCGCCAAGGGCCCCTGTTGCAACCTCTGTACTCACTGACAGGACTGGTGGGTCGTCAAGACTGTGGATGTCCCTATCCAAGGGTGCAGTATTTCCTGGTGCCAATGTCTTGACAACGTGGAGGGGTGGGTATTTTGGGCTACAGGTTTTGTCATGTGGGTCAGGGGTGCAGACAGCAGAGAAGAGTTTCAGACACAGTGTAACAGTTGCGAGGCGATAAAGGATACGTTTATGGCAGATAGGCGCCGCTACATTTTTGCTCAGTCTTAGGTGGGTAGGGGGTTCTTCAGGTGCTGGGCTGACTTTTTTACCCCAGCAAACCACCTGCCCTGACCATGTACCTGTCACCCCTGGCATTATTTATAAAGTCTAATATTATTTTACCTCCTTTTTTATCATGCAGTTTTAAAGCGGCAGATCACACTGGATGAGCTCTTCGTCCCAGGGGCCCCCTATGCAAGGAAGACCCTGACTGTAAGTATGAAGCACTCACCCCCCCATCCTCTATTATACTCTATCCCACAGTTTCTCAACCTGCAGTGCCTGTACCTCAGGGGTAACACAGCTATAATCAGGGGTGCACCAACAGGGCGGTCGACAGGCCTGATATCAGGTTTCCTCCCTGGGGCATCCAAAATCAGATGCCCCGCTGTGTGAAACCTCCCAGGTCGCCCCATACACTTACCTTGTTTCCTGGTCCAATGGAGCATGCGTGAGCCACATCTCCGCTATCCCTCTAGCGGGGCGCCTGCCCGTGCCAGGCATTTGTGAATGGCCAGTGATCCCTGTTAGAGGGAAGCGGGGGATGCGGCCGGCAGTACACTCGGAGCATGCTGATTGGCCGCGCATGCGCCGTAGGCCCGGGAAAGGGTGAGTTGGCATCAGCGATCTGGGGGGGTTTCACATAGCGGAGTACCCCGATTGGGTGGAGGGGGTAAAGGACCAAAACCCCGGATAGGATAGTCAAAATCCTGGATTTTGGTCCACTTTAACAGCAAATCATCTTCCTTCTTGCTTTAGCTTGCTACAAGGCATGTGACTGGATTTGGATTTTTATTATTGGACCATTTTGTTCACTGTAATGGAGAGAAAAAGATTTTTCCCCCCCTTTATACTTACACCAGGGACAACACTGGAAGAACACCGGGTGCATGTTGATGTGCACCGGCTCTTCTACTCTGCCTTGGCCAGTAGGAGTGTGGATAATCTAGTGGGGGGGGGGGGTATCAGCAAGCTCAGCTGACATGTTGCACAGATTGCTTGCATCCCTCCCTACCCTTTGAACTGGTATAAGGGTCCATTGGCTTTACATGCAGATGAGGGATAAAGGTTCCCTGCCATCCCACCGGGGGTAATCACGGGCCACCACAGAGGCCTCTGTTGATTCCCCTCCATGTGACTGTGTGTGTGGTAATCCTCTCCAGGCCCCCCTCTAAAGTGACTCCAAAGGACCATATCAAAGGGTGTTGATCTGCCTGAGATGCCAACGGGAGTCTTACTAATACCCCTCAACCAGCCATCTTATCTTCACCAGCCATGGGGGTGCTGTAGAGCCCTGAACCCATTGGCATGAGCCAGGTGTTCTTTCAGGAAGGGGAACCTGTTCCAAAGGACATAGGAGCTGCTGGGGTTACCAACCCCTTTAGCTGGTGTGTCACGCTAGTAGCTCAGGGGGAGGGGCGCCCTTTTTCTTTTTTTAACCTAAAAAACAGGCCGGCTAAGTCTGAGAAGTGCCAGAGAATAGAGTTTCCGGCCCCAGATGGTGCGGAAGGCGGGCGCTGCAGCAGAGCTCCCCGATAAAACTGGAGTCCCGGACCCGCAGTGACCAGAGGCGCAGGGCAAAAGGTAAGTAACTTTTTGCTTTTTATTTTCCTGCTGAATGACTTTAAACTGTATTTTAATACCAGTCACAAAACATTCTTTTTGCCCACTCAGAGGGAAGAAATCCGAAGAATGACAGGTTTTGGAGTGTACCATTTATGTTTCACAGGGGATGACTGCTGAACTGCGCCAACCATTATTAGCACGTTTTAAAGCATGCTGGTAATGTTTTCTGATAAAAAAAATGTATCATTGCAGATTGTCAGCGACGCGGTGGGATGGGGATTTGTGGTGCGGGGCAGTAAGCCGTGCCACATACAGGCCGTGGATCCCAGTGGACCTGCAGCAGCTGCAGGCATGAAGGTGAGTTCACACAGAGGTATTTTGTGGAACATGCCTGATGTGTTATATTGCGTGCTTTGTAGTGTAAAATAACCTATACTCACCTTAGCCTTGGGCCAGCTCATCCTTCTTACTCTGACAGCAGAGGTGGTCTGCTCAGGAACCCCCCCCCCCAAGCTCTGAAATGTAATTATTTAGGTTGGCAACATTTAAAACCTGTGATTTTTACTATACCTGGTCTTTGTCCGTCCCCCTGGGGCACTCCGCTGTGTGAGACCCGGCTGTTTGTCCCCTAAACTCACCTCTTCTTGGTCCAATGGCCCATGCGCTGCGTCTCGTCCAATCGGCTTCTCTGGCTGTGCATATTAAAGGGGACCAAAACCCAGGGGTGATTAGCCCGGGAATCTATAAGATTCCCGGGCCGATCACCTCCCTCACCGCGGGACATCCGAGAACGGGATGGCCCGCGGGGTGAAACCCCCCCCCCCCCAAAAGCCCCAAAAAACCTTACCTTATCGGCGACGGATCAGCCGCCGCCGCCGCCTCCCGTGCGCCCCTCTAGCAGTGCGCGCCCCCGCGCCGGCCGTTTGTGAATGGCCGGCGCGGGCGCGCGCCCTATAAGAGGGACGCGCGGGAGGCGGTGGCGGCGGCTTGTCCGTCGCCGAAAAGGTACGTTTTTTGGGGCTTTTGGGGGGTTTCACACAGCGGGGCATCCTGATCTCGGACGCCCCGCTGAAGTGGACCAACACCCAGGATAGTGAAAATCCTGGGTGTTGGTCCACTTTAATGTGCGCTTAGAGAATCGGAATGGAATACCAATCATTACTTGCGTTACCCGTCCGCGCACAGCCGTTCAGTTTCGGCAGGTGTGGCCATTCACAGTCCAAAAGGATATGCGCGTGATGCTGCGGCCAGCCGCGCTTCCGCTGTGGGCTTAGGACTCGGGTAAGAATTGTGGGTGAACTACGTGGGGCACAGTGGGGCATCCCAGGAATCAGCCAGTTTTGATCCATTTTAGTGACCTCAATGAGCTTTCATTACCTGCTTCATTGAGGAGTGCTGAATAAATGATTCCACTCCCAGTGCATTTTATTTATCAAAGCAGTTGGGTGTTGCCAGAGCCGCTCACTCATTGATATGTAAATAATGGGCCTTTATGGAAAATGTATATTGTTACTAATGTTGGTCATTTATTAAATAAAGGGATAGACAGCAAAAATTGTTTGCAGATATAAGGTAATACACACATAGGGTCTTATTCATGAAGGGATAGCGACAGGTAGTGCCTGTACAGCGGCAGGTGGCGACAGGTAGCAGCAGGTGAACGCCGGAGACAGCACGCAATTCCACGTTTATGAAGCTGAATCTGGTGAGCGACTGGAACAACGCCGTGTAGCGTCGGATTCATCATTATCCCAGGCTCAGCGTACAGAGCCGGCGTTCAGCTTTGAAAGTATTTGGTATTAAAGTGTGCGTGTTACAATGTTATAACAATGTAATTCCATATGTTTTCGCTTTGTTACTAGTGGATACATGTTCAAAAACAGACTTTAATCACACAGCCTCTGGCGCTATGGGCTACAACTACCCGATTTTGAGTGCTGTTTGAGGCTGTTTTTTTGATGAATGTGGTGTGAGTCGGTCGCACTGAGCTGGCGCAAGCATTCGCTCCCATACAGCGTTGTACTGCGACTCACACAACATATTCATCAATACCGGCCAGCGACTGAGGTGCTCTGAAACAAAGAACCATGGCGGAGCACAGAGACTACTAGCGGGCGCTCTGAAATCCACGCTACAGACGCTCATCTGTCGGTACCTGGCGTTAGTAATGAATCAACCTGCCTGTGCATGGGGGAGGGGCATTAAGGAAAATTACATTGTTGTGCCGCAATCCAACATTGTATACCTGCTCCGGCCATTCAGAAATGCCTGGCGTGGGTACGCGCATCAGCTGAATGGAAAGGATGGCGTGGCTCGCAGGTCAGTATAGTGGCGATCCCAGCGATTTCACACAGCGGGGCATCCTAAATCCTAGTGATTAGTTAGCTCCTCTCTAACACATTCCAGGTAGAGGTTCTGAATAGGAGCTGCACACACCATGAGAATATTCCTTTAAAGGGAAGTTGTTTTTCTAGAATAATTGGTGTCATCCATCACACTGGGGCCATGTGTGTATTGCACAAACCTAAAATCAACAGTGTCGCTGCCTGTGTACACAGCGCCTCCTGTTACCTCTGCCATTCTCAGTAGGACATGTGTGTGTGTGTGTGTGTGTGTGTGTGTGTGCGCTGCCACCTGCTGGCTGGATTTAGGACTGATGATTATTTTTTTTTAAATCCCTGCACTTACCTGATTCATACCAAAGATCACTTACACAGGTCCCACTCACTCAGGATATTGGGTGCGAACACAGATTTACCCTCCATTCCCTTGGGTTTTTGCAGGGGAAAATGGGTTATTCAACAGGTTGGACACCAGCTACAAATCACCAGTACAAATCACAGCAGCATCGAGACCAGAGGTACTCAACCATTTCTTGTAAAGGTCCATTTACAGGCAGCCAGTGGGAGGTGAAGGTCAGGACAGGGGGTGGATAGTTAGAAGTCAGCACCCGGAGAGGGGGGGGGGGGGAGGAGGGGTAGATTCCACAGGCAAAAAATAAAAAAAGTCTGCTTCCCCCTCCCCCCGAACCCCCCACCCCAATAATCCTATTGGACACTGGGGAAAGATATACTGGGCTGGATGGGTCAGAGCTGGGAAGGTGAGGGTAGGTCAGAGATGGTGGGACTGGAATGGATGGGGCAGAGCTGGGGAGGGACAGGATTGGGCGGGGCAGAGCTGGGGCGGGGGGAAAGGATTGGATGGGGCAAAGAAAGCAAGAAACAACATTTTTGTGTACCCTGCAATGCTAGGTGCCAGGGAGTCATGACACTGGCAAGCACTACAGGGCAGGGGTCCGGAAATCTGGCACCAAGGTCCGCATTCGGTGACAAAATCTCAAGTAGGCTGTCAATTAAAAGGGTTAAAAGTAGCTATGCATGTTGGGTATTGTTCTGTTCGGGGGACCTTGCGCTTTCAGACTTAGCTTGTTTTTTCTTCTTTGCATATTTATATTTTAGGAAAAGGTGTTTTTTATTCTGCTTTTTTATACATGTTTTAGGGAAATCCTGCGCAACCAAATTCTTTGAGGGATTAATTACAGAAAGATGAGCCCACTACAACAAGCTGGGTACGCTTAGAAAGCTTAACATGTGTACTTTCAGGGAATATATGGTTTATGGGGGATATTCCAGATGTAAAGGGTTGTTTTGGTTGAAAAATCGCAAGGTGCGCACTTTGTCTGCAGAGCTGAAATTTTCAAGTAAAATTACCGTTACGCACATGCTTTACTTTGGGGTGTTTGGCAACTCTTCCCTTGACAGAACCTATGCATGTTGGGTATCGTTCTGTTCGGGGGATGTTACTTTTTCAGATTAAACTTGTTTTTTCTTGTTTGTATATCGTTTTTTTAGGAAAATGTGGCTTTGATTCTGCTTTTTTATCCTTTTTTTTTAGGGAAACTCTTTGCAACCAAAGAATACATTGAGGGATTACTTCCAGAAAACTGTGGCCACATCAACAAGCCTGGTACCCTTAGAAAGCCTGAGGTGTGTACTTCCAGAGAATTTATAGTTTGTGGGGGGTATTTCAAATGTAAAGGGTTGTTTTTCTGGAAAAACTGCAAGGCGCGCATAGCGCATATCACAGTTTTATTTTATCTAAAAGTCCCCTAAAGCGCTGTTTCAGTTTGGGGGAGTCTCCTGGGCAGGAAAGGGTGTCTACCAATACATATGTGGTATCGCTGTAACCGGGAGAAATTGGGATTTCACACACAATAAGATTTTATTGACAACACACAAAACCTACATTTTTCATTACAAAAAAACACTACAAATTCTAAAAAAAATATATATTTTTATTTTTTGCACATATTTCACCCAAAAATATTGAGAATACACCTAAAAAATGACAAACAGAGCCCAGACTCTGCTGAAAAAAACAATATATAATTGTCCTGGGAAATCCCTTCAAAAATCACATTTGAACATGGGGAGCGCAAAATAGTGCAAAATGGTTGGCAACAAAGGGTGACAAAAACTCCAGGTAGGCTGGCACTTAAAGGGTTAAAATAATCTCCAAAGGTAAACAGACAAACATAAAAACAATGTTGGACCCTGGCAGGGACGCATGGGACGCAGCGGTTCCTTAGCCATAAAAACAATGTCAGACCCAGCAGAATAAGGACCCGCTGCGTACGAAACGCGAAAGAATGCTTGGCTAATTCCCATCTGCCAGGGTCTGACATTGTTTTTATGTCTGTTTGTTTACCTTTGGAGGTGATTTTAAAGAATCTACAATAAAGCATTGAATTTTTAGGAGTGCTGAACTCTCTATCCTTTGCCCTAACTGCTCCAAAATATACCCTGCTTGGCATTCCAGCTGCTCTCTTCCAAGTTCCACTGCATTGCAAGTGTTGTGGTTTACTGCCTCTGATAACCACAATGATCTCATATATGCTCAGGATTGAAGTGGGACTACGTGTGTGTGTGTGTGAGAATCATGCTAGGGCTTATTACAAGTAGGGGAACCTGTACCACCTTTTAGGCTGATAGGTGAACTCAGCCTCTAACCTTGTCGAAAAGGGAGGCTGTGTTATAGAACAGGAGCACCACCTAGAGGCTAATACCCAGATTACAGTCTCTATATAAGGCTGCTGCTAGCACCCCAGGTAACTGATGACGAGGACTGCACCTCCGCTCGTTTTTGCAGCACGCAAGTTCCCAGATGGTGGTTTGCTGCCCCCACGTGACTGCCTGCAGCATATCATTGAACTTGAAGCCACGGGGGAATTGCGGATACTAGAGGTGAGTTGAGTTCCTGGTGTACGGAGGTGGACATTAAAAACTAATATTATATCATACCTTGAAAGGAGCTATTTTGTTGATTAAGCCACGCCCCCTCATTGAGGGATGGATATAAGAATAGTTAAAGCAATATAAACACGTTCTGCAAATCAGTTATTTTTGAGGCAGATCTGCATGTTACACCTCAAAAAGGGACAAATAAGAACAACGAGGGACCGGGGGGCGTGGACTCAAAAGGGGGACAGTCCCTCCATATGAGGGCCTGTTGGGAGGGATTGTAATAAACATGTTTAGTAATGCTCATATGTTGACTAATAACATTAAAATGTTCATTCTAAGCATGCAAGATGAACTGATGACTGTGGACCAAACCCTTGAGTATGACGTCTAAGAGACTCCAGGGCTGGTCAATTCCCCCTCCCCAAGGCATCTCGATTTGGGATGCCCCGCTGTGTAAAATCCCCCAGTTTGCCTGAAAACCATAACTTTTCAGTGACCCCACGTCGTGCATGTGGCGACATGTTTCCAGCTGATGCGCAAGGCCTAAGTTAAAAACGCATGCAGTAGGAAGAAGCCTTTAATAATTCTAATCAAACAGTACGCGATCTTGCTTCATCTTCTTCCCTCTGTTCCACGGCAGGCTGCATCCTCTGCCCAGTCTCCAACGATATGCCCAGGGGCTCCTGGCCACGGCGTTAGTCCCATTGGCAACTGGAATATAGGGGGCAAACAACGCCCCTGGATGAGCACTGAACCTGTGCTAAAAGACATAGGGGCTTGTGATTTGGAGGGGCTCCGAGCCCTTAAGTAGCAGCTGGTGTGTCGGGATAGTAGACCACTATCAATATTAATAAATAATAAGCTGGTGTGTCGGGATAGTAGACCACTATCAATATTAATAAATAATAAGCTGGTGTGTCGGGATAGTAGACCACTATCAATATTAATAAATAATAAGCTGGTGTGTCGGGATAGTAGACCATTATCAATATTAATAAATAATAAGCTGGTGTGTCGGGATAGTAGGCCATTATCAATATTAATAAATAATACATTTAGACACTCACTTAATAATATTATTTATTACTATTGATAATGTTGCATCTCTCCTATGGAATAGTCGCCAAATAACCAAGGCTAATAGCTGTGGCATTAACTGATGTGCAGTAGATGTTGATTGATAATACTCAGCTTAAAATAAAACTCAGAGGTAGGCAGTATATCCCAGCTATAAGATATATCTGGGTTTACTTACATGTGACATATTTCCCTAAAACGCACCTAAATCCGAATTCCTCTTTGGGACACTATCTTAGTGAACAAAGAAGAATTCCTCTTCTCACTCCAAGATTCAAATACGTGTAAGGTGTGGTCCCTTACATTAGGTTGCAGCAAATCCCTCCCTTTTCCAGCGCTCTACACCACCTATTTACATTAGAAAAAGGTAAATGAAATGAATTTTTCTGTGCAACAATCTAAATTGCCCTGGAAAGGGATGCATACGAGCACTGTTTGTTATGTTGGTCTGATTTAATTCATTTTTGACTGCTGGTCCGCTTAAAGCATATTTTTATTATTGAAATAATATAATTATCGCTTCAGTTGTTTGTAGGATCATTATTTTTACCCATGATGACACATGCTGGCATTTATAGTAAATGGTTAGTGGCACACTTTCAAAACATTTATTCTAGCGTAAATGCTGATATAAATACAGGGTGCCGCTCAATGGCATAATTCATCATATCCCTATAAACACAGATAATTCCAAATATCAAGCTTAAGTTGGTGTGCGCTTGATATTTGGAATTATCTGACACACGGTGGCATTGGAAGGTGGTAGAGCAGCAGTTCCTAATTGCTGGCTGATGGGTTATTCACACCTCTCCACCACCACTGTCCCAACTGCAGCTTTATTTTGTTTTTTTTTACTTTCAGATCTGCCAGTTTGTGGTTTCCGTGAACGGCCTCAACGTTCTTCACTGTGACTTCAGAGCCGTCAGCAGCCTCATCCTGACCGGCCCTCGGACGATTGTTATGGAGGTGATGGAGGATGTCAGCCCGTGACAGAAGGGGGCGTCCATGTGTTCATCCAAAGCTAACACAACACTGTGCTGGGAAATTGGTTGGTTCTATCCAGTCCGGAACTCCCGACACTTTTCTCAGTCTTGGACCTTGTGAAAGCTCTGTTGCTCCGTGTGGAAACTTGAATTAGAGCTCTAAGGTCTGAACTATTTAATTTTCAAAGTCTTTACAAAGAATAAGCTGTGCCAAGATTTTCTCTGTGTCCCGTGTGTGGATGTGGGATATATCACCTCAACTTGAACGGAATGTCAAAACAAAAGCAGCGGCATTGCGCTATCACAGTGATGCCTGAACACCACAAAGAGGCCTTGGGCACGTCAAGCTCAGAGCAACCATCCAGATTTTTCAGTTTAGAATCTAGAGCTTGACAGAAACAGACAAAAGGGTTTTGTCCTTATCTACATAAAGCTATGGCTCTGTTATACCTCAACCCAACGAGTGCACCGGGAATGTCTTTCTTTCTTTGGGGGCAGGAAGGAGTGATCCTTAAAGGGCAGTTTTTTCTTCAGAGGAATGATGTTATATAGTGTCCAAGAGACAATGTGAAGAAAGACAGAGGCGCCAAGCCCACCTCCATGATTTGGTTCTCCCCCCCCCCCCCCCCCCCTACGCCTGTTCCCAACAAAGTTTGGTACAATACTTTCTACTCCAGGGTCCTGTGTGTGTCAAATGTGTCATGTGACTCATCCCTTTTTTCTGTACTCCCGTGCTTGTTTGCCTGTTTAATGGAATTTCCGATTACTGCCTTACAATCGCCTGGGTCTAATGGGTTCGCCACAGCCTGGACTAGTAATCGGCCTGGTTATGGTAAATGGATTTGGTTGGGCTGTGACTTTCTTTGTGTTTAGTCAACGTGCAGAGAACACAGGAAACTGGTTTCTGGTGACCTAGCTACAATCTCGCTCATTGTCTGGCAACATGGCCCCCATCTCTACCAGTTCGTTCTAACGTGCCAATGTCTGACAATCTCTGGTAATGTCGGGTCAGGCTATATAGGCCTTGGTGTCCAGTCTTTAGTAACATAGCATCTGTCGCTGTACATGTCTGGAAACCATGACACTAGCCTCAACCATTTCCCTGACTGGCCACAACTTGGCTTCTTTACCAGTCCCAGGTAAAAAGCATCTGAGCCATTCCAAGCTGGGTTTTCTACCGGCCATTGGCTGTTCTTTAGCACTCTCCATGGGTCTCATGTAAAATAGGTCCTAGTCAATCCTGGTCTCTGGCAACATGACTTCCACCTCTATTAGTTCATGCTAACATGCCTCGGTATCTGGCAAGGCTGGCTGCAGCCAATAGCAGTCCCCAGTATCATGGCAATCTTCTCTACCAGTCTCTGAATATATAACCTATGGTAACTTGCCATCACTGTCTGCCTTATAGTATGGCAGGCTTCTCGGCCAGTCCCTGGAATGATGGGTCTGCCCCGGGAGCAGGGTACAGTGGCATGACTGGACTGCTGCTTTAAACCGGACCAACAGCCTGGCATAGTTGGAAAAGAAAGGTAGCGGTCATTGTGTAGCTTCATCTCCCAACTGACATAACTGAAATGCACCTTAACAGGAAGCCCAGCATGACTTCCTGTTTGCAGGTGGCCTGCAAACCCATGAGCATCCATCTTGTTTTTTAACATTTACCCCAGCAGGCGTTAGAAAAAAGTAAATTATTTTTTATGTGCAGCAATCTAAATTGCCCTGGGGAGGGATGCATATGAGCACTGTTTGTTTTGTTGGTCGTCTGTTATAAGTCATTTTCGACTGTTGGTCCCCTTTAAAGGCACAGTCCAGGCAATGGCAATAAGACCACAATGAGCTCATCTGAAGCCTGTCCAATGTGACTCTTCTCCATTTCTTGCACCATTCTCTGGCAGAAGATCCACTTACACACAATACAGTTTGACATAATGTGGGCCCAAGATACCCCAGTCCATACATAGCGCCAGTACTACATCTACCACTGGGTGGGAATCTTTGCTCTAGTGTGTAAGTCTAGTTTGTTATCAGGGCCAGTCTTACGATGGAAGGTGCCATGTGCAGGGTGGCACTTCTACAGGACAAAATA
Source organism: Gastrophryne carolinensis (assembly GCA_027917425.1). Lineage (NCBI taxonomy): Eukaryota > Metazoa > Chordata > Amphibia > Anura > Microhylidae > Gastrophryne > Gastrophryne carolinensis. The sequence goes on along the minus strand of CM051239.1, from coordinate 404,754,295 downwards.
GACTGCAGGCCCTCTAAAAGACTCCCCATACCTTAAAAATAAATTTAGCAGACGTGCCAAGGTGACTGTGTGCCCTTCAGTGGACTCCCTCCCCTAAAAAAAAAAAGAAACCTGGCAGAGGTAAGCAGAGGACGTCTCTTCCCATCCTGGGGCAAAACAGACTTCCAATGAACCCCACTCACCTGCCAAAAAGCAATCTGGCAGCGCTTAAGTTAAGCAGGTGGTGCCCCCTTGCCCACAACCAAACTAAATGGCGCCAGTCCAAATAGGGAAAATTTGTGTCCACTCCAACAGAATACCCAAAAAGCTGGTCATGTTTGTAATATTTAACATGTTCCCTTTAGACAAAGGTTTCCCAACCAGTGGTACTTGTGGTGCTCAAGCTATCCTCTGGTGGTGCTCAGGACCCCACTAGTGGTAAAACGCTGGGGGTATGGAGCTCTACAAGCTACTGCTCCATTAGGATGCACTGGGTGCCCATTAAGCTCTAGGCATGGACCATCTTGTCATATTAGCATAGTTGTCAAAAGACTTTGTGCCATTGGCCCAGTTTATTTTTAAAGTAGACTGGCACCCTCTCCTGAAATTGTATTGGTGGTGGTAGGACTTTACTTGAGAAAATTGGAAAATGGGAAGTGGTACATGATAAGAAAAAAAAAAAGGTTGGGGACATGCTGCATAAGACTAAGTGGTAGGTCCCCCCCAACTTTGAGAACTACGTTGAGCATGAGAGTCGTCCTTGAGCTACATTCGACATGAAGTAATTGGTGAAGGCTCAACTCACCACATGAAATACTCGCCCCCTTTAGAAGTGGATCAAAACGTGGCATCCCCCCTGGGGCACCCTGATTTGAGTTGCCCCGCTTTGTGAGACCCTCCAGAATTTCCAATTTCTTACCTCCTCCTCCTGCCCCTTGCTCTCATGGCACGCACACGGGCCTCTGCTGAATGGCTGCCGCTGCATTTGTGCTGTGGCAATGACATGAGCTCATCATTGCTGCAGCACCCTGGGATGTTAAGAAGCAAGGCATCCCAAATGAATGTGTCCATAGGGGGTCTAAAACAGGGGTCCCCAACCCTCTCCTACAAGGCCACCATGCTTTGCAGATCTCCACACACATGCTCAGTAATTAGTGCAGCAGCAGAGCTATAGAAGCAGATATGTAAAGACCCTCAAACATACCATACTATTGGTGGGCCTTGTAAAAATGGTTGGGGACCACTGGTCTTAAAGTCTTTAGGAATCGGGAAGCAAAGAATTATGTTGGCTTACATTCCAGCACAACATAGATACGCTGGAACGTTTCTTCAGAACCACCCAACCCCTTTACTCCAGGCAGTCGTGGCCCACACAGCAAGGCTTCCCGAGCAGTGGCGTGCTTTGTCACCACGCAACACATACAATTGCATGGGGCCGAGTTATAGAAGAAACAGATGCACACTATCCGTGGCAAATACCGTGGATGTGAAGACCTGGGTCCTCCAATCCCAAACAACCAATTAGGAAAAAAATAGTAGAGGGTCTGCACTCCTAAAACGTAGCTTTTATTGCCATCCTCTAACGCGTTTCGGACAACCCCCCTAATCATAGATGATTAAGGGCGCCTAGCCCGAAACGCGTTAGAGGAGACTAGGAATGCTTTATTGTTTTTACCGCTGCTCATGATTTTTGACTATTTTAACCGGATGGCAATAAAAGCTACGTTTTAGGAGTGCGGACCCTCTACTATTTTTTTCCTAATTGCATGGGGCCCCCAGAACTCTGCTGAGTGAACACTGGAAGCGGCTGTTGTGCAATACTAGTGTAATACTGGTGATGCTGTCAACATAAGAAAGAAAGCTGCTTCTCTCCGTCATTTGTTCCTCTTTCATCTTGTATTTGATCAAAAATGCCTTTGATTAGGGCCCCCAGACACAACTTTATGTGGGGCCCCATAAATTATAAGCCAGCCCCTGTTTCCGAGCCACATGTGGCCTCTGAGCTACAGGCTGGGGACCAGTGCACAAAGCCAACCATTGCAATAGCCTTCAATTTTCATCTATTCCTATGTGAAATCCACTAGAGGGCGCTTGATACTGTATCTTTTCGGTATGTATACACAGTATTTATGTACAGTGCTGTATGCTTTTATGGGACTAAATGGCCAGAAAAGCCATTTATATTTGCCTTGGAGGGTTTTGGGGGGGTGTTTATAAATTGACATGGCAGGGGTCTGAATCCCTAAATGACTCCAATCCTAATGACAGATAATCTATTTTTAGTGCTGGTGGGTATTTACCTAAAATAATAATTAAAGGGAACTGGTGACCTTACAACACTCTTTTACACCTAAATCCCCATGAGGTCTTGTTTTGCAAGCTTTATTGAGAGTTTTTAAGCAGGATCTCAATGTTAATATCAACAGGTCCCACTTTTTAAGTCCAGGAAAAATAATTCCCCTGATGTCACAAGAAGTCAGAACTCTGCTTACCTGTGCCAGGTCAGTGGCATGTCAAGCTGCCAGCATGATAGGCCGTTTGTAGAAGGAGCTCGGCCCTAGGAGCCTTCTCATATCTCATGACATACAAAAGGGAAACATTTTGTTGCTTCGTTGCTGTATGTTGTATATTGGTACATTTTGTTTGGATTTCCATAATATATTGTGTATCTAATAAGATATTTTATGGGGGAGCTTTTTATATGATATATGTATTTGATTATGAAGGATGCGAAAGACAATGAATAAGGCTATATACAGATATATACCAGTCCTCAAGTTGCAAACTGAATGCATTAGTCTCTGTTTCCAGGGCATTGTGTCTTGGGATTACCCACCTTGTGAACCCCCCCATGTCCCTATAAACTCGCCTCGATCCTCGCTCCCGCGGCACATATTTGCTGCCATGAGCGTGCGTGGGAGCAGGAGATGTACCCTACGGCACTCCCGCTCCCTTTGAATATATACGGCAGGGATCCCGTGGCCGTAGCGTGCATACACTGTGGGATTACTTTATAGATGTCAGTTTAGTGGGAAGGAGGCTATCACACAGCCGCGTACGCCAAATCAGGGAGCTTCAACCTGAAACCCATTGCTGAGCCCAATTTAGGCCTTTAATATTAAAGTGGACCGAAACCCAGGATAGTCAAAAGTTTTCACTATCCTGGGTTTTGTTCCTTTCCCCGGATCGGGGGTGACCCGCTGTGTGAAACCTCCCAAGATCGCCGCAGCAACTCACCTCTTCCCGGGCCCACGGCACGTCTATGAGCAGCAACTCTGACGGCTGTATCCTCTGCCTCCCTCTAACAGGGAGCGTGCCCACACCAGCCATTCACAAATGCCTGGCGCGGGCACTGCTAGAGGGAAGCGGTGGATGCGGCCGTTAGAGCGTTAACCCTGTGGGACCGGGATAAGGTGAGTTGGCTGCGGCGATCTGGGGGGGGGGGGGGTTCACACAGCGGGTTGCCCCCGGGGAAAGGGACATAACCCAGGATAGTCAAAATCCTGGGTTTTGGTCCACTTTAAAAACTATTCTTAATTGCCCGGGCGCAGACACACGTTGTCCCATCGGGAGCAACAGTTCCACGTTCTTGGCACCACCCTATATGTGACTGCTCGGTGCCTGATCAGCCAATCGGTGTCGCAGTAGCAGGTCAGGTAAACCTATTTTAAAGTGGAAGATATCCCCGGAATTTTTGCCATCCTGGGTTTTGTTGCTCCCCCCCAGGGGCATCCCAATTTAGGTACCTTTCTGAGGTCACATTGGGCTCTTGTCCAATCAGCGCCATATGCCGTGCATATAGAGAGGCATCAGTGGTTCAGTTCATGGGACTTCCACTTTCAAGGTTTTTGGTCCTCTTTAAATAATCCATGGTACAATATGTTTTCTTGAATCAATCAGAAATAATTTTTCAATTACTTCTGTGCCAAGTTAAAGGGTCTCTTATACCCTCTCCAAGAGGATATTTGCTGGAAGGAAAGGGTTAATGGATGTGTGTGTGTGCCGTTCTGTGTTTACAGAGAAGGGCCTCGGTTCAATAAAGGTAGAAAAAAATTCTCATGGTAGTAGAAAATTCAATTCATGAGAAAAAAGCCAGAGAATGTCACTGAATCACTAGATAAAAAGACAATGAAAGTCAATGGCAGCTTTTACTACAGTGTAGAAAGGAGTAAACATTTCTATACTTGTCATAGGAGTAAAAAAGTGCCATTGACTTTCATTGTCTTCCAATCTGGTGATTCAGTAACAGTGACATTCTCAGGCTTTTTTCTCATACATTGAATTTTTTACTACCATGTTTTTTTTTTCTACCTTTATTGAATCGAGGCCAAGGACTGCTCACCTCTTTTGGCCTGTCTCCCCACTCCTCCTGTATTAGAATAACAGTGTATTGCTATTGCACTGCTGCTGATGTGTGTAGATGCCTTTAACCAACATGCAATGCCTTGAATACATATTACAGTGGCTAATGCTGCTCTTTCACTACAGCTGGAGCCACGCCCATCGGCCATTATTCCAAGTGTGACATACACTCTGCTTCAACTCTTCATGACATTTGGGGTTATTCTCCAGTAGAGGGCGAACTTCTGCAGAGATGAATGCAAAAAGGAGCTCCTCCCAGTCCATAAATACCTGGGACCTCCCACCAATTCCCCAGTTCCTTCTCTGCAGGAAGGTGAGCAAGACAGAAGATGAAGACTTCTCTTACTTGCAGGTAAGCCGGGCTTGCGCCCGGCCATTTTTGTCCCTATTGCTGCCAGGACCTTTTCTAAATTGTCCCTATTTGAGCCTCCCAGCCTTGGCTGCAGGTCCTGGTGAGGGTAGGCAGCACCTTATGGGTGTTGTAGGAGCCTTGCTCCACCGTGAGACCCCATTGCAAGGGGTAGGCGGTTGTCCGGGTTGGTGATCCCGGTATGGGATGCCCTGTCCCTTAATCCCTATGACCGGATTGCGGCTTGGATTTCCCCCCCCCTTCCGGGTCCCTTCCTTTCCCTCCGGGGGGGGGGGGGGCAGGCCTCACCCACGGTTGTTTAATTACTGAAGCACTGTGTGAGTGTGTGTGTGTCTTTCACTTGTGTGTGTGTTGGTGCTGACTGGGGTTGATTGTGGTCTCCTTCACTCTTTACCTTCTTTACTCAGCCTGGGGAGCTTCTCTCCCTCAGGCTGTGTTAGGTGGGGGGGGGGGGCATCGGCGTGGCCGCGGTAGCCCCGCCCCCTCGTCTGGCGCGATTATGCAGGCCAGCCCAGGGCTGGGATCTGCGTTGCTGGGAGGGGGGCGTGGCCTGATGAGCGTGCGTTTGGCGCTGGCCCGCCCCCCTTCTTCCTCTCCTCTGCTCGTGTGACTCTCCGGGGGCCATCTTGTGTGATTGCTCTGGCTGCTGCTCTGATTAACTCCTCGGTCGGTAAGCGCCTGTGCGGCCACTTCCTTAGCTTCTGCGGGGGCCCTCCTTGAGTGGGGGGCCTCCTCTTCATGCTTTTGTGCTTTCATATGTATATATAGATATTTTTAATTATAGAATATTCTGAGCATATGGTTGTATTGTGTATCAATATTAATATATTGGTATTTTTTAGTTATTTCTTCAGTGTGATTGTATTATTGCTTGTGTGTTTCAGATTGCTTCGTGTATGGGCTTTTTAAGGGGTTCCTCCTGGTCCTGGGGTCCCTAGGCTTAGATTGCTCACCCAAAAATCCTCCCACTGGGACTTTTAAGGTGCATCCCGGGTTGCTTGTTGCTTAAATTCCCTGTGGTCTTGCGACTGACCACAAGAATCACCATATGGAGGCTCCGCAGGATACCGGGCTCGGGCTCCCTCTGGGACAATCCCGGCCATGTGTGGGTTGTGGGGCATCCCTTACGGGTGAGAATGTGCTTATTTGTATACCATGTGCACAAAAGGCCATATCGCGGCAGTCGGGTGCCCAGCCTTCTAGGTCAGCGCCCCCCGCTTCATCGCCTTCCCCTCCCCACCTTATCCATACTCCAAGTGACATTGGTGCCAGTGGGGAGTCGCATTCCGATGTTTGTGCTAGGTTGGCCAGCATCGAGAAATTTATGGTTAGCGCGGTGGGCAAGAAGGCCCAGGCTAAAAAGAGAAATTTGTCGTCGGTCCAGGCGACTTGGGATATTGATGATGATTCATTTGATATGTCGGATTATTCCCCTTTAGAGGAGGGGGAATTGTATGAGGAGTCAGAGGCTGACGATGTACGGTTTGGCGAGGCTGATGTTGGGCAGGCGCTGGGGGATGCTGTTGACACGGCCACAGTTTTGTCACATCTCTTGGAGGTTTTGGATATTGCGCTCTCCCCCTCTCAAGAAGGGGGAATTTTTTGGGGCCCACAAGCCTCGTTTGGAGTTCCCTACCCAGGGTCATTTTGATGCACTGATCCTTAGGGAATGGGAGTCGTCTTCCGGGTGTTCCTCAGGGATGGGATAAGAAGTATCCTTTCCCGGTGGAAGCGGTTAAGCGCTGGGCTTCTCCTCCCGAGGTCGATGCGCCAGTTTTGGGGTTGACCAACTCCTCCGTGCTTCACACCCCAGACGCCACTTCCCTAAAGGATGGTGAGGATAGGCGCCTTGATTAGATGGCATTCCATGCCTTTGCCAGTGTTGGCTCAGCCTTGCGGCCTGTTTGTGCATTTGCGCTGGTGTCGGTGGCTGCTAGGTCTCTGATTAGGGACTGGTTAAATGACGCTCACCTTGATCCGGCCAGCGCTGAGTTCACTTCGCTTAAAAGATTTGAATTGTTCATGGATTTTGTCTTGGCTTCTATGGAAGACACTATTGTTATGTGTAGTAGGACTTCAGCCTTATTGGTGGCCATGCACCGCCCGGTATGGCTCCGTCAGTGGACGGCGGACTTTGCGGCCAAGAAATCGCTCACAGCTCTTCCCTTCCTGGGTACGCGGCTGTTTGGAGATAAGTTGGATGCCGTGGCAAAGGGAGGTAAGTTACCTCAGCGGAAGAAACAGCGCCGTCCCTTTCGGGGGGCAGGCTCTTCCAATCCTTCCTTTCGAGTTGCCAGAGCTGGCTGAGGTTTGGCCTTCTTGGGTTTCAGAGGCTCTTCCTGGAACAGGGGCAGAGGTCGGGCCCGTCCCGCTTCTGCCTGGGGTCCCAAGCCTGCGGGTAAACCAGCTCAGCAATGAAGGGGCGCCCTCACCCGCACGGGTGGGGGGATGGCTGCGGCTCTTCTTCCAGGTCTGGGCCCGGGAGGTCACAGACAATTGGATCTTGGAAGTGGTCTCCTCCGGGTACAAACTGGAGTTCGAGTACTGGCCTCCTCCAAGATTTTTAAGGTCTTGGGTGCCCTTGGACCCTCAGGCTGCACAGGGGCTCCTGTTAGCAGTGAAAAACCTTCTGGACATGGGAGTTGTATGACCGGAGCCTCCGTCAGAGAGAGGCAGGGGTTTCTACTCCAATCTTTTCACGGGCCCCAAAAAAGAAGGTTCTGTAAGACCCATTCTGGACCTCAAGGTCCTCAACAGATTCATCAGAACCAAGAAGTTCCGCATGGAGACTCAGTGCTCGGCCATCAATTCCCTTCGTCAAGGGGATTTCATGACATCCATAGAGATCAAGGATGCGTATTTGCATGTTCCAATTTTTCCAGCGCATCAGAGATTCCTCAGGTTCTTGGTGGACGATCAACATTTTCAGTTTGTAGCCCTTCTCTTCGGGTTGACCTCAGCGCCGAGGGTCTTCACCAAGGTTCTGGCAGGCATAATGGCCCTATTCAGAGCTCAGCGAATTCGCATTGTGCCGTATCTGGACGACCTATTGATTTCAGCTTCTTCCCTCTGTCAGGCGGAGCTGGACACCCACCAGGTGGTGTCGACCCTGGAGAGGTTCGGGTGGTTGATCAACCGCCCCAAGTCCTCTCTCTCGCCATCACGGGTGATTTCATTCCTGGGCATGGATCTGGATACCATTTAGGCCAGAGTGTTTCTACCCCAGACCAAGGTGCAGGGGATTCAGGATCTGATCCGCCTTCTTCTGGCCAATCCTTGCCCCTCTATCCTAAGGTGGTTTCTGCTTTCCATCTCAATCAGGATATTGTTCTCCCTTCCTTGTGTCCTAAGCCTAGCAATGACAAGGAGAGGGTTTTGCACAATTTGGATGTGGTTTGCTGTGTTAAGTACTATTTGGTGACTACTTCTTTCCGCAAGACGGATGCCTTTTTCGTGGTGCCCTGCGGGCCCAGGAAAGGTTTGGCGCCCGCCAAGTCTACCATTAGCAAATGGATTCGTCAGGCCATTGTTGGGGCCTATTCTGCTAAGGGGAGGACTCCCCCTTTTAGGGTCACTGCGCACTCTACTCATGCTGTTGGTGCGTCCTGGGCTTTTCAGCACCAGGCTTCTGTTGAACAAGTTTGTAAGGCTGCTACTTGGTCTTCTGTTCATACTTTTTCCAAGTGTGAAGCGGAGTGTATGTCACACTTGGAATAATACCGTTTTGTGAGTACTCACCTTTAAAACGGATATTATGAGTGTGACATACACTTCGCTTCACCCCACCCTTTTGGTATTTTGTATCCTTTATATGGTGAACCATTGTTTCTTGGTTGTTAGTTTTGTTATATTTGGTTCTTCCTGGTCCCCTTACTGCTTTCTTACACTGGGGAATTGGTGGGAGGTCCCAGGTATTTATGGACTGGGAGGAGCTACTTTTTTTGCATTCATCTCTGCAGAAGTTTGCCCTCTACTGGAGAATAACCCAAATGTCATGAAGAGTTGAAGCGGAGTGTATGTCACACTCATAATATCCGTTTTAAAGGTGAGTACTCACAAAACGGTATTTTTGAGCTCTACAATTGGCTGATCTCAAGAGTCCCAGGTGACGTGACCCAATCAGCTGGCCACATCCCTGGTTTTCCTGTGGTCTGGGGAAGCGCTCCCACCCCCAACATAACTCAATGGCTGGGCGTGGAAGTGTGCCACAGCTACAGGCAAGCCGGATATATATTAAAAGTGGAACAAAAAACAGTACGCTCGGATCCGCTTCCGCCCCTTTATTCAAGAGCTTGTTTTAGGCAAGTGGATCCAAGCGCGCTGGCGGCCTCATCCGCATGCCCGCGCCCTGCTAAAGGGATGGCAGGAATGCAGCTGCTGTTGTTGTTGCTCCGTTGGACCGGGAAGAAGGTGTTTCCGGGAGGGGGGGGTTTACACAGAGGGGCATCCTGAATGTGGATGCTTGTGGGGGAGCGAGTATGCCTGCCCGGGAGTCTCATAGGCTTTGGTCCACTTTAAGCAATTTTAAAGTAACGATTTGACCTTAAAGTGGACCAACACCGAGAGGTGATCGGCCCGGAAATCTATAAGATTCCCGGGCCGATCACCTCCCACCCCACGGGACATCCGAGATCGGGATGTCCCGCGGGGTGAAACCCCCCCAAACACCCCAAATCACCTACCTTATCTTCGGCGGCGGCCGGCCGCCGCCGCCTCCCTCGCGCCCCTGTAGGCGTGCGCGCGCCCGCGCCGGCCGTCTGCGAATGGCCGGCGGGGGCGCGCGCGCGCCGAAAGTGACGCGAGGGAGGCGGCGGCGGCGGCAGCCGCTTGGACGTTCCTGATCCCCGCCTGGACGTTGGCGGGGATTGGACCGTCCAGTCACGTGGGAGCGGGGACAGGTAAGATTTTGGGGCTTTCTGGGGGGTTTCACACAGCGGGGCACCCCCGATCGGGGTGCCCCGCCGAAGTGGACCAAAACCCAGGATAGTCAAAATCCTGGGTGTTGGTCCACTTTAAACAAAAGGGATACTCTGCACTTGGTGGTAGCCCGGCAGTCACCTTCCAGATCATGAGAACGAGCCCCTGCTCCATCCAGGCTTGCGATCTATTGTCATCCGCTACGACATTGCAGTGAGTGGAGTGAGCACGCCAGAGTCATTGTGACTGATGGACGAGGCGCTCGTCTGCCACGAAGGCATTGTGATACCGTGACAGGAGATTGGTCCTTGATGCTGCGGGGACTCAATCTCACTGTCTGCAGGGACCCCTGGGCTACCATTGATTAGCTGCAGTGGACAAAAGGTGAGTATTGTGTTTTTATGAGAATCTGGACTGTAGCCTGTAAATTTGGGTTTGCTTTTAGGTTTGAATTTCTACCTGCATCTGTTAGCTTTTTCCTCTTTAAGTGAAACAAAACCCAGCTAGGCCAATCACAGATTCCAGGGCCGGCTGCTGGACTCCCCCCCCCCCCCCCCCCCCCCCGGGGGGCATTTTGATTTGGAATGCCCTGCTGTGTGAAACTCCCCAGGATGCCAGCATTCACTTACCTTTCCCCGGTCCATAGGCACATGCACAAGCTCTCGTCCAGTGAGAAGTTTGCTGTGACAATGTCATTCGGAAAACGGCTCTCACTGTTGTCAATAGGGAGCACAAGTGGCCACCCCCTGCATCCTCAGGCTGTGCGCACGCTCTCGCCCCAGCCATTCAGACAGGGTGTGAGTGGGTGATGCTGGGGATGCGGAATGATGGGTAGGATGATTCATTACTAGCGTCAGGTACCGTCAGATGAGCGTCTGTAGCGAGGCATTGAGTGCGACCACCAGTAGTCGCTGTGTTCAGCCATGGTTCACTGTTTCAGAGCATCTCAGTCGCTGGCTGGCATTGATGAATATATCGTATGAGTTGCTATTGCACCAGAACAGCACTATAACTGGAGCGAACGGTAGCGCCAGCCTCACACCATATTCATCAAAAAAATAGCCTCACACAGCACCGGCGCTCAAAATCGGGTCTTTGTAACCCAGAGCGCCAGAAGCTGTATGATTTAAGTCTGTTTTTGAACACATATCCACTAGTAACAAAGCGAAAACATATGGAATTACATTGTTATTACATTGTAACATGAACAATTTAATACCAGACATGTAATGACAATTCTGCATAAATATATTCAAATTCAAAAATATTTTCAAAAATGACTTTAAATAGGCCAGGAGAGGTCACACAATGATTTGATAATTTAAAAAAAAATAAAACCCTGTTTAAAGAAAATAAAAGTAATGTCCATTGAAATGTATGGGAGAGCGACAGATAGCGTCAGGTAATACCAGGCATTCTGGAAGCTACAGCGCCGGCAGTATACAGTGAGCCGTCTGTGATGATGAATCAGTCGCTATGTGTGGCTGTTAGAGTTGCTCACCAGAATCGCTTTGATAAATGTGGTATTGCGTACAGCGCCCGGCGTTCACCAGATGCTGCCTGTTGCTGCCAGTCGTTACCTGTCACTATGGCTTAATGAATAAAGCCCATTGTCACAGCACAAGAGCCTGTGTATGTGTCGTTGGAGCAAGGAAAGATAAGTGAATAACTGCTCTCTGGGGTTTCACACAGAGGGGCATCCCAGTTCCTGGGTTTTGTTCTGCTTTAGCGTACTAAAAATAAATCGCATCGTAGACACAGTACAATTAGTACAATATTTTGTGTGTTTAGAGCGTAACAAAACCTCAGGTGCCCCCTGGCCTTCCTCTGGGCAGTCCAAAAACTCCTATGTAGTAAATTGGTCTCTTGGATAAGAGGTGAGGGGGCCACTTTATTAACCAGCCCAACAAATAAATGTTCTTTATACCCTCCCAACAATATTGTTCCAGTTCAACGGTGGGTTAGGTCATTACCCGGAGCTGTACCACAAGTGTTACAAATCCGGGAATCTAAATACTAGTACTTCCTCTGGGCATCCCTAGTTTTCATGTCCCACTGTACAACCCCCCCCCCCCCAGATCGCCGGTAGCAGCTTAACTTTCCCCAGACCAACAGCGAATGTGTGGGCTCTCATCCAATCAGAGATGCTTGCCGTGCCTATGTAATTTGGCAAACTTCTCTGTTTACAATGGGGAGCGAGAGCGCCCACATCCCCTGCATCCTCGGGCTGTGCATGTGTTCCTGCCCCAGCTTCAGATAGGCTGGCACTGCTATGGATGCTCGCGCTCCCCATTGAAGCCAAATGACATAGTCAGAGCAAATGGCTCTGATTGGAAGAGAGCCTATGCATGCGCCATTGGACTGGGGAAAGGTGAGTTTATCTGAGAATCCTGGGGGGTAGGTTTCGCACAGCGGGACATCCCAATCTGGGATGACCCTGGGGCACAGAACAAAACCTGGGATAGTTAAAATCCTGTGTCTTGTCCCGCTTTTAAGTTAAAGCACTCGGTGAGATGCAGGTTGTAACTCACTTAAAAGCACGCCCAAAGCTAAACTAGCTTCAGCAAATGATTAGCCTGTCCCGCACCAGCAGCCCCCCACCCCGCCATCACCCCAACAGCTTCTCTTTCATTCTTCCTTTTCCTTTGTGGAATTAAGCTCTGTGCTTTTATGCAGATTATACCTCACGTGATCTTTACTGAGATTTATATAAGTAGAAAGTTTTATCTTTATTTTATTTGCAATTTCTAAATAATAATGTAGATCTATAAAGGGGACCTACACTTTAGATTAAATTCCCATGCTTCCTGCCCACCTCTAACTCTGTAATACTCACCTCGGCAGAAGGGGTTAAACGCAGGCAGTGCAAAGGGTGCAGGTGAAGTGTGTGTGTGGGGCGGGGAAGAGGGGACAAGGTGTTAAAGTGGAACAAAACCCAGGATTTTGACTATCGTTGGTTTTGTTACTTACCCCCCCCCCCCCCCAGGCATCTCAATTTGGGATGCCCCGCTGTGTAACCCCCCCCCCAGATCGTCCAGTTAAATGGGTTCCCGTCCAAACGGAGCAGTTTGCCGCGTATGTCATTAGGCAAGCGGCTCTGCACTTCGGCGATTAGGAAAACAAATGCAGTGTTTTCATCAGTGAGGGTAAGTGTGTGTTCATCAGAGGGTAAGGGTGAGCAGGTACGTTTTGTGGCACTCGGGGGGGGGGGGGGTGTTCATGCAGTGGGGCATCCTGGTTTAGGATGCCCTGGGGCCGGCCTCTCTGGGTTTTGTTTGTTTTCAAGTTGTCCAAAACCCTTGTGTGACTTCTTTTAGACTCCAGGACTGACCATTAGCCTTTCCATGGGGCATCCCAAATCGCCACAGGGTTTTGTGCCACTTTAAAGCCGCCCCACACCCATTTGGAACTCTTGTGGGACAACATTGTGATATCCAGATTGCTGGAGCTCCCCCAGGGCAATGACCCCCCACAACCCTCTGAAATAATCCTCTTCCGAAATGCGTTCCTGCAATTCACCGCCGGTGGTCACATGGGCCTAACCGCCAGCGACCAATCTCAGAATCAAGGTTAGGGTAAGAATTTCGGGGATACCCCCCCTGGGGCTGTCACGAAACTGTCCCACGCCCATTAGTTAGAAAACAGGCGTGATGACGCTTTGTAGGCAGAGGTGAGCATATACTGCTTCTAACCAGCTTCTTGGCTCTGACTGCTAACTAACAGAAGTCACATGACCACATCAGTGGGAGCAGGGAAATCAGGTCCCATTGATGGGCTGTGGACTGTGTTCTCCACATTCACACACTCCTGCATCTTTTTGTGGCTGAGGCTGACTGCTTGTGAGGGGGCATTAAAGCACTGGCAGCAGTACTTTTTATTTTACTATAATAGAAATAGAGCAATCTACAGTGCCCCCTGCAGATGGTTGCCCTAGGCGCAGGCCTAGGTTTGTCTTGTGGGAAATCTGGCCCTGCTCAGGACTGTCCCTAATAAAGACTGTTTATGGTATAAGGCAAGTGTTCTATAGAGGTAAGAAGCCCTTTCATACTGGGGGTGGGTGAAGTAGTGCAGTCTAATCTGGGGTGTAGGTCCGCTTTCGCCTACTTTTACAGGGAAGTGGGAATATTTAATGGATGATTTTATCAATGATGTGTATAGTTCTAAAAACTGCCCCACACCTGCAAGAAAGCCAATCATGTCACTTCCTTGTATTGCCAAAATGACGTGCCAAATTTTTCTTGCAAAGTGTCAGCGGGGTGTAGTACTGTTATTGTTTTCTTGTTTAAAGCAGAACTCCGGGCACATGCAAATATGCTCTGTAATTCAGGTGTGTACTTCTTAATACGCCCATATGCAGTGATTGTATTTATACCATGTGTGTATTTCCCTGCACAGCAGGAGAAGGATGGGAGACAATCAGGCTCTACTGTATTTGTCTTTGCTTTCAATGCAGGGCCGCCATTAGGGTTGCTATGACTAAGGACCTCAGCTGTCCGAAACGCGTAAGCTTTGCATGGCACCTCTTACATTTGCCAGGATCTGACATTGTTTTTAGCTGCCTTTTTGGATATGGAGATGATTTTAAAGTATCTTGATTAATAGTATTTGGACTTTTAGGAGTGCTGACCTTTTGCTTTTTTCCGTGTATACTTTGGGGTTCCGGGACTCCCCTTGGTCTTGCACCCCCAGAATCCAGAGTGCGTTTATACCCCTCTGTTTTGCTTGTTGACCGCCGTTAGGGTTCCTGGGCTTAATGCAACTGATTTGTCAGGAACCTTGAGGTTATTTACATTCAGTTCCCAACATTATTCCAAATCATCCAAGGGTCCAGCATGGTATTCATTAAAGTGGACCAAGACTTGGGGTTTTGACTATCCTGGGTTTTGGTCTTTGCCCCCATGGCACCCTAATTCGGGATGCCCTGCTGTGTGAACCCCCCCCCCAGGTTGCCCAGTAAAACTTACCTTTTCCTGGTCTTACTGCGCATGCACGAGCTTTCGTCCAATCAGTGCGCTTGCGCTGGTGGCTGGGTCCCAACTACCCTCTAACCGGGTGTGTGCCCGCCCTGGCCACTCTTAAATTCCTGGTGCACGTCCGTGCCCTGCTAAAGGTATAGGTAACAGCGGCCGTGGTACATGTATGCACTGTTGGATCGGGGAAAAGCAGACCAAAACCCACCGAACTTGTGAAATACATTTGGCCAAAGCCCCTACAGATCCCTTCTTAAGGTTTAGAACTAGAAATAACTATTTTCTCTTTTCGAATTTTCCTGGAACCGTTTTTATTTGCTGTCCCTCTTTGTAAGATGGCAGGCGATCAGTCATTGCATAGACGTGGCAGTGACATCATTGCCACATACATCAATGGCAATGAATGGAGGAGGCGGAGCTTTACAGCTAAAACAAGCGCCATTATCTGGGATTAGAGTGAAGCAGGAGCATTAAAAATAGGCAAAACATGCTGTTCGTAGGGTGAGCAGTTCAGGGGATGCTAGTTAAAAATGTGAGTTTTGGTCCTCTTTAAGGTAGGGTGGTTCACACAGTGGGAGGGGCTTAGGCAGTCCTGGAATCCTATATAATCTTATAGATTCCAGGGCGGTCGACTGTGGGTTTTGGTCCACTTTTACCCACTTATACTATCTCTTTTAACTCACCACCTGAGACTCACCCATACATTACTAGTTCTGCCCCAACACCCTGGGCCCCACCCATAAAATACTAAAGCTCCCTCATCACCCATACAATACTAGTGCTCCCCCCATAATCCTGTAGCCCACCCATTCAATACCAATGCTTCCCAACCAGTGTGCCACTCATACAATACTAGTGCTCCCCCCTACCCGGGGCCCCACCCATAAAATACTAATGCTCCTTCACCACCCATACAATACTAGTGCTCCCCCCTACCCTGGGCTCCACCCATAAAATACTAATGCTCCTTCACCACCCATACAATACTAGTGCTCCCCCCTACCCTGGGCCCCATCCATAAAATACTAATGCTCCTTCACCACCCATACAATACTAGTGCTCCCCCCTACCCTGGGCCCCATCCATAAAATACTAATGCTCCTTCACCACCCATACAATACTAGTGCTCCCCCCTACCCTGGGCCCCATCCATAAAATACTAATGCTCCTTCACCACCCATACAATACTAGTGCTCCCCCCTACCCTGGGCTCCACCCATAAAATACTAATGCTCCTTCACCACCCATACAATACTAGTGCTCCCCCCTACCCTGGGCCCCATCCATAAAATACTAATGCTCCTTCACCACCCATACAATACTAGTGCTCCCCCCTACCCTGGGCCCCATCCATAAAATACTAATGCTCCTTCACCACCCATACAATACTAGTGCTCCCCCCTACCCTGGGCCCCACCCATAAAATACTAACGCTCCCTCATCCATATGCTCTTAGTTCTCCACCGCCATTCAATTCATCCCACCCATAAAGTGCCGGTGGTCCCCCACCACCCTTTGGATCACCCATTCATTGCCAGCTTCTCACCCCCACGCTGCAGCCCACCTATACAATACTAGTGCTTTTCCAATCAATACTAGTGCTTCCCACCCCCATCCCTACCCCGTGGCCCAGTCATACAATACTATTGCTCTTCCACCACCCTGTGAGACGCCCATTGTTTTTAGTAATCCCTGTAAACAGCCCCCAGGAAAACTGGTGCACCCAATGGCCTATCTGGAAGCACCCTTACTTAGTGGGTGTAGGCCACCCATCTGATGCTTTCCATACCATCTCTGTTTGTACGACCGGCTCTCGGTGACTCACACAGCGCCGGCGCTCAAAATCATGTAATTGTGGCCCATAGCGCCAGATGCTGTGTGATTAAAGTCTGTTTTTGAACACATATCCACCTGTAACAAAGCGAAAACATGTGGAATTACATTGTTATTACATTGTAACACTTTAATACCAGACCTGTAAGGACAATTCTGCATAAAAATATTATAAATCAAAAAAAGTTTTCAAAAATGACTTTAAATAGGCCAGGAGAAGTCACACAATGATTTGTTCATTTAAAAAAAAAATAAAAATAAATAAATAAAACCCTGTTTAAAGAGAATAAAGGATCGTCCATTGAAATGTATGGTAATACCAGGCTCTGGAAGCCAGAGCGCCGGTGCTCTACGCTGAGCCTTCTGTGATGATGAATCGGTCGCTATGTGTCGCTGTTAGAGCCGCTCACCAGATTCGCTTTGACAAAAGTGGTATTGCATACTGCACCCGACGTTCACCAGATGCTGCCTGTCGTTACCTGTCACTGCCAGTCGTTACCTGGCGCTATGACTTGATAAATAAAGCCCTAAATGTGTGTATCTGGATCCTGGGCTTCTAAAAAAAAAAAAATTCTATTTCCAGCAATAAATAGTTGGGACCCCATTTTGCAATGATGCCTCGATTCACCTGATGGCAGCCCTGTCCCTGAGCTAACAAGAGTGAAGATGCAATGATCTCAATGACATATTGTTATTTCTGACCTCCTGGCCAAGGAGCAGGCTGGTGATACAAGATAGTAAATGGCAGAGGGTGCGACTGACAGGAAAAGCCATATAAAGCCAAAAATACGCTTACGGACATGTATTCAACTCGAACTGTGCTTATCCACATGCCTGGAGTTCTGCTTTAATATAATTGTGTTTGTTATATATATACACACAGGGGATGCCAAATCTGTACCCCGAGGATTTATTTTAATTTAAAATATTTGTCTTTGTTCTTAAAAATAAAATTTCTATGTCCACATCCTCTGTTTTAGACAATATTTATTGGGAGTAAACGGTAATATACATCACATGACCAAGAGAATATGTGCAGCACACCCGGACTTACTAACTGGAGCATAGAATCCAACTGCTAGTCCTGTCTGAATGCTTCTCACTGAAGTGCTCTGTGTCCTAAATTAAAGAGGTGATAACATCCGCCCCGTCATAGAGAATGGCTGTAAATAAGAGTTGGTTTGAGGTCTACCAAACTTTGAATATGACTAGAGGTGCGACAGTAGTTGTTGTCATGATAATGGTTATGGTTATGTAGCGATAACCTTTATCGCCGGAGGGCTTCACCGCCCGAGACGTCCTTTTCCCAATCGTAAGAGGTGCTGCTGGAATTCCAGAGTCGTCCGTGAGGAAACAGGAACAGCCCTTACAAGGGCTAGTGAATTGTAATATAGCGTTTCCCCCAATAAGAGACAGAACTTCAGTATTGAGGGTGAAGTGTACTTTATTAGTGCCACACTGGGCCTTATATGCAAGCCTCCATGCAAGGGGACCTCCCCCATGGACCTGATGGAGGACTGCGTGACAAATACACAGACCAATGGGAGCAGGGCACACAATCCCTCAACTCTGCCGGTGACGCAATCAGCAACACAATAGACGTCTGTAACACAATCAATCAGAACAATGCCATTGTCTGTGACGTAATCAATCAACACAATGGCAGTCTGTAACATGCTTAAGAAAAGGAAAGTAATGAACCTGTGTAAAGTCCAAAGGGGCAGAGAGTCTGTCACAGGTTAAATATATTTAGAAGTGGAGGTTACACACATAGATAAATACAAACAGTACAACACACTTAAAGCCAAAACCCACCGTGGCATCTGAGACTCCAGGGCAAGACATACTCGCTCCCCTGCTAACATGTCTGCACCGGCCATTCACAAATGCCTGGTGCAGGCGCACACCCTGATAAAGGAATAGCGGGGATGCGGCTGCTGCTCTCACGTGTGCCATTGAACCAGGAAAGAATGTGCACTTTCGGATGACCTGGGGGGTTTGACACAGCAGAGCATCCTGAATTGGGGTGCCACATGGGGAACAAGCATGCCTGCCCTTTAGTCTCATAGACTCCAGGGTGGGGTTTGGTCCAATTTAAATTCCAAAACCAGGGAGATGGGCAATCAAAGGTTGTATAGAAAAATCCAGCCATGTATCCCTGCCACTGTGGGCCACCATTGGAGGGATGTCTGTGTTATAGATCTTTGGAAGATGATGGGTGAGGGGATCGTGGTGCACAGCACAAAGGCTATGGCGGCTGTAATGGAGGTTGGAGTCCAGCTTAAGACATGATAGCTGGAGTTTGGTCTGAAGACCACACCACACTGGTGACACCATAAGCTTGAACATCACAGCACTCCCGCTCCTTTGAGGCCCACTGTCCCTCCAAAAACTCTGGAAACACCTATTGTCCCACTTTGCTGAAATGAGGACGACTGTCCTACCAAATGCAGAATGCTGGATGTCTGGGTGGTTCACTACAGCTCTGACTTTCTGGTTAATTGGTGGTAATGGAATGCATGGACTTCTGAGAAACCACACCCCTACCATGCCCATCACCCACAAACTAGTTTAAACTGTCCCTCTTTGAGTAGCACAAGAAGTGGTCAGTTTGATAATGCAGGATGAGTGTCTTACTCTGTAAGCAAAGTGCATAAATTGTCATTACACAGCTCACCTCATGGCTGCCCTCTCCCTTCCTGTCAGAACCCAGCTGCTTCCGAAAGTAGAAACAAGGAAGGGTAGTGGCACACCTTCTGCATTCCTTTGCCATAGACCACCAATCATATGGCTAGGCTGGTGGTCTAAAGCTGCGCACTATCAGACTGTGGACACTGGGATAGAGGGAGAAGAAGAATGCCCATCTTACAGCCCCCCCCCCCCGCCCATTATACTAATTATTTTGCCGCATCACAGAGCCAAGGGCCACACCCAAATATTTCAAAAGATAAATCATAAAGTGAAACTGTAAACCTCAATATCTCAGCCATTTCTTCAATTTAAAAGCAGACTTTAGGACAGTGCCAAACATAGCCCCACAATTCTAACAATTGCCTTTGCCTTCTGTATTCCTTTAAAATCCTTGTCCAGGCACACACTCATTTTCTGCAACTGTATCACCGTCGGGTACAGTATGAGCAATTTCAAATCATTTGATTGTATGTCGATACCTCGTGTATTCTATAAGAATTACACTGAGAAGAGACCCCACAGTCTCTCCAAATACACCAGAGCAAAACAGCTCCACCCAATGTTATTCAAAAGTATATCCTATTTTATTGTTACACAAAGACCACAAAATTACAAAACCTTTAAAACATAATTAAAAATCAGACACAATGACCACCAGGGGGCACTGTAAGCAAGCTATTCTCTTGTGCCTATCCAATTCATATGCTATTCATATAAATACCATAATCAATTACTGTGCATTTCATCCTATACATAAATACAATAATAATAATATAAAGTGCTAACAAAGTGAAGCCTATTATCTCTAAGTGAGGACCGCCAGAAGCAGCAAAAAGAACAAAATCAATCAAAACATACACGTGTGTGCTCAAATAAGTATATTACCCATCACAGGATGCCTGCATAACAGCCCGTCCCCCTGCCCCAGACTTTTTTTTTTGTTATTCAAAAGTATATCCTAGGTAGTATATTCTAGGTGAAACTGATTTATTTGCTTTCATTTCTGGGTGATGACGGGGAGGCTGATTCATTAATAGCGCCAGGTAGCGACAGATGAGCGACAGTAGCGGTATTTTCACAGCGCCCGCTAGTATTCACTGTGCTTGGCCGTTGTTCGGCTGTTGACAGCGACTCAGTCGGTGTGCGGTAATGTTGAATACGGGGTGAGGAGTCGCTGTTTCACAAGCTCCACGCTGTATGGGAGCGTATGACAGCGAATGGCCATAGCGAACGGCTCCCAGCATATTCATTAACAAATCACGCTCAAAAAATTCTCGCGCTGTGAAATGCATGTGCCAGAGCGCTGGCGGCGATGGGTTAAAAGTAGTTTTTTAACCCCCAAACAACCATATTTTTAGAAAAAAAAAAAACGTTTTTCAAAACATTTTGTAATATGAATACATTAATATCAGACCTGTGATATCAATTCTGCACAAATTTTTTTTTTGTTTTTTTTTTACCTTCAAAAAAAATCTAACATTGCAGAAGTGGTCACAGAATTTTTGACATTAAAAAAAAAAAAAAAAAAAAAAATTAATAGCAATTAATTATGAATATTTAAAGATTGCTCCATTGAAATGCATTGGAGAGCGCCAGGTAGCGAGAGGTCATACCTGTCGCTGTTCAAGGTTGCTCGCTGGCGCTGTGGGGTGAGGCTGGAATAATGATGAATGATTCGCTATCTGGCGCTCTGTCAGTCGCTAAGCAGGATTGGCTTGATAAATGTGTGATTGTGGAGGGGAGCCGGCGTTCTCTTGGCGGTGAGCGTCATTACCGTTCGCTCACCATTCGCTACCTGGCGCTATCCCTTGTTAAATAAGGGCCTGAGTTGGGAAGGAGAGGCACATGGGACAGGCATTAGGTGAGCTTCCTGCTGGCTAATTATTGCCATGGGGTTTAGAATCCCTTTAATCACCAGCATCCTTTATGGACAGAAGATCCCCGGAGCATTTGACTTGGGCTCAGTGTAACACCTACTCACACACAAGTAGCATAGAATTCTGTGGATTTTGGTTCCACAAAAGCCTGTAAATAAGCCACACCCCTAAACCACACACATCACCCACAAACTGATTTAAGTTGCCCCACTTAGAGGT
The DNA here is from genome assembly GCA_027917425.1 of Gastrophryne carolinensis. Classification (NCBI taxonomy): domain Eukaryota; kingdom Metazoa; phylum Chordata; class Amphibia; order Anura; family Microhylidae; genus Gastrophryne; species Gastrophryne carolinensis. The sequence goes on along the minus strand of CM051239.1, from coordinate 404,733,077 downwards.
AACTTTACGGTCAGTTTGGGTATAAGAAGGTCTAACAATACTGCTGCTTGGTCTTTAGCCGTTACAGAAGCTGCGATTAGAACACAACCAGAATAGCCCCCGACTAGTTGGCCAAGGAGGCAAAATCCTCGACTAGGGTCTGGATTGTGGCTATGGAGTCGGCTTTTACTGACGAGTCCTGAGATGCTTAGTAAATGACTAGAACTAACCTGCAGACCCTGTACACTAAATACCCCCCCACACCTCTCTTCTTCTCACCCGTCTATTGGGAAAAAAAACATTGTGCCCCAGATACCTCTAATTCAAACGCAAAAATATAACATTTCTAGGTACTTAATCCGGACCTTCACCCTGAATAAGAGTCTATCTTATATGTTTCCCACACCCTGTACATACAGATTGCCCACATTAATCCAGACCTTCACCCTGAATAAGAGCCTATCTTATATGTTTCCCACACCCTGTACATACAGATTGCTCACATTAATCCGGACCCTCACCCTGAATAAGAGTCTATCTTATATGTTTCCCACTCCCTGTACATACAGATTGCTCACATTAATCCGGACCCTCACCCTGAATAAGAGCCTATCTTATATGTTTCTCACACCCTGTACATACAGATTGCTCACATTAAAAATCATCCTACCTGCATCTACTGCATGTTATGAGCCTTTAAACATCCAAGATGACGGCTCATGGATCATCAGGCAGCCTGCAAACAGGAAGTGCCTTCTGACTGTGTCGCTCTGCATTCTGGGATTGCTGACCTTTTCCTGACCCCAGCTCTGCTCTGTCTGAGCAAAGCACAGCTATAACCCGCCCCCTGTACTTTAACCCGCTCTCCTCTCCTCAGTAAATGTGATGCTTCTGAGTCAAGATGGCGGCGCCCATATCCTAAATTCCTGAACAGAGTTGCAGCCCAGTGGGGGAAAGAATAATAAGTAAGTGACTAATAACTTAAAATATATTAATTTTAGATGCTGGGAAATCGTTTTTAAAGGGTTTGGGCTTTTCAATAAATCATGGTGAAGGTCCTGTTTAAAGGGTAATTCCTTTTTCAATGGCATTATTGTTCTCTGCAGCCTGACCCTGTCCTTATTGTTGCCATTATGCCCTGTACCAGGCTGTAACTGAGAAATACTGAGCAATCATTGTTTTGGAATAATATGGCTCTCTGATAAAGAATCACCTCTGCTGGGCTTTATTTAAGAAGATGGAGATGTACCTGTCCCAAAGCAAACAGCCAGATACAGTGACCCCGAGGAACTTTGTTTCCTTAAAGTGGACCATCACCCAGGGGTGATCGGCCCGGGAATCTATAAGATTCCTGGGCCGATCACCTCCCTCACCGCGAGATCCCTCATCCCGAGAACGGGATGTCCTGCGGGGTGAAACCCCCCCCCCAAAAGCCCCAAAAAACCTTACCTTATCGGCGACGGATCAGCCGCCGCCGCCTCCCGCGCACCCCTCTAGCAGTGCGCGCGCCCGCACCGGCCGGGCGCGCGCCCTGTAAAAGGGACGAGTGGGAGGCGACGGCAGCGGCGGCTTGTCCGTCGCTGAAAAGGTACGTTTTTTGGGGGGGTTTCACACAGCCGGGCATCCTGATCTCGGATGCCCCGCTGAAGTGGACCAACACCCAGGATAGTGAAAATCCTGGGTGTTGGTCCACTTTAAAGTCCCTGTCCTGGCATGTGCTAACTTCCTATCCCCTTTAGCAGCCTTGGGAACTGTGTAAAATTAACCAAGTTTCTCAAAATCTGATTATATGAAAATACCTTATGTATCCTAAGCAAAGCTGCTTTCTTCGCTTCAATTTCGAGATCACGGCTGAACTAGGAACGGCATGTCATTGGACAGCTTTGGACAGCTTTATGAGTCTTAATCATGCTCTGCTGTGGTCAGCGACAGCTGTGTGACCACTGTGGCTTGACATAACACCAAGAGACAGAGTGGCTGTTAGATCACTTTTATTCGTGGTCCTGTAGGAAAAAAAAATTGAAATAAGGGCAAAGACTCCTGCACTGTTGAAAAAGGAGGAAAGGCACGAGACAGGCATCAGGTGAGCTGCCTTATTATTGCCATTGGGTTTACAGTCCTTTTAACTCTAGAAATCTATTACATATACAGAGGCAGCAGCACTGTATTATAACCTGCACTATTGTCATGCTGTATAATGCAACAAGCAGGACGGAGTCCCAATGTTAGATTGTCAAAAGTTGGCCAGTTCCCTGCTGTGTAACATCATAATAACAAGGCTCCTGTTACAATGTAACAAAGGCTGTGCCTGGTTGCTACACTGTAAAAGCAGCCATGCACTCGCATTCTTACAATGTACTAGAAACTAGAGTTTAATGTCTCTAAATGTAAAATCCTGCACTTGGGTAGAAGGAATCCCTGCTCTGAGTACTGTATGGGCAGCGCTGTGTTACCCAGGACCTCGGAGGAGAGAGATTTAGGGGTACTGATTACTAATAGCTGCAAGATGAGTGGACAGTGTAGCCAGGCAGTGGGAAAAGCAAGCAGGATGCTCGGCTGCATAGCTAGAGGCATCACCAGTAGGAAGAGGGAGGTTGTGATGCCGTTGTATAGAGCCCTGGTGAGGCCACAGATAGAATACTGTGTGCAGTTCTGGAGACCTTACCTGCAAAAAGACATTATTCAAATAGAACGTGTCCAAAGGCCGGCAACAAAAATGGTGGAAGGACTTAAACTTAAAACTTATCAGGAGAGACTTAAAGAACTTAATTTGTACAGTCTGGAGGAAAGAAGGGAGAGAGGGGACATGATTGAGACCTTTATATATGTGAAAGGATTGAATAAGGTTCAGGAGGGAAGTGTTTTTAAGAAGAAGCTTAATGATAGAACAAGGGGCCCAACCTGAAGCTAGTCGGAGGGAAGATCAGGAGCAATGTTAGAAAATATTATTTTACAGAAAGAGTAGTAGATGCTTGGAACAAACTTCCAGCAGAGGTAGCTGAAAAATCAACAGTCACTGAATGTAAACATGCCTGGGATAAGCACACATCTATCCTAAGATAAAGAGTACATACAGTATATACCGTATATACTCGAGTATAGGTCGACCCGAATATAAGCCGAGGCACCTAATTTTACCACAAAAAAATGGAAAAAGTTATTGACTCGAGTATAAGCCGAGGGTGGGAAATGCAGGCTGTGGATGTGATGACAGCAGCCATTAGGGACTCAGGTATAGGGGTCCAAGGGATGAAAAGGGGGCCCGGCTAGGTGGCCCTAATAATGGCCACTCTGACCTGAGACATGCAGGTTGCCACACTATTACTGCTGGTGTTGCTTATAAATGAGAGTGCCTGCCCCCCCCCCCCCCCCCCCCAGGCTGGTTTGCGCTGGGGCCCAATTCAAACTAGGGGCCAAGCCGTCACACATAGGTTTCTATCACCTTCTCTTCCTTCATGTTTCCTCATTACCCCTCTCTCCCTTTTCTAAATTCACTCTTTACTACTTTACAACTTTTTAAATTCTCTTTTCCACATTCTGTCCATCTCTTGTTCCAACTTCTGGAAGTATTACTCTTTTTCCCATCTTTTCTTCTCCTCAGGTTGGCCCTGGATATCATATGTGTGCTCACTTGGCATCATTAACAGTTAACAACAGTTAAAAAAAACCCAGTGGTCCCCCCCACACTTACCTGTTGTTGCGCGCTGGCCACCTCCGTTCCTTCTGCCGCCGCCACTGCCTCCGCCGCCGCTCTCACAAACGCGCGCTGGCAAAACTCGGCTTATTCTCGAGTATATACGGTACATAAGGGCAGACTAGATGGACTGTATGGTCTCCTTCTGCCGTCACCCTTCTATGTTTCTATGTTACGCTGCTCACAGCTGATAGCAAATGATGTCTTCAGCTGCCACTACCTCTAAAAATTGTATCTGTATACATATGGGGCAAAGACAGTCGGCATACCCCTGAAATCCACCACTAACTCTGGCAGAAAGTTACACCAGGCTGTAGGCTTTCAGGGCAGATACATTGGGGCAATAGTTCAGACTAAGGTATAGGTATATGTTGGAGTAAAGATGCATATCACTATGTATTAGGCTGCTCAATGCTATCTTCTGTCTCAGATGGTTCAGCTACATTTGGCTGTGGGTCAGGCTTTGGTTATGATGGGTGGGGGGTCAGAATACAAGACAGATGGGCTGGCTGGAGATCAGCATATGATCTTGATTGGCTGGCTTGGGGTCAGTGTGGTGCTACTGAGGGTCAGGCTGTGGAACAGATTTTGTTTTAGGGGGGTTGGACATATATAGTCATTATAGGAATTTTTCCCATTTAGCCCATCCCTGTGAGTGAGACCAACACAAGCAGTGGGATAGTGGCAGCCATCCTTCTGAAGCCGTGTCCATTTTGACAGAACGTCAACCAGATTGCAGGGCTCAGGTAAGTGTACAGATGCTTCCTGCAGGTGCACATTCTGCATTAGCTTAAAGGGGACCCCTTACTCCACCACTATTTATTTAAAATTACATATGAGGGGCAACCGGGTGAGAATAAGGTTGCCCCTTATGTAATTTTGGGCCATTCTTGAGTCCCAAACCTGAACAGAACTTTTGTTCAAAGTTCGGCCGATCTTGCCGAGTTTACACCCAACACTACCCTCCAGCCCTTTCTGGCATCTTGGTTCAGGACACCCGACCATCAGGCAGGCCATCAAACTCTTTAAGAGGTCTCCATATCAGGAACGTCTTTTAATGCAATGGGATTACAAATATCACATAGCTTTTTAAGGGCCTTCAATGAGCTTTGAAGGATCTGAAGTGACAGCGTAAGTTTTCCCAGCCCAGTAAAACATGTGTCTCTCGTGAGACCTCAGTAAGGGTAAGGTCATAAAGCGATGCCTCTTCATGTCTGGTCAGGCAGCTGGAATGAGCAGTGTCAGTTATCCGTCCCTCAGAACCTGCATAGCTGAGCCATCTCTGCCATCGCCAGAGGGGCCAACATTGTATTGCCGTGCAATTACATGATGGACCCACCGGCTCACAGGGGAAGAGGTCGGCCTGAAGGACTGAATGTAACACGTTTGGTGCGAATCTGGCTGCTCTGTGGTCTGGGGTGAAGGGCTTTTTAGAAGACTACAAATGATCAGGTGCCCCTGTCTGACATGGGTCAGGGTTAATCCCATAATGACTCCAAAGTGCCCCTGACACCCTCAAAGAGGAGAACAAACTATTGTATTCCCAATTCTCCAGTTCTGCAGACATCTGTAGTAATATATATATATATATATATATATATATATATATATATATATATATATATATATATATATATATATATAAACATCTGTAGTATTAAAAAAAAAAAAAAAAAAAAAATTATATATATATATATATATATATATATATATATATTTATAGGTCGATTCTTGTAAAAAGTTCACCTTAGCTGAAAAATAAAAATCAAGTACTATCTTTACAGATGGTGTTGAATAGACCTCTAGATAGACAATGAAAATGAATGGAATTTACACCAAAAAAAGACACTTTCTGCCCCTGGTTAGAAGGAGCAATTTAACACCAGGTGCACTACTATTCTATGTAATGGTGATCATTATTATTATTGTTGTTTATTTATATAGCGCCATATTCTACCATAGCACTGTACAAGGTAATGTATCATTTATAATGTAATGGTGAAGAGTAACATACACTGTCAGGACCAGGGGTATAACCATAGGGGGTGCAACCGCACCGGGCCCCATAATTGTTGCATTACTTAGAGAAAGGAAGCATCATTTGTCTCTCACTGCTGTTTTGGTCTTTAGTTGTGTAGCTGCATCCAGCTGACATAAAAGACAAAAACATTTCAATGTATGAGCCTTGAAAGGGTCCCATTCAATTTTTTCATCGCATCACATTTAGTTACACCACTGGTAAGGGCAATTTATATAATATATAATGTATTTTTCGCCCTATAAGACACACTGCCTATATGGGGAATAGGAGGGGGGAATGCTGCACTGCCTATATGGAGAATAAGAGGGTATATGGGTATGCTGGGGAGGGGGAGCACACATAGGAGGGTATATGGGTATGCTGGGGATGGGGGAGCACATAGGAGGGTATATGGGTATGCTGGGGATGGGGGAGCACATAGGAGGGTATATGGGTATGCTGGGGATGGGGGAGCACATAGGAGGGTATATGGGTATGCTGGGGAGGGGGAGCACATAGGAGGGTATATGGGTATGCTGGGGAGGGGGAGCACATAGGAGGGTATATGAGTATACTGGGGAAGGGGAGCACACATAGGATTGTATATGGGTATGCTGGGAAGGGGGAGAACACATAGGGGGGTATATGGGTATACTGGGAAGGGGGAGAACACATAGGAGGGTATATGGGTATACTGGGGAGGGGGAGCACATAGGAGGGTATATGGGTGTGCTGGGGAGGGGGAGCACACATAGGAGGGTATATGGGTATACTGGGGAGGGGGAGCACACATAGGAGGGTATATGGGTATGCTGGGGAGGGGAGCACATAGGAGGGTATATGAGTATACTGGGGAAGGGGAGCACACATAGGATTGTATATGGGTATGCTGGGAAGGGGGAGAACACATAGGGGGGTATATGGGTATACTGGGAAGGGGGAGAACACATAGGAGGGTATATGGGTATGCTGGGGAGGGGGAGCACACATAGGAGGGTATATGGGTATACTGGGAAGGGGGAGAACACATAGGAGGGTATATGGGTATGCTGGGAAGGGGGAGAACACATAGGAGGCTATATGGGTATACTGGGAAGGGGGAGAACACATAGGAGGGTATATGGGTATGCTGGGAAGGGGGAGAACACATAGGAGGCTATATGGGTATACTGGGAAGGGGGAGAACACATAGGAGGGTATATGGGTATACTGGGGAGGGGGAGCACACATAGGAGGGTATATGGGTGTGCTGGGGAGGGGGAGCACACATAGGAGGGTATATGGGTATACTGGGAAGGGGGAGAACACATAGGGGGGTATATGTATTGTGGAGATTAGCTCTGGTAGGCGACCGGGTGTCAGCAGTATAGAGGCGGAGGCAAACAGTTCAAAGTAAAGTCTGTGTTTATTTCACACAAAAATCCACAAAAGCATATGTCCATACAGGTTACATCACCTTTTCAGGAAACCGCAGCATAAATGATACAGTCAGGCAAACAGCTTTTAGTCCTTGAGCAAAGGTCCTGTTTACAGTCAAATAGGCCTCAGGTCCGCATGAACAGCCTCCACAGGAGATTTCAGCCAGTCTCACTCCCATGTGAGCTCTAGACAAAGGACAGGGCACAGCTGATTCCCCAGGCTATTTAAACAGCCCGCAAAACCCGGACCTGGGTAGTGGGATGGAGTCCCACCCTGCTCTACTCCATCCCAGTAAAGCCGTCCCAGGTTAGCCTTTCGGCTATTCTAAATCATCAGCAGCAAACTGCCACCAGCAGCTGATGCTGGACAAACAAGCTATACGGCTTTACTGCACCAATGCCAGGTACATTGGTGCTACATACCTGCCGTCAATAACGGCCCCTTGCACCTTACCACAGTATATACTAAGGAGGGTGGGCACATATAAAGGGGTATTTGGTCCCAACTCTGTGCCAGGGCATCCTCAACTCTTCCTTATAGATCTCTGGCTAGGGACCAGGAAACAGCTGCACAATGCAGTGAAGCATGACTCTTATCGGAGGTGTGGCTGCTGCAGTGGCATGCAGCTGTTTCTTGACCTGTTGGATGTTTCTCTATTAGGAAAAAGGTGAGCATCTCTCTGGACTCACTAAGACAACATTAGACAAGACCAAAAAAATGTATTAGATTAGGGCCCCCAGACACAACATTGCATTGGGCCCCAGAAACGCTAACCCCTCCCCTGAGCATCGGTGCTGGTCACCGCTCTTCGCGTAACACAACTTGGTGATATTTCTATTTGTAAAGCCGCCAGGAATGTGTGTGACAGCTGTAAACAGGCTAAAGAACATGTAATGAAAGCTGATTGGTTATAAAACAGGAATTTACGGCCTCCACTAACACCCAGGACTGCGTGCCTTCAGCTCCCCTATATATGGGCACAACAATCAAGCTGTCAGCGGCGGAATAAATCATGGTAATGGCCGCCCGTCAAGTACAGCCTTGTATGTTTCTGACCGGGAGGCAGGAAATTTGGAAGTCATGGTCAATGTCAGCGCTGTGAGGCTGGATTTGGCCTTGGAGGGATCCAGGGAACTTCAGGTATGGTGGATCCTCATGTGCAGGATCTAAAATATAAAACAAATCACCTAATATGCATCAAAATTATGGGAACTGTGACAATACAGAAACTGTGAGTAATACATAGATGTAGGAAAGTAATATAAATACAGTTAGAGGCCGATTAATAGCGGCAGGTAGCGGCAGGTAGCGACAGTTGAGCGACTGTAGCGGCATTTTCAGAGCGCCCACTAGTAGTCGCTGTGCTTGGCCGTTGTTCGGTTGTTGATAGCGACTCAGTCAGTTTGCCGTGATGTTGAATATTGGGTGAGGAGTCGCTATTTGACAGGTTCCACTCTGTATGGGAGCGCATGATAGCGACTGGCCATAGCGACCGGCTCCCACCATATTCATTAACAAATCACGCTCAAAAAATTCTCGCGCTGTGAAATGCATGTTTAAACCCCAGAGTGCTGGAGGCGATGGGTTAAAAGTAGTTTTTTAACCCCCAAACAACCATATTTTGGAAACCAAAAAAAACAAGTTTTTAAAATAATTTTGTAATATGAATACATTAATATCAGACCTGTAATATCAATTCTGCACACATTTTTTATTTTTTTTTTCCTTAAAAAAGATATCTAACATGGCAGAAGTGGTCACAGAATTTTTCACATGCAATGCATTGGTGAGCGCCAGGTAGCGAGAGGTCATACCTGTCGCTGTTCAAGGTCGGACGCTGGCGCTGTGGGCTGAGGCTGGAATAATGATGAATGAGTGGCTATATGGCGCTATCTCAGTCGGTAAGCAGGATCGGCTTGATAAATGTGTGATTGTGGTGGGGAGCCGGCGTTCTCGTGGCGGGGCCCGTCATTACCGGCCGCTCACCAGTCGCTACCTGTCGCTATTCCTTCATAAATAAGGGCCTTAGAAACATAGTTTGGGCCTCCTATCACTGCATTATACCAACCCCCTACATACTTCAACATACTGTAGGGTTAAAATTTTATATAAAAATATAAATACCGCGCTATAAACTAATTAATAACAAATGAACAATCGTGAAAATAATAATCTTAAGAATAGCTCCACGTGCTGGACTTAAATCTCACCATTAAGTAAATAAACAAAATTAAAGAAAAAAGCACAGAGCTGATTATAAATTATTTAAAGTCCTCTTTAAAGTCCTCCAAATTGTAATTCTAAATCCACCATGTCAGCAATCCATTTGTGCAATACCACCACCGATTTGGTACCCTTACCAGAAATGATTAAATCACCAGCAATATCAGCGATCACGCAGACACTTCCTCCAGTCGGCTCCACCCACTGGGGTACGGTTTCTCAATATATAATATAGTGTGACCAGCCAGGTTTCCAAAGCATATTCATGCAGAGGGAAATAAAAGAACCATAGCGCAATATTGCAAAACTACAAATTCCTTTTAATTAGGCCAATAAAATACTCACAAACAAAGGGTTAAAATTCGCATGTCACAACATCGTATCAGGCCAACCCACGCTGCTGAATTCCAAACTGTAGACCGTCGGCTCCCAACGCGACTTTCACTAGGTGACCTAGTGAAAGTCGCGTTGAGCGACGAAACGCGTTGACATCAGCTCTGTGCTTTTTTCTTTAATACTGTAGGGTTGGTGCTTTCCCATGCTAATCACACCTCTCTTCCTAAAGCATAGGAGGTGGGTAGTTGCTTTGCTATCTGCTACCCTTTGAATTGGTATAGAGGAGCTTAGATGAATAATCTTTCTTTTTTATTAAAGTGGTGAATGAGATGAGAGGGTTTTTACTTTACTTTCACTACTAGTGAACCAGTAAGGACCAGTTTAAAGTGGACCAAAACCCACAGGAAATTAATTCCCTCCCACACGGCATCCAGAATCAGGATGCCCCACTGTGTGAAACCCCTCAGGTCGCCCATAAACTCACCTTTTTCCTGGTACAACGGCGCATGCGCGAGCAGCGGCCACCCCCCCGCTATCCATCTAGCAGGATGCGTGCTTGCGCCAGGCATTTGTGAATGTCTGACGCGGGCACGCTCCAAGGGTAGTGGGGGATGCGGCCGCCAGCGCTCTCTGATCCACTCATATTAGACGATTCGACAAAGGGGCTTAACCTCCCTGGCGTTGCGATATAGACAAATGCAATGGCAACGAAAGCGTTGCCATTGCATTTGTCTCTCACGCACGGCTCCGCCCCCATGAGCCTCTGCGGCTCACAGAGACGGAACCCGGAAGCGGAGAGGGACGCCGCAGCCGCGGCTCTCACCTGCGATCGCGGCGGAGACATCGCTGGATGGCAGGAAGAAGGTAAGGAGGCTGCGCCGCCCGCTCTTGCTCCCAAATCGATCCCGAGCGTGACTCGGGGTCACCGCCACTTACAGCGCAAATTGACCCCGAGTCACGCTCGGGATCGCCGCCAAGGGGGTTAAGCAGATCCAAGCGCACTGATTGGACGAGCAGTCGCACATGCGTTGTAGGACTGGGAAGAGGTGAGTTTGTTCAGGCAACCTGAGGGGTTTCACACAGCGATCAGGGTGCCCCGAGGGCAAGGTCCAAAGCCCAGGATAGTAAAAAATTGGGTCCACTTTAAAGCAACCTGCTGCCCTATGTAGGCAATTGGCTTGCCTATACCCCACCCGGGTAAAGTTGACCTGTCATCAGGATTTTTTCTGTCCTGGGGGAAAAGTTCCTTGTCCCTGAAATATTTACATTTTGGATGCCCAGCTGTGTGAAACCCCGCAGATCGCCCTTCAAAGGACAAGTATCGTTGGCCAACTGCTCTGGCGATAGGCTGTGTATTATCATCAATGACACTTCTCTGCCTCTGCTGATACATAGTTACTTTTCCTATTGCAGGAGAAACAAACTAATTGCATTCAGAAACAAACTAATGGCCAACTGTAGGAAAAGTAACTATTTATTATCTGAGAGGCAGAGAAGTGTCATTGATGAAAATACACACAGCCTATCGCCAAAGCAATCAGCAAATGATACCTGTCCTTTAAACTGCCCTTCCCGGCAGTCCTGCGGCGTGGTTTCTTGTCCAATCGAATCTAAAGTGGAGCCTAGGGAAAAGAGTCCCCACAGGGACCACAGAAAAAGGAGCACTGCCTATAAGCAATCAATGAAAATGTATTGAAATCTCAAAACAAACATTTAAAACCAACACTCAAGACACATTAAAACAACACCCCTCACATAATCCTATTAATATTAAATAAATAATGTATGTAAAAAATTGTAGTCCGTCCTCCACAATCACCCATATAGTGCAAAATTACTTGTAATACAAATAACGTATGTTCCCAGCTGGTAACACATGAATGTCTGACTAAGGCCCTTATTTAACAAGGGATAGCGCCAGGTAGCGAATGGTGAGCGAACGGTAATGACGCTCACCGCCACGAGAACGCCGGCTCCCCTCCGCAATCACACATTTATCAAGCCGATCCTGCTTAGCGACTGACAGAGCGCCAGATAGCGAATTATTCATCATTATTCCAGCCTCACCCCACAGCGCCAGCGAGCGACCTTGAACAGCGACAGGTATGACCTCTCGCTACCTGGCGCTCTCCAATGCATTTCAATGGAGCAATCTTTAAATATTCATAATTAATTGCTATTCATTTTTTTTTTTTTTTTTTTTTTTTAAATGTCAAAAATTCTGTGACCACTTCTGCAATGTTAGTTTTTTTTTTAAGGTAAAAAAAAAAAAAAAATTAATTTGTGCAGAATTGATATTATAGGTCTGATATGAATGTATTCATATTACAAAATGTTTGGAAAAACATGTTTTTTTTTTTTCCAAAAAATATGGTTGTTTGGGGGTTAAAAAACTACTTTTAACTCATCGCCGCCAGCGCTCTGAGGTTTAAACATGCATTTCACTGCGCGAGAATTTTTGGAGCGTGATTTGTTAATGAATATGCTGGGAGCCGTTCGCTATGGCCGTTCACTGTCATGCGCTCCCATACAGCGCGGAACCTGTCAAACAGCGACTCCTAACCCCGTATTCAACATTACCGCACACCGACTGAGTCGCTGTCAACAGCCGAACAACGCCCAAGCACAGCGAATACTAGCGGGCGCTATGAAAATAACGCTACTGTCGCTCATCTGTCGCTACCTGGCGCTATTTATGAATCAGCCTGTTATCCTCCTTTGTGCCGGCACAAAGACCCCCTACTAAAAACCAACCAAAGTGCTTACCCTGTGTATATATGGCGAATTGCCACAAAAAACCTCACTATGTGCTAAAAGCCTATATCACAAACCTAAATAGGAATACCAAGAGCAATCAGGAATTATACATTGTGCAAACTAGCATTAGAAGTGTGCATAATTGAATACAAAGTAAATTCATAAACCAATCAAAAATGACAAAATCAACAAACCCAGATCAACAAATGTACAGAAAAGAGATACTCAGCTGGACCATTAGAAAGCATACAGTCAATGGGGAGGACAGACGGAATGTGAGGGGTGCTCCACCTGCGCTTCGCGATACCAAACACCGCTTCTTGCTTGGGTGATCTGCGCTGTATACCGTGCATATTAATGCATGGCATACAGACAAAGCACAGCAGGGAGATGTTTCATTGTGGTCTCCATGTGGTCTGCAGGACGCTCCCACCACCAGACTATCTGAATGTCTGGGCTCGGGAAAGCACCTCAGCTGTGAGATGCCGGAGAAGTAGCCGCAGCCCACCGGAAAAGTGAGTATTCATGGTGATCAGAAGGTTTTAGCACAGTGGTAGATAATTGGCCCAACATGCGATAGGTCAACTTTACACGCACCCCTAGGACGGCACATGTCAACTGAATTGCAATGAATGGGGTAGGCAGGTTAGGGGGGGCCTAAAGCCATGGTGATGGACACTGCCATGTCTGCCTTTACTTGTTCTCCCTTATTGCTAAGTATTAAGACGATGGAGCTTCAGGGGACAAAAGGTGAGTATATATCTTTTTATGTTATTACTTGGGCAGGGACGTTTAACAGTAAGTAAGTAAGTACTTAACAATTCCAGCATAAGCCAAAATAGGGAGTTGTAGAAATGGAATGATCAGGGAAAGGACCTGTCTAATCCGAGGAACTGTCTGCTCATGCAGCCATTCCAATGCGCCACATGTTGGGCATCCTCTTAGCATGCAGCTTAGCATTCAATTAAAGCAGAACAAAACCCAATGTGGCTGGCTCTGCAATATAAGATTCCAGGGTCAGCTGCTGGCCTTCCCCTGGGGCATCCCTAATTGGGATATTACCACCCCATGGAGTGCCAGTAAACTCACCTTCCTCTTGGTTCCCACATCCCCAATTACCGGGCACAGAGCTGTTTGTCGAACATTACTTATGCACAGAAAGCGGCTCTGATTGGACGGGAGCCTGCACATGCACTATAGGACCGGGGAAAGGTCAGTGGGGCATGTCACATCGGGATGCTCCGGAGGCAAGGAACAGAACTCAGGATAGTCAAAATCCTGAGTTTTGTTCCGCTTTAAGGTTATATAAATTGTGCATTGGAACAATTTGAGTGATGAGTGATACTTATTCTTTCCTGTGTTCCCAGATCGGGGTTCTCCTCTGCTCTGCGCGGCCCGCCAAGCCCTGGCACCAGGGAAACCACTTCAGCATTTCAACAAACACATGAAGGCCAGTTTGCTGGGCCGAAAGCACATAGTGATGAGCACATGTCTCTTGTAGAATCACCATTTGTCCACTAACAAGCTTACCTGGACTCACTGCAGAGAGGTTATACAGCCAATTCAATATAACTTTAATTGTGAGCCAATTAGGATATTTATCCTCCTGATGAATACTTGGCCAGAATGGAAGTCCACAGCAAATCAATGGGTGTCATCAGGTCCATCCTATGAATAGCTAATAATATGAAGCATTAATGCCAGGGATTTCCCTCTGGTTTCTCCTGCATCAATGGCTGTTGCTGTTAGATGATGTTGCTTTATTAGGTGCCTTATTGCTAAGTTGGAAATGCCAGTGACATCTCTATGCTCTCTGTGACACCAATGGCTGTTCTTTTAGATGTTCAGGTTTCTTCCCATCCTCGCTCTTTTCAAAACTGAAAAAAGTTTTGGCTGCTAATGGATATTTTATGAAATCACCACTAGAGGGCAGAGCTGGATTAATTTTAAGGACTCAATTACCTCCATTCAGGCAGACCTGGAACCTCCGCTATATATGTTTTGGAATCCTACACAACCTATAGTTAGGATCATGTATTAGACCCGTACCCTGTTAGGTGTAACCAGTGGATGATGTAGGTCCACTTTATTGTTGGTCATACAGTACACAGGTTTTATAGCTCACATTTTGCCTTTTCTGATACAGCTTGCAGTCTGGTTTTACAAACTGCACAGTGTTGTGGCATTTGTGAGGTCCGCTTTAAGTATCATTGATGAATGAAAGCCATTTACTTGACATATTGCTATCGCTTGTTATGGTTAGGATAGGCTCTTATTGCATGTTTTTGCTAGGATTGACTCGCTATTGTTAGTTATGGGTGGAAAAGGCTCGCTATTGATTGTTATGATTCAGATAGGCGCACTATTGCTTTTTATGGTTAGGATTGTCTCGCTAATGCGTGTTATGGTTAGGATAGGTTTGCTATTGCTTGCTATGGTTATGATAGGTTTGCTATTGCGTGTTATGGTTAGGATAGGTTTGCTATTGCTTGCTATGGTTATGATAGGTTTGCTATTGCGTGTTATGGTTAGGATAGGTTTGCTATTGCTTGTTATGGTTAGGATAGGTTTGCTATTGCTTTTTATGGTTAGGATTGTCTTGCTAATGCGTGTTATGGTTAGGATTGTCTTGCTAATGCGTGTTATGGTTAGGATAGGTTTGCTATTGCTTGTTATGGTTCAGCTAGGCTCACTATTGCTTGTTTTGATTAGGATTTGCTCGCTATCGTTTGCTATGGTCAGGTTAAGCTAATGCTTGTTTTATAATGTTTAGGACAGGTTCATTGTTACCTGTTATGGTTAGGATAGGCTCACCATTGCTTGTTATGGATACTATAGGATCACTATTGCTTGTTATGGTTAGGATAGGCTCTTATTGCATGTTTTTGCTAGGATTGATTCGCTATTGTTAGTTATGGGTGGAAAAGGCTCGCTATTGATTGTTATGATTCAGATAGGTGCACTATTGCTTTTTATGGTTAGGATTGTCTTGCTAATGCGTGTTATGGTTAGGATAGGTTTGCTATTGCTTGTTATGGTTAGGATAGGTTTGTTATTGCTTCTTATGGTTAGGATTGGTTTACCATTGCTTGTTACGGTTCAGCTAGGCTCACTATTGCTTGTTTTGATTAGGATTTGCTCGCTATCGTTTGCTATGGTCAGGTTAAGCTAATGCTTGTTTTATAATGTTTAGGACAGGTCCATTGTTACCTGTTATGGTTAGGATAGGCTCACCATTGCTTGTTATGGATACTATAGGATCACTATTGCTTGTTGTGGTTAGGACAGGCTCACACTTGCTTGTTTATGGCTATGGTTGGCTTTCCCATTGCTTGTTATGGCTAGGATAGACTCACTATTTCCTGTTATGTTTAGGGTAGCTGTCAGGCCCGTGGGACACCCGCCTTCAGAGTAAGCCCACAACCCCCAATCTCCGCTGCTAGCTTCACCTTTAGACAAGCCCCCGTTTGCCGGGACGCTTTATACGCCTCACCGGACACGGTTGCCCCCAGGACTTAAAGTGGACCGTCACCCATGGGTGATCGGCCCGGGAATCTATAAGATTCCCGGGCCGATCACCCCCCTCACCGCGGGACATCCGAGATCGGGATGTCCCGCGGTGAGAGACCCCCCCCCAAAACCCCAAAAGAACTCACCTGATCTCCCGCGCGCTCCTCTAGCCGTGCGCGCGCCCGCGCCGGCCGTTTGTGAATGGCCGGCGCGGGCGCGCGCACTGTCAGAGGGGCGCGCGGGAGGCGGCGGCGGACGCGCTGCCTTGTCCGCCGCTTGTCCGTGGGAGCGTGGTGAGGTGAGTTTGGGGGTTTCTGGGGGGTTTTACACAGCGGGGTGTAATCGGGGTGCCCCCCTGAAGTGGACCAAAACCCAGGATAGTCAAAATCCTGGGTGTTGGTCCACTTTAATAGCATAAAGGATGTGAGCTTACAGGGGTTGAAGGCAGATGAACCAGAGGCCAGACTGGGCAATGTCGGGTAAGTACTGGAAACAGTTCGGCTGCTTCGGAGACAGGTAATACTGGAAGCAATTCAGGTGCTCAGGAGAATCCAAGCGAAGTCAGACGTCAAGCCAGGGGTCACAACGGGAGGTCAGAGAGCTGCGAAGTACAGAGGGATGAGACGAAGACGTGGTCGAGATTCAAGCAGATGGTCAATAACGATATAAACAGGCAATCACAGGAACAATAACAAGCCAGCTAAACGCTATCACAGGCACTGACACACTGAAGAGGTAATCCCTTTATAGGACTGAACCCGGCTGGATTGGACAGTGACTGTGATTGGTGCACTTTGGATCTGTGTGCTGATTGGTGCACTTAGAGAGCTCTGGGCTGATTTCCCCAGCTGAACTCCAAAGGCATACCGCCCAGAACTGCACCTCCTAGGATTAGCTCTTTTAAACAGCCTCCAGTGGCCATTCTGTGTATTGCACCACCGGAGGACATAAGCTGACTGTACTCGCGCGCAAGCACGAGTAGAATGACAGTGGACGAGGGAGGAGGGCGCGCTTGGCGACACGCGCCGCTGGAGCTGGCATCTGAGGCAGAAGCGGCTGCTGGGCAGGAGAAACCCTGGCCAGTAGCCTAGGGACACCATGGGCACGGGCTGAAGGCAAGTCATTCATGACAGTAGCGCTCCATTGCTTGTTATGCTTAGAAAAAGCTAATAGCAAATAGGCTTGTTATGGTTCAAATAGGCTCAGTATTGATTGCTATAGTTAGCATAGGCTCACCATTACTTGTATGGTTGGGATAGGCTCATTATTGCTTGCTATGGTAAGAGTGGGCTCACAGTCACAGTCCTAACAAACATAGACATTGTCCCATAGATTCTCATATTATCCAAGGAAAACTGCTAAATGTGGGAATCTCCATAATGTCTGGATCCTTTTGTGTTCTTGGCTATGACCACAAACATACAGTAGGTGCCCCACAGGGATGCATTTTGTCAACCCTTCTTTCTCTGATACATCGGTCAAGAATCTTATTACATTTGCGGATGATACCATTGTAGTGGACCTCATCAGTGACACCTAAACTGCTTACTGACTCAAGCAAGTACTTTAGGATCATGGTGCAAAGAAAACAACCTAATTTTTAACATCCAGAAAACTGTAGAACTAGTAATTGATTTATCAAGAACATCCACCGATTAAAAGTTTCTGAGTGCTCTTATCTCTCAGGACTTGGTGGTGCAAGCAAACAGCTGTGTAAAAGAGGCCCAACAAAGGCTATATTTCCTACATCAATTAAAAAGCTATAGCATGTCTAAAGGTATCCTGGAAACTTTCTACAATACCGCTATCAGATGAATTCTGACCACATTCGTTACAGTCTGGTATGGAGGCGCTTCTGTTAAGGGCAAGCAAAGGCTGTGCAGAATAACTAGAACTTGACGTGCAGTTCAAGAGCAGAATCACATCAAGGGCAAGAAAATAATTAGAGGACACGTTGCAACTAAGGCATTCTCTCTTTAAGCTTTTACCACTCGCAGAAAAACCTCCAGACACAGAAAAAAAAGTTTTTACCCATTTGCCTTAAAGGAGGACTGTCGCAAAAAATGGCCAAATGATAAAAATCCATATAAATATGCTGAACAGCAGGAGGAGGGGTGACTTATAACACCAGCATCAAGAAAAATCCTGTCGGGCTTGTTATTTTTTATTATTTTAGTGAAAGGAAGAGGAAAACAGGTTCTGTCCCCCTTGATACACTTAACCTGTCACCCATAGATTATATTTCTACCATGAGAGAATAAACCACAAGCTTGGAGAGAGTTTTATTCTGTTCAGGTGTATAAGTGACCCCCTCCCCTCATTAGCCAATGTGTTTATATTGGTTTTTAATATTACACAATTTACAATTGTGCTCCTTTAAAGGCTCCAAACAGAATTCCATACTCAGTCTCATTAGATGTATATGTATAGCCAAGTATCTGCTACCAGGTCTATAATTTGTTACAATAATTACAGAGTTAGTTTTTCCGTATTATGTAGTCTACATTAATTGTAACATGTATATTGCTGATTTTATCTTGTCAATTTAACTTAATGTAAGTCCTTTTTGTACGCTCTCTTGATGTATCTCCTTGCCAAAAAGCATTCCTTGTATGTACTCTATACTTACTTGGTGAAATAAAGTATCTGTATTTATTACCTGTTGTGGTTGGGTTGGCTCATTATTGCCTGTTATGGTTAGGATATGCTCACTGTTGCTTGTTTGGGTTAGGATAGGCTCACCATTGCTTGCTAGGGCTAGGATAGGTTCAATATTGCTTGTCATGGTTAGGGTATGTTCACCATTGCCTGTCATAGTTAGGGTATGTTCACTATTGCTTGTTGTGGTTAGGGGATGTTCACTATCACTTGTTGTGGTTATGATATGCTCACTTTTGCTTTTTCGGATATGATCATTATTGCTTGTTAAGGCTAGAATAAGCTTACTATGGTTATGGTTAGGATATGTTTGCTTATTATGGCTAGGATAGGAGCATTATTGGTTGTTATGTTTAGGATAAGCTTGAGCCTGTTTTAAATAGTTAGAATGGGCTCACCAATGCTTGTTATGTTCTGGATAGGCTCAGGATTGCTTGTTATGGTTAGGTTAGGCTCCCCATTGCTTGTTTTGATTAGGATATGCTTGGTTGTTACAGCTAGGGTAGACTGGCAATTGCTTGTCATGGTTAGGATAGGCTTATTCTTGCTTGCTATGGTTAGGGTAGGCTTGCTATTGCTTGTCATGGTTAGGATAGGCTCATGCTTGCTTGTTATGGATAGGGTAGGCTCATGCTTGCTTGTTATGGTTAGGGTAGGCTCGCTATTGCTTGTCATGGTTAGGATAGGCTCATGCTTGCTTGCTATGGTTAGGATAGGCATATGCTTGCTTGTTATGGTTAGGGTAGGCTCATGCTTGCTTGTCATGGTTAGGATAGGCTTATGGGTGCTTGTTATGGTTAGGGTAGGCTTGCTATTGCTTGTCATGGTTAGGATAGGCTCATTCTTGCTTGTTATGGTTAGGGTAGGCCTGCTATTGCTTGTCATGTTTAGGATAGGCTCATGCTTGCTTGTCATGGTTAGGATAGGCTTATGGGTGCTTGTTATGGTTAGGATAGGCTCATGCTTGCTTGTTATGGTTAGGGTAGGCCTGCTATTGCTTCTCATGGTTAGGATAGGCTTATGGGTGCTTGTTATGGTTAGGATAGGCCTGCTATTGCTTGTCATGGTTAGGATAGGCTTATGGGTGCTTGTTATGGTTAGGGTAGGCTTGCTATTGCTTGTCATGGTTAGGATAGGCTCATTCTTGCTTGTTATGGTTAGGGTAGGCTCACTATTGCTTGTTGTAGTTAGGATAAGCTTGTGCAGATTTTTTATGGTTAGGATGGGCTCACCAATGCTTGGATAGTTTCAGGATTGCTTGTTATGGGTGCAGCTTACACAATTGGAATAAACTCACTATTGTTTTCCTAGGTAAGCACAGCTCGTAATTGCTTTTAAACTAAACCCATAGAGCTGTTTTATACTTCACCCCAGGGCATCATGATTTTTTTTGCATAAAGCCCCATATACAGTAATATATATCTATTAATAAACTTTTCTGTCTTCCTGTCTGTTCAGCCAAGTATTGGCCAGCATGCGTTATGGAGTGTGGACCAGGTCAGTATTCCAAGGGTCTTTATACAGATCAGAATTACCATTAGAGATGCTCAGGGTTGAGGGTTTAAAAGACTGGAGGTTCCCTTTAATAGCTGCCTGTGGATAACTTTTTCTTGTGAGGGTTGAGCATGGCTCGCTGTAGCATAACAATAACCTGGCTTCCTTGTGCTCATTAGAGGTCATGGTGGGTGTTCAGGCATTCATTGCGCATGACCTTGTAGCGTCTCGCTTTAACCCCGGCCTGATTCCACCTTCATAGGGATCCAGCAGGGAACAGAGTTGGTTTGATCTCAGCTGTGGCTTTGGAATTCATACTCGGCTGGTTTCGAATAAGGTACCTTGTGTGTGACTATGAATGGAAGAAAGCGTCCTCTCCAACAGAGCGGAACCTTCTGATTGGTTACCACCTGGGCATGACATTGCAGTGAATGAGCCCATGGTTAAGGTGTGTTCTTATTGTGTGTGAGCCATTGAACCCCTCTTGCAGGAGGCCACATCTGTTCTGTTTGTTTTATGAGCTTTGATGGCTGCAAAAAAAAAAATCAACTCACTGCAGAATATAACCAAAGGAGGCCGTTAATCATGGTGCTAAATGGGGTCCAAACGATCCCCTTCTGGCCCTCAAAGCTGACAGCAGTGTCCACCTATAGTATGTGACAGCTGTATACATAACCCACCTCTCATCAGTCATGGGTCTGGAATCCAGTAATGAGTGCGACGTATACACTCACCTGTCTTATACAGGATTTAAAAAGCAGCTTTTGATTAATGAGGCTCAAACATGATTCATTCACTCAACTAGATTTTCTGCTTCAATCAAAGTCTTTTAGTTGTTTTCTAACTTCCAATTGCTTTAGACCACACATGTCAAAATCAAGGCCCGGGGACTGGATGTGGCCCTCCAAGCCTTTTTATGTGGCCCCCGACAGGTGCTAGATGGCGATTTCTGTGTATCACCATCCTTAGCCAGCCCAGTCAATCCAAGGCTTCTGATACTGGCAGCATGTCAATAAAATAATTCTAAAATAAAAAATAAAAATAATAATAATAATTCTGTCCTGGGAAAAATAATTCTACATCTGTCCTGGGAAAAGAAATTCTGTGTCTGGACTCTAAAAAAATATATTCAGTGTCCTGAGCAAAATAATTCTGTCTCTGTTGTCGAAAAAAAAAAAAGTTCAGCATCTGCATCTGTACTGTGCAAAAATATTTTGTGGCTGTCCTGGGGAAAATGTATTGAGTTACACAGGGCCGGAGTAAGTGTGGTGGAGGCCCCTGGGCACACAATCTGGTGGAGGCCCCAGATACAGTATTTTTAAAAATAATAATCCAGCCAAGTAACTGATTGGTGGTTGTCTGGCACCCGCCTACTTACTGGGATGTCAGATGGAGTCCCTTGTGCCACCCTTGTGCTGCTCGGGAACTCCTGCTTTGCCATTCTGGGGGGGGGGGGGTAGTGTAGTCGCCCAGCTGGTTCCCTGCATTGAGCTGCCAGTGGCTGTGCTTGGTGGCTTATGTGCAGTGACAGCTCTGCACACACCCATCACTGTAGTGTTGCTGATGGCGGCTTTGCTACTCTAGACTCTCCGTCCTGCCATGCGGTGGCTTTGGCTGCAGGTTTGCAAAAACAAAAAAAAGGCTTGGCCAGGCACAGGGGGGCCCCCACTGCCACCTATAGCTTTGTTGCTGGCCCCGTGACCCATCAGACCAAAGACTGAAAAGCCTCCTGGACTCATAAACCAAAGCTTGGTGGAGGCCCCTTTTCAGGGCAAGTGGTGGAGGCCCCTGGGCACGAGCTTTATAATCCGGCCTTGGAGTTACATTTTGACACATTTATCCCAGACCAACACCCTTTTTTCCTTTGATGGGTGTTGAGCCCTCAGACAAAGAAAAAGAACAAGCTCAGGGGGGGCATCCAGAATGCTGGAGCCCAGAACATAATCCCCTCAGAACGCCCAATATTCTTACCTTTACTTCGAGAAAGGAGTCCTGCGATTGTCTGCTGGTGTGCATGTGGGTAAGGCGTTCCGGTGCAGAGGTCGCAAAAATGGCCCATGTGACCACGCTGGCTCGAGGTGAAGGTAAGGATATCGGGCGTTCTGGGGGATTATGTCCATGGGGGCTCCAGAATTGTGGAAGCCCCCCCCCCAGCTTGTTCTCATTCGCTGTCTGTAAGACCACTCGTTAAAGAAAAACGCGTGCTGGTCTGGTTCAAATGATCATGCTCACATTTCGTTTTGTGTTTGTGTTTAAAGTGGACCAACACCCAGAGGTGATCGGCCCAGGAATCTATAAGATTCCCGGGCCGATCACCTCTCTCACCGCGGGACATCCGAGATAGGGATGTCCTGCGGGGTGAAACCCCCCCAAAAAAACCTTACCTTATCGGCACGCCCCTCTAGACGTGCGCGCGCCCTGTAAGAGTGATGTGTGGGAGGCGGCGGCGGACGCGCTGTCTTGTCCGTCGCTGTCACCTGCTTGTCCGTCGGCGGGGATTGGACGGCGCGGTCACGTGGGAGCGTGGTGAGGCGAGTTTTTGGGGCTTTCTGGGGGGTTTCACACAGCGGGGCACCCCCAATCCCCCCGAAGTGGACCAAAACCCAGGATAGTCAAAATCCTGGGTGTTGGTCCACTTTAACCTGCTGATGTGGCCCTCGGTGAAAATGAGTTGGACACCCCTGCTTTAATCTGTTTGGTCGAATCATCTGGAAAATCAATTGAGGATGCTGGAAGATTTGATTTTGCCAAAGATTTTTCTTTAGTCAACAGTGAACTTGTGATTGCAAATTCCATCCATTTCTTTTTATCTACACGTTGAATCAGAGTATATTGTCACGTGACTAAAAGTAAAAAAAAAAAGGTTTATTTGAAAAAATCAAATAAAAGGTTCATACAAACAACAATGCCTCTGGCTTTATGTGTGGGATTTCTTGTAGACACAATACGCAATGTAATAGGCTTATTAAATCAAATGGAATAAATACAGAGGAATAAACATATTCCTTGTAAACTAGAAGAACGTTCATAAGAAAAATAAACATTTCATGTGAAAAGGTCACATTTGCAGCCTGAATAGTAGTAAGAAGATTTTTTTTGTTAATACCAGGGCACATAGGGAGACCTGAGAGAATTTCTGGTGGGCCGCACTGCCTGGGAGCCATTGGGGCTGCTGCCCCCATCCAATCGCTGCCTCCTGTCTCCCCCAGCCCCCCCTATACCTGCATCCACTTACCCCTCAGCCAAGAAACCCCAGTGTATGTTCTGCTCTTAATATAGACTCAGCATCATGGCTGTTGGGAGGCCATACCTACCTCTACCCCGCCACATATATGGATTTTCAATATTAAAGCTTCAGTACTATCGCAGTGGTCATGTATGTCAGTGATCTGTTGACTAGCCAGGAAGCACACGGGGGGGGGGGGGGGTTGGCGGTTGCTCAGCAGTGATATTGTGCAATGATCGTGACCTGGATTTATTTCAGGCAGATTTTTGGCCCCGGCCTGACACTGTTTGCTACTTTGGCATCAACTTAAAGTGGACCAACACCCAGGATTTTCACTATCCTGGGTGTTGGTCCACTTCAGCGGGGCATCCGAGATCAGGATGCCCCGCTGTGTGAAACCCCCCCAAAAGCCCCAAAAAACGTACCTTTTTCGGCGACGGACAGGGCGCCGGCCATTCACAAACGGCACTGCTAGAGGGGCGCGCGGGAGGCGGCGGCGGCTGATCCGTCGCCGATAAGGTAAGGTTTTTTGGGGCTTTTGGGGGAGTTTCACCCCGCGGGACATCCCGATCTCGGATGCCCTGCGGTGAGGGAGGTGAGCACCCCTGGGTGTTGGTCCACTTATCTGCTGTAAATACCCAGGTCTTTCACCAAGAAAACCTGCCCCTGGGGCTGCTTAGAGTCAACCAAAAACCCAGGATTTTTTGACTTTCCTGGGTATTGGTCCTTTCCCCCGGGGCACCCCGATCGTGTGAAACCCCCCAGATCGCTGATGCCAACTCACCTCTTCCCGGTCCTCTGGCGCATGCACGGCCGCTCATCCAATCAGCGCACTCAGAGCCCCTGACGTCACGTTGTCTAAGGCGGCGGCTGCATCCTGCGCTTCCCTCTGCCCGCACTGCCCATTTACAAATGCCTGGCACAGACTCACACCCTGCTAAAGGGATCGCGGGGATGCGGCTATAGCTCATGCATGGGCCATTGGACCGGGAAACAAGGTAAGTGTATTGGGGCCACCTGGAGGGTTTCACACAGTGGGGCATCCCAATTTTCAGCCCCAGAATCTTATAGATTCCCGGGCTGATCAGCGTGGGTTGTGGTCCACTTTAAGCGAGCATGGAAAAGGAGCTGAAAGCAAATGAGATGAAGCTGGCCTCCCTCATCCTCTACAAGGAATGAAGCAGCCGGAAACACCACTTACTGAAGGATGGAAAGGTAATTGTTTTCTGTCATTTTGAAGCAGACCTAATGTGAAAAATAGGTTTAGGCCATCCTGATTTGGGTTGCCAGATCTCAACAAAGCATGTAATGGGGCAACATTACTTACACATCTGGGGCTGTTATAACCATATCCGTGTTTCTCCTTCTCCAGGTCCAGTTCACTGGGGGGGAGGGAGTATGCACATGCACACCCTGCATATCCAGTTGAATGCTAACGGACACATAGGGCATCCCCCTGGTTCACCAGTATACTCTCCTCAGGGTGCTAAGCTGATCTGATGAGTTACTTTTTTAGTTTCATGGAAACAGTTTTCACTAGCTTCAGACTGTTGCCATTGGTAACTGTACACTCAAGTTTCTAGACGGGGAGGCCGATTCATTAATAGCGGCAGGTAGCGACAGTTGAGCGACTGTAGCAGTATTTTCACAGTGCCCGCTAGTAGTCGCTGTGCTTGGCCGTTGTTCGGTAGTTGATAGCGACTCAGTCGGTGTGCAGTAATGTTGAATATTGGGTGATGAGTCGCTATTTGACAGGTTCCGCGCTGTATGGGAGCGCATGACAGCGAATGGCCATAGCGACCGGCTCCCACCATATTTATTAACAAATCACGCTCAAAAAATTCTCGCGCTGTGAAATGCATGTTTAAACCCCAGAGCGCTGGCGGCGATGGGTTAAAAGTAGTTTTTTAACCCCCAAACCACCATATTTTTGGAAACAAAAAAAAACAAGTTTTTAAAAACATTTTGTAATATGAATACAATAATATCAGACCTGTAATATCAAATCTGCACAAATTTTTTTTTTTTTTTACCTTAAAAAAAATATCTAACATTGCAGAAGTGGTCACAGAATTTTTCACATTTAAAAAAAAAAAAAAAAAAAAAAAATTAACAATTAATTATTAATATTTAAAGATTGTTCCATTGAAATGCATTGGAGAGCGCCAGGTAGCGAGAGGTCATACCTGTCGCTGTTCAAGGTCGGACGCTGGCGCTGTGGGCTGAGGCTGGAATAATGATGAATGAGTGGCTATCTGGCGCTATCTCAGTCGCTAAGCAGGATTGGCTTGATAAATGTGTGATTGTGGTGGGGAGCCGGCGTTCTCGTGGCGGAGCCCGTCATTACCAGTCGCTACCTGTCGCTATTCCTTCATAAATAAGGGCCCAAGATCTGCAAAAGAGAGAAGTGAGTCGTATACACACAGAACACTGCTGCTATGCCCTCTGCTGAGGTGAGGGAGCTCACTCAATCTTACACATACCCAGCAGCGGTGTTCTGTGTGTACAGGGCTCACTGCTCTCTTCTTGTAAACCTTGGTGTACAGTTGCTAATAGCAACAGATTGCAGACAGTGATAACCGTTTCCATAAAATACACATTTGCTAACATAACTCTTCTAGAGCACTTGATGACATCCTTTTGCCATGCTAAAATATACACTTTCCAAATTGTCATTGAAGTGGACTTACCCTTCAAAAAGGAACAACAACTGGGATTTTAATTCCCCTGGGGATTGTTTTTCTCCAGCGTGGCTTTCCAATTATCCCTGGCATCCCCTTAAAAATTCAGCTACTGCCAATCCTACTGCACTAATATGGCCCACCGGCCAATCAGAGGCTCACACTACATTCACACTATGGAGGTTATTTAAAGTGGACCAACACCCAGGGGGGATCGGCCCGGGAATCTATAAGATTCCCAGACCGATCAGATCCCTCCCCGCGGGGCATCCGAAATCGGGATGTCCCGCGGGGTGAAACCCCCCAGGAAGCCCACAATCCTACCTTCTCCCCGTTCCAGCGGCGCATGCGCGTCCGCCGCCACCGCCTCCCGCATGTCCCTCTAGCAGGGCGCGCTCCCGCGCCGGCCGTTTGTGAATGGCCGGCGCAGGTGCGCTCCCTGTAAGAGGGACGCGCAGGAGGCGGCGGTGGCGGACGCGCTCTGCTTGTCCATCGCTGTCTCTCACTTGTCCGTCGGTAGGGATTGGCAGCAGCGGTCACGTGGGAGCGGGGTGAGGTGAGTTTTCGGGGCTTTCTGGGGGGTTTCACACAGCGGGGCACCCCTGATCGGGGTGCCCCACCGAAGTGGACCAAAACCCAGGATAGTCAAAATCCTGGGTGTTGGTCCACTTTAAGAAGGGATAGCGCCAGGTAGCGCCTCGTAGCGGCAGGCAGCGTCTGGTGAACGCTGGGCGCTGTAGGCAAAACCACATTTAAGAAGGTGATTCTGGTGAGCGACTCTAACAGCTCCATGTAACGTCCAATGTATTATTACAGGCAGCTCAGTGTATAGCGCCGGCGCTCTAGCTTCCTGAGTGCCGGGTATTACCTTTCGCTCAGTGTCGCTCTCCCATACATTTCAATGTCCGCTCATTTGCTTTTGTTTAAACAGCGTGTTTGACATTTTGTTTTATTTTTGCTCCAATCATTGTGTCACCTCTCCTGGCTGCAAACAAACACTTTAAAAAACTTTATATATTTTTTATATTTTTATGCAGAATTGTCATTACAGGTCTGACACTAAAGTGTGAATGTCACAGTTTTACAACAATGTCATTCTATGTGTTTTCGCTTTGTTACTGGTGGATATGTGTTCAAAAACAGACTTTAGGAACAACAACTGCCCTCCAGCTTTTCTTGCTCTCCACAGACATGCATTGCTTTCTGTTTTGTGATTGGCTCTCCCGAGGCCCTCGCATAGATATCCCGCCCCTCACACAGCAAGCCATAAATATGGATATCTAATGTATGTATGTCCAGGGCTCGGCCCTGCTTCATGGCTGTGCCACGTGGGCCCTATACTGGAGTCTAGACTTTCCTGCTCTGATGGAAGACTTAGGCCCTTATTTATGAAGGAATAGCGACAGGTAGCGACTGGTGAGCGGCCGGTAATGACGGGCCCCGCCACGAGAACGCCGGCTCCCCACCACAATAACACATTTATCAAGCCAATCCTGCTTAGCGACTGAGATAGCGCCAGATAGCCACTCATTCATCATTATTCCAGCCTCAGCCCACAGCGCCAGCGTCCGACCTTGAACAGCGACAGGTATGACCTCTCGCTACCTGGCGCGCTCCAATGCATTTCAATGGAACAATCTTTAAATATTAATAATTAATTGCTATTAATGTTTTTTTTTTTTTTTTTTTTTTTAATGTGAAAAATTCTGTGACCACTTCTGCCATTTTAGATAATTTTTTTAAGGGAAAAAAAATTAAAAAAAAATTGTACAGAATTGATATTACAGGTCTGATATTAATGTATTCATATTACAAAATTATTTTAAAAACTTTTTTTTTTTTTTTTCCAAAAATATGGTTGTTTGGGGGTTAATTGGGGGTTTGGGGGTATCGCCGCCAGCGCTCTGGGGTTTAAACACGCATTTTACAGCGCGAGAATTTTTTGAGCGTGATTTGTTAATGAATATGGTGGGAGCCGGTCGCTAGGGCCAGTCGCTATCATGCGCTCCCATACAGCGCGGAACCTGTCAAATAGCGACTCCTCACCCAATATTCAACATTACGGCAAACCGACTGAGTCGCTATCAACTACCGAACAACGGCCAAGCACAGCGACTACTAGCGGGCGCTCTGAAAATGCAGCTACAGTCGCTCAACTGTCGCTACCTGGCGCTATTAATGAGTTGGCCTCCCCGGTGTCCAGTGAGTAGCAGGACTGTGGCTATAGCTATGACCTAAGGGGGGCTCAGAATTGGGATAAACTGGTCTAGGCACAATTTCCAGCTTTCTGAATGGCTGGTGCAGGCACGTGGACGAGTGGGGGTGTGGCCAATGGTGCGCGAACTCCATTCATAGATCATAACCGATCTGAAGTCAGGTCAGCTAAGGAAAGTATAAATAAAGAGCAAGCGCTGATTGCTTGGTGAGCCACACATGCTCCGTGGAACTGCCGGAAAGATTCTTCCATCATTAAATTTGGATGCCCAGCAAGAGCGGAGTAACAACCGGGAGAGTGAAATCCAATTCCTCTTTAAAGTGGACCAAAACCCACAGGGATCGCCCCGCGAATCTATAAGATTCCCGGGCCGATCACCTCACTCCCGATCTCGGATGTCCCGCGGGGTGAAACCCCCCAGAAAACCCCCAAACTCCTTACCTGATCTGCCGCCGCTTCTGCCGCCGCTTCCACCTCCCGCGCTTCCCTCTAGACGTGCGCGCGCCAGCGCCGGCCGCCTGTGAATGTCCGGCGCGGGCGCGCGCACGCCGAAAGTGACGCGCTGTCCTGGACACCGCTGACACCCGCTTGGACGTCGGCGGGGATTGGACGGCGCGGTCACGTGGGAGCGGGGAGAGGTGAGTTTTTTGGGGTTTCTGGGGGGTTTCAGAGAGCAGGACACCCCCGATCGGGGTGCCCCGCCGAAGTGGACCAAAACCCAGGATAGTCAAAATCCTGGGTGTTGGTCCACTTTAAAGAGAAGAAAAGGAACGTCCATTGAAATGTATGGGAGAGCGACAGGTAGCGACAGCTAATACTTGGCGCTCTGGAAGCAATAGCTCCAGCGCTATACGCTGAGCCACCTGTAATTATGAATTGGGCGCTACATGGCGCTGTTAGAGTCCCTCACCAGAATCGCTTTAATAAATGTGGTTTTGTGTACAGCGCCCGGCATTTACCAGACGCTGCCTGCCGCTACGAGGCGCTACCTGGCACTAGAGCTTCATGAATAAACCCCTTAGTTACACTGGTGGATGGGCATTCCAAATCGGAATAGTGTGTGTATAAGCAAAGTTATTTTTCTTCAACTTTAAGTCCTTTAAGTTGGTGATATGATAGTTTAGGGGGTTAAATCAGACTTTTTGCTAAGATTTTAAAGAAAAATATTGCCAGTCAATTGATTTAGCTTTTATCTTTTTTAGCCATACAAATTATCACCGTCAAAAAGTTTCAGACAAAAATGCGGAATCCCCCTGAAACGAATACTTTGAATTTAGAACGGTTGATCCGGCGGGGCTTTGATGTCTATGGCCGCCTTTACCTGGAACGCCTGTAATGGATGTGTCTTGTCATTCTAGGGATGAGCTGGCAATCCCGCAGTGAATTAGTGCATGCGGCCAGGGGCTCTGCGGTGGCAGCTGCCATCAGCCGGGGCTGGAAGGCATCTAGGAGAGGAGGGGCTGGTGGGGGAATTAGCTGTGGGGGCTTTTCTCTCTTTCATCATTGGCTGCCTGGCTGCCTTTCTTTTCTCCCCACTTGCTGTCAGATGGAGTGCTGAGGAGGAGGAAGGAGCAGCTGGGAGTTGGGCTGGCTTGCTGCTTGTGAAGCACTCACATCAGGCTCATGAGAACAGCGCTGAAGATTTTCTAAAACTTTCCCAGGACCCAACAATCAACTTTCCCCCCTACTCATGATTGTGCAGGTAAGCCTTATTTACCATTCAAGATCACTTAGTGCTTTTAATCCAGACATAGCAGTATTTTTTTCGTGATGCCCAGTGACATTATCTGCTACTTTTATAATACTATTGATTTGTTATTACAGTCTTTACATAAAACTACAAAAAGCAGCAGTTTAAATAAAAGAAATAGGACAGAAGGGATTACTTACAATTATGGAAATCAGCAGCTACCAGATACAGTAGCAAATAGGTCACTGTTCTGGTGAGCTTACAATCCAAAGCACCTGTTACTGATAATTATTATTATGATTGTTCTTGTTAAAAGACATAATTCCATAAAAGAAATGGAATTGTTTACCACTGACTCTAACAAGTTAACAGATTACTCTGTTTCTGCAAATCTGAATCTGAAGCCTAAGATCGAAACCCCTCTCTGTGACCCAAACATGGTACTGTACCTGCTTTTACCCATAACTTTAGCCAGGCTGCAAAGTGTATGCCCATGACAAATCTGCAACCTGAGATCCAACCCTAAGCTGCAACCCACACTTGGCACCTACTTATACCCACAACCCAAGATAATCTGTAAAGGTTAATGCCTATGACAAATCTGCAACCCAGGATCCAACCCTAATCTGCAACCCACACTTGGTACCTACTTATACCCACAACCCAAGATAAACTGCAACCCAGGATCCAATACTTATCTGTAATCCACACTTGGTACCTACTTAAACCCACAACCCAAGATAATCTGCAACCCAGGATCCAATACTTATCTGTAATCCACACTTGGTACCTACTTAAACCCACAACCCAAGATAATCTGCAACCCAGGATCCAATCCTTATCTGCAATCCACACTTGGTACCTACTTAAACCCACAACCCAAGATAATCTGTAAAGGTTAATGCCTATGACAATTCTGCAACCCAGAATGCAACCCTAATCTGCAACCCACACTTGGTACCTACTTATACCCACATCCCAAGATAAACTGTAAAGGTTAATGCCTATGACAAATCTGCAACCCAGAATCCAACCCTTATTTGCAACTCGAACTCGCTACATACTTGTACCCACAACCTGGAACAATCTGTAAAGTTCTGCTTATGAAAATCTGCAGACGCCCTATGTAAAACCCTAATTGTGTACATATTTATACCCACAACTCAACCCAAGCTGCAAAGTTTGTGTCCATGACAAATCTGCAACCCGAGATCCAAACTCTGATCTGAAACTTACACTTGGTAGTTGCTTTAACACACAACCTGACCCAACTTGAATAGTTTGTATCCATGACAAACCTACAATCCTAGATCTAACCTATATCTGAAACCTCCACTTTGTGTCGAGCTTATACCCGGTTATAACCAGTTTGCAAAGATTGTGCTCATTATTCCTAAAATCAGTTTTTACCTGGGACTACCAGGTAACATGAGACAATGAGACTGCTGCCATAATATAAGTCACTAACATCTGCTATATAAAATCTCTGATCCAAAACCTGACCTCAAGTTAAACGGTATCTGAAACCAAACCCAAAACCCAATATTATACTTTGACCCACCAGAACACATGAACAGAATGCAGGTACATGGACAGCTGCAAGACATCACTGTGAAAATCAGATGGGTGGTGGACCCCACCATGTAACAGTAGTCACAGACAAAGGCATGAAAAGTGACATTGCATGTTGTTGGACTGTGAAAACACCTATTTTTAACTATTGAAGGGGAGACAAGGGCTATCACACAAGAAAACCTCCCCTCAACCATTAATCTTTCCTAGAAATCAATATGTACTGTCTGCTCAGTCCATGAATAGCTCTGGTACGAACCTATGCACACCTGTTGCTTAATACCTATAGCCAAGCTATACCCAAGACCTGAACCCTAGCAATAAGCAGCTACTGTACTTGTAACTGCAACCAGTCACATCCTGGCAATATTGTGCCCACAACCTTTTGTTATTTTAACTTTGTATTCATGCATAAGGCTGCTAATACATTACTATTACTACTAGAGAAGCATTGTACCAGAACACTGCAGCCCAAATCCCATCAACTTACTTATCTGATATCAGCTTTGTAATACAGGTAGAGCAAAGGGGGTGGGAGTAGCTCCATCTCTATTATTTATACAAAATCATCATCATTATTATTCAGGGCCTGGGAACCAATTTACCGCCCAGTTTAACCCATCTCCAAGTATTAAGCACCAAACATGTCTAGCTATGTGGAAAGACAGAGATTTGGTTGCATATATCTGCAGATACATGTGGAAGCCACACTGCCCCGGCAAGGCAATCTGTGTTTAGTGTGGTCCCTACTCTTAATTCTGAGTCCCCAAAGTTGGCACATGCAATGCAGCCAGAGCTACTCACCTGGGAAGCTGCCAGCCTCCCTTTAGAACACTCCACAGGGAGAGATCCATGGTGGTTGAATCCCCCCCTGTGCGTGTTCATGGCAATTCAAGCTTCCCAGGTGAGTAGCTCTGGCTGCATTGCATGTCCCAACTTTGGGGACCCAGTATCAGGAAATATACAGCCAGCCTTGTTTTTTTTATTTTACTGGAAGGAAAAGTACATCGGGGGTGACAGGCTCTGTCACCCCTGATAGACGAAACCTGGAACTCCTGGAAGGAAACCACAAGCCTAGTGGGAGTTTTATTTAGTTCAGGTGTATGAGTGACCCCTCCTCTCATTAGCTATTGTGTTTATATGGATTTTTCATATTAAACAATTTGCACCTTTTAATGAGTGAATCAGAATTGCTAATGATAAGGGTTGTTAAACAGAGGTCTATATGGTTATGGGGAGAGGGGCAGAAATACAAGAGAGGATTTGGATGGCATATGGTGCGAAGGGTTGGAAATACAATCGAAAATTTGGATGGCTTATGGGGAGAGGAGTCCATGTACAAAAGAACATTTTGATGGCATATGTGGAGAGGGACCCAATTACAAGAGATATTTTGTATGGCATAGGGGGAGAGGGCTATAAATACAGGGGAAACAGAGGATGGCTTATGGGGAGCGGGGGCCCAAATACAAGAGGGGTTTTGGACCTAGCTTCTGGGGAAAGGACCCTTACATGCAGGAGAGGATTCGGATGGCTAAGTGTGTGTTTGTGGAGGGGATCATTGCCTTATTTAAAATGTTTGCGGTAGCTGGTATGGTATAAACTGTAGATGCCTGCTATCCCCAATTTCCAGTCAATGATCAAAAGATTCATTCTAAAACATTAATTTCCTAATGGTTATCCTGTTTAGCTAAGTGTGCAGTGAAATGTATCCTCATTGCAGGTAAGGTTCAGTGAGCCCGGATCTCCCTTTTCTAATTAATATTATTATTATCATCCAATTTAGGAGGCAGAATTAAAAAATATAGAGGTTCTCAGTCTTCTAAAATAGTATCACAGGGGTTTATTGGCTTAGCTTCAAAGGAGGTTGAATGAGAGGAGAGATCTCACATTTAGGTAGACAATTTCATTTGTTCTGCATGTGATTGGAAGCTATAGCAAAAAGCTTACCTGATAGAACCCTGTAAAAGATATTTAATGAAGAAAACCTAGGCCCTTATTTAAGAAGGGATAGCATCAGGTAGCGCCTTGTTAATGACAGGTAGCGACAGGTAGCGACTGGTGAACGCCGGACACTGCACGCAATTACACATTTATCAAGCAGAATCTGTTTAGCGACTGGGATAACGCCATGTAGCGTCTGATTCATCATTATCCCAGCCTTAGGGAACAGCGCCGACGTTCATCCTTGCACAGCGCCAGGTATGACCTCTCGCTACCTGCTGCTCTCCCATACATTTCAATGGACTATCCTTATCTTCTCTTTAAACAGGGTTTTTGTTTTGTTTTTTTTCCCCAAATAATGCTGTGACTTCTTCTGGCCTTAAAAAAGCATTTTTTTCTCAAATTTTTCAATTTTTATATATTTCTTCAGAAATGACATTACAGGTCTGCCATTAAAGTGTTCATGTTACAATGTTGTTACAATGTAATTCCATATGTTTTCGCTTTGTTACTAGTTGATAGATGCTGGAAAACAGACTTTAAAGTGGACCAACACCCAGGATTTTGACTATCCTGGGTATTGGTCCACTTCCCCGGGGCACCCCGATCGGGGGTGCCCCGCTGTGTGAAACCCCCCAGAAAGCCCCCAAAACTCACCTCTCCCCGCTCCCACGTGGCCGCGCCGTCCAATCGGCGCCGACGGACAAGCTGATTGACAGCGACGGACAAGCAGCTTGCCCATCGGCGCCTCCCGCGCGTCACTCTTGACGTGTGCGCGCCCACGCCGGCCATTCAGAGACGGCCGGCGCGGGCGCGCGCACGCCTAGGGGGGCGCGAGGGAGGCGGCGGCGGCCGGCCGCCGCCGGAGACCAGGTAGGTGGATTTGGGGTGTTCGGGGGGGGGGGTGTGTGAGGTGATCGGCCCGGGAATCTATAAGATCACCTCAGGGTGTTGGTCCACTTTAAACACACAGCCTCCTGCGCTCTGGGCTTCAGAGAAGCATTTTTCTGCGCCAGAGTTGTGTCAGGCGTTTTTTTCTTGAATATGTTGGGAGTCGGTCACTATGAGCAGTCGCTAACATGCGCTCCCATACAGCACTGTACTGGTCAAATAGCGACTCCTCACAATGTATTCAACATTACTGCACAGCGACTGAGTCGCTATAAACTAGCGACTCACGGCCGAGCACAGTGACTACTAGCGGGCGCTCTGAAAATGCCTGCTACAGACGCTCATCTGTCGTTACCTGGCGTTAGTGATGAATCAGCCTGCCCGTGTATGGCCACAATTATGATGAAGGATCATCACATGAGTTGCCCTGAAGGAGGATAGATCTGTTGGAGAATGATGATGAAGCTGATGTTACTGTCTTTGATTAACCTGTCCTTATATGGTGATCATAACTAACAAAAAGGAATATTGTAGCTCCTAGTGTCTTGGTAGTTAGATTGACTGGGAAGTCAGGGCACAATAGGTGCTTTTTTGTAAAGGGGACAGAAATATCCTGTAGGTATGAACCAAGGGAGGTCATCCATGAATGTACTGTACGTGCTTAGAGGACACGGTGGTTGGATTTAGTGAACTGAGAAAATTTCCATACGTAGTAAGACACTAGCTAAGTAGGGGGCCTTGGAAAGCCTTTTTATTATGGAACCAGCTTGATCAGCTATAGATGAAAACTAGAGGGTACCCAGGGACCATGATGGCTAGAACCCAGAGATTAGTCCAGTAGTCCTCAAACTTCCTCCTCAAGGGCCGAGACAGGCCAGGTTTTGCAGCTCTCTATGCTGATGCACAGATGTAATAATTAGGGCTATAGCTCTGTCTGAGCGCCAGTTAATTCACCTGTGGAGTAGCGTGGAGAGCTGCAAAACCTGGCCTGTCTCGGCCCTTGAGGAGGAAGTTTGAGGACTACTGGATTAGTCTATAGCAAGCAAGATACTACGATTGAATCATAGTTGAAAAAAGACAGAACCAGTCAGCAGTGACTGTAGCTTGACTGGATCCAGAACTTTCTTTTAGTGCAGTACAGATATTGCTCCTCTAGGGCAGTGGTTCTCAACCTTTTTTTTGCCAAGTAGTGACAAACAGTTACATCCAAGTACCCCAAAGAGGAAATCAATTACTAATATTACCAAAATAAGTAGTTAATGGGCCTTGTAGAACATTTTGAAGCAAGAAAGAATAATGTTTTACTGTTAAAATAATATAATAGACCTGTCAGACCCTCCTGTGTGCCCTTGAACAGTGCCAAGTACCCCCTGGGGTACACGTACCGCAGCTTGAGAAACAGTGCTCTAGGGGATCCTGGTGGGCACCTGTCATTATGGGCCCTGGTTGTAGGGAGTGTTATATGTAATTGGAAAGGAGGGTTGAGTGCTTGGGCTAAAAGTCTGTTGACAACCAGGGGTGGACTGAGGTCGCTTTGGATTTTCCTGGTCATAGCCAGCCCATGACATCCCCAGCAACCCTGTTGCTAGTGTGCTTGCTAGCCAGTCAGGGAGAGCATGTGAAGGCCAAGACTATAGCAATGCAAGGACATATCATGGGCAGATTTTGATTTGGTGTTACTTAGAGGCTGATTTATTAATAGCGACATGTAGCGACAGTTGAGCGACTGTAGCGGTATTTTCACAGCGCCCGCTAGTAGTCGCTGTGCTTGGCCGTTGTTCGGTTGTTGACAGCGACTCAGTCGGTGTGCAGTAATGTTGAATACAAGGTGACGAGTCGCTATTTGACAGGTTCCGCGATGTATGGGTGGGCATTATAGCGACTGGTCAGAGCGACCGGCTTCCACCATATTCATCAAAAAATCAGGCTCAAAAAATTCAAGCGCTGTAAAATGCATGTTTAAACCCCAGAGCACTGGCGGCGATGTGTTAAAAGTAGTTTTTTAACCCCCATATTTTTGGAAACCAAAAAAAAAAAAGTTTTTAAAATAATTTAGTAATATGAATACATTAATATCAGACCTGTAATATCAATTCTGCACAATTTTTTTTTTCCCTTAAAAAAATTATCTAAAATAGCAGAAGTGGTCACAGAAATTTTCACATTTAAAAAAAAAAAAAAAACATTAATAACAATTAATTATTAATATTTAAAGATTGTTCCATTGAAATGCATTGGAGAGCGACAGGTAGTGAGAGGTCATACCTGTCGCTGTTCAAGGTCGGACGCTGGCGCTGTGGGCTGAGGCTGGAATAATGATGAATGAGTGGCTATCTGGCGCTATCTCAGTCGCTAAGCAGGATTGGCTTGATAAATGTGTGATTGTGGTGGGGAGCCGGCGTTCTCGGGGCGGGGCCCGTCATTACCGGCCGCTCACCAGTCGCTACCTGTTGCTATTCCTTCATAAATAAGGGCCTTAAGCTTTAGGATTGTAAGGATATATACTGTGGCAGGGGTAGGTATGACCTCCATAGCCGTGATGCTGAGGAGTTAAATAGTGCAGGTGCCAAAAATGGCCTGGGGAGCAGTAGATGAATACATGTGGTGTGCACCTACCATAACAACTAACTGAACAGTGGGGTGGGGTACAGAGGAAGGGCTGAGGGGAAAATCAGGACAGAGAAGAAGGGGGGTGTTCAAAGCAGTAGTGCCCCAACAGAAAAAAAAAATCTGCCAATTACTTGCCAGAGGTGAGGAACTACACAAAGACCAGCAAACATGAATGCACTGCGGCCCGCCGGGAATTCCACAGCTCTCCCTTCACCCAGTTTGCCCATGCTGACAACTCTGAACAATTAAGTTCTAACACCTCTAATGCAAAACATTTTGGTAGATCAAAGATTAAAATGTCGCTGTCTTTTAAAGTTTAAAACTTGTTCCATGTTGCCACCTGAATCTATTATATTGTCCATTCAGGAAATCCATTGCATTATAGGCATAGGAAATGTTCTGTGTTTCTGTAACAATACAAAGATCTTTCTATTTTGAAGTCGGAAAGGGAAAGCCAGCTTATTTCTGCCACAACAAAAATCTTTTCTTGCATTGGGTACCAACATAGCTGCCTTTAATATACCCCCTAGCTGTCCTTGTTTGACAGGGAAATTCCACATACCGTAATTTTCATATCTATCATTAGTGCAGCTGAAATAACAAAATAAAAATTAAGCCTCGCTCCAGGGACAGAAAAAAAAGTCAAGCTTGATATCATTAATAGTCATTACATCCGAAGGGTTACTTATTATGTACTTAGGAGTGATGGGGCCTATTGTTATTTTACAGCCCTACTTGGCTGTATGACATTTTCTAGAGTCTAGACTATCAAACATGTTAATGTAGGAAACCTTGTCCGGGCATAGAGACTGTGGCCCACCACCATTGTGGTCTGGATTGCCAAATTCCTGTGTGCTACTTGTGTAAGACAGTTTCCCATGTTCTAGTACAGGACGGCCATCAAGACAGGACAGCCAATACTCCAGTATAGGGCCCATGGATTCAGCACATATTATTGTGCAGCTAGAGAAGCGTAATGGAGACCCTAGCCTGACATACCAGCGGCATGCAGCGTCTCGCTCTCTTCGCCTGTGTGTCGTCCCACACAGCCATTGAGTTGCGTCGGACAGGGCCGCATACAGTGAGAAGGGATGAAAGTGATGCCGGTGCAGGATGAGCATGCGCCGCGGGCTCAAGGCGAAAGTTTCACACAGCTGGGCACTCCAGTTCAGGATGCCGCGGGGGCAGTGCCTATGTCTGCCCTGGAGTCCCATAGAATCCAGGTTGGGTTTACTGCCCAAAGTTCCCACATAAGCTCCTTCTATTAACTTAATTTTCTTATATTATTCAAAATACAGTGCCCCAGTTTTCACTAGAGGCCCAGGCATCAAATATAGGTTACAAAGGGGCCCTGACCAATTAGAGTCTATATTATATCTGTGTACACAAAGAACTATTAATGAATAAGCACAGCCTGATAGAAAAAATCAGTCAAATAAGGGGGTGCCAGAAATTCCAGTGCTTGTAAAGCTTATTCAGTTAGAGAACATGGAAGGGGCACTCTGGTATGTCCCATACATGCACCAAGAATAATCCGCACTGACCCCGAATAATTAGTGCAAACCAATATATAAAAAAGCTTATACTTATTTATTGGATAAACAATGGAACAACAAAGAACCCAAATGGGCATTTATACATTTAAAAAACACATACACAAGACAATATAAAAAGAAGGTGGGGGGAGAGCTTTAGGCAAGGCAATAATTGATAATCAAATAGTCACATTTTGCATGTACTTAATTATATGCCAAAGAATAAAGAGGCATGGCATTGCATGATATTGCCACCAGGCCAGTAAGTATGAGTTCAACCAGGTATTTGACCAAACAGTGATATTAGGTGTATAATCAAAGAGATAATAGAAACCTTGGAAGCAGTATCTAGACTGTGTCCAAGGAGGATAGTGAGAGAAAGATACAGAGGTGTACTAAATATGGAAGAAGGTGTGCCCAGAAATAGCTGTGCAGAGTCTATAGAAAAGTATGACTGAATAATGACTGGCTTGGTGAATAGCGCAATGCAATTCAGTAAAATGTAGTGAAATATAGGGTAATGAATACGTCACCATAATATGCCAATGCCTGCCGATCCCCCTCACACCGAAATCAAGCAACCGCCGACGCGCTGCGTGGATACGCCACTTCACCTGGACGGGACCGATTATTATTATTAAGATTATTCTTGGTGCATGTATGGGACATACCAGAGTGCCCCTTCCATGTTCTCTATCTATATTATATCTGGGTTCCCCATAACCAATAGATGCCTGGGTCTCTTGCCTAAACTTTATATATATATATATATATATATATATATATATCCCTATGCAGTCTGCCTGTCCTTGGGGCCAAGGCATTCAAAATGGGTTACGAGGGGGGGCCCAGACATAGGGTTTTTTTTTAAGTTTGGAAATAACAGTGCCCTATAGGCTATGCTAAAGAATTCACCACATTTTTCTGCATAGCCCATAGGGTGCTGTTGTTTCCAAACTTAACAATAATGGTCTAACTTCATAGGAAAAATGATGTACCTCACCTGCAAAAATGCCCCATCACAGGTACAGGTCATTTTTGGGCAAAAGACACTATAAAGCTCACCTAGATGCAGTTTGCTATCCACACCGCGATGCACACTGCAAGTCACCCTGGCTTCACCAAATAATTAAAACGACCACCGTTGTTGTGGTATAAGGCCCAAAAATTCCCAATGGCAGCCCTGTGTTACTATATAGCAGGGGTACTCAACCACTTCTTGTAAAGGTCCGTTTAAAGGCATCTGGTGAGGGGTGAAGGTCCGGGCACAGGGATGTCGCGCGGTGGGGGGGGGGAGTTGGGTGGATAGTTATAAATCAGCACACTGGGGGAGGAGCTAAAGATTCCCCAGCAAAACAAAAAAGGCATGTTTGTACCTTGCAATGCTTATTCCTGCCCGTGCAGTGCTTCATATTGTAATGCTAGGTGCCAGGGAGCCATGACACTGGCAGGGAGACTAAGCACTACATCGCCGAGCAAGTGGAAAGCTCTGAGCATGGCAACACAGGAGCAACTGAGAGCAGGGCTGTCAGAGCAGGGTCCAGAAATCTGGTGACGAGTTCCGCATTTGGACCCCGGTCTGCCAGTTGAGTATCGCTGCTATATAGACTAACACAGGATGACGACAGACAAGTGATTTTGATCTGACTGACCATTGTGAAGCTGAACTTGAATGATCTTATGGTAAAATGATCAGACTAACTGATTTTAAAACATTTGGGGGGTGACTTCTGAAAGGCTTTGTCCTTGTTAGAACATACACTACGTGATGAATGATGATGATGATGATGGCCATTGACCCCTCACGTGATGATTTGTTGTCTGGTCCACTGTCTGTGTGGTTCAATATAAACATGTCAGTCAAACAGTCATAAAGTGAAGTGGATGGTTGTCTTCATGTGTTGAATATGATGATAAAATTGCCCTGCCTGTGGCTGGCCTTAGGCCATCATTGTTTTGGAATGTCAGCTTTCAGTTTGCTATGAAGGTGATCAAAGATTTCCAATGGCAGGATGTTATTTATCAAAATCCAGCGATCAGATATAGGCCTCGATTCAATAAAGGTAGAAGAAAATTCTCTTGGTAGTAAAAGATTCAATTCATGAGAAAAAAGCCTAAGAATGTCACTGTTGCTGAATCACCAGCTAAGAAAACAATGAAAGTCAATGGCACTTTTTTACTCCTAAGAAAGGTAGAGAACTGTTTACTCCTTTCTACACTGTAGTAAAAGCTGCCATTGCCTTTCATTGTATTTTTATCTGGTGATTCAATAACAGTGACATTCTCAGGCTTTTTTCTCGTGAATTGAATTTTTTACTACCAAGAGAATTTTCTTCTACCTTTATTGAACTGAGGCCTATATCTGATCGCTGGATTTTGATAAATAACATCCTGCCATTGGAAATCTTTGATCACCTTCATAGCAAACTGAAAGCTGACATTCCAAAACAATGATGGCCTAAGGCCAGCCACAGGCAGGGCAATTTTATCATCATATTCAACACATGAAGACAACCATCCACTTCACTTTATGACTGTTTGACTGACATGTTTATATTGAACCACACAGACAGTGGACCAGACAACAAATCATCACGTGAGGGGTCAATGGCCATCATCATCATCATCATCATTCATCACGTAGCGTATGTTCTAACAAGGACAAAGCCTTTCAGAAGTCATCCCCCAAATGTTTTGAAATCAGTTAGTCTGTTCATTTTACCATAAGATCATTCAAGTTCAGCTTCAAAATGGTCAGTCAGATCAAAATCACTTGTCTGTCGTCATCCTGTGTTAGTCTATATAGTAACACAGGGCTGCCATTGGGAATTTTTGGGCCTTATACCACAACAACGGTGGTCGTTTTAATTATTTGGTGAAGCCAGGGTGACTTGCAGTGTGTTTACTACCATGAGAATTTTTTTCTACCTTTATTGAATCAAGGCCATAGTGTTTGTAGAAATTACATTTTGTGGCAAGTTAGACTATTGCAAATACTTTGATTTAAATCATTGGGATTTACTGTAGTGAGTAGTACTTGAGGGTTGTGGGAACAGTAAAGTCAATCGAGTAAGGAGCCCAAAATGAGAAAATACCCGTCACCTTTTCTCTAATATGTTATTTTTATTAACTTCATTGTGCCCTGGTCCACCAGTCACATTCAGGTACCTGTGTTCCATAGATCCATGCATATTTACGTATTGCAAGGTTGACTGTAGGGCTGTATATGGGAACCTTGGGCAGTAATGATGGGTTTGCAAGGTATAAGTGATACTGTAGGGCTATATGGGAACCTTGGGCAGTAATGATGGGTTTGCAAGGTATAAGTGATACACAATAATGTATAAGAGACAGATGGACATATGGATAGGTCTGTGGACCCCTCATTCTTGGATGGGTTTAAAAGTAGATAAAGGCAAGAGCAGATTGGCCACAAAGAGCATGGGAAGAATTCCCAGCGGGTTGAACTAGTTTGGGGCCACCTGGGCTGGAACCCTTTCCCTTCACCAGAAGTCACTCCATCTTCTTCTAACACCCCCCCTCAGGTCCCTGCCTCCCAATTCTCCCCTCATTTTCTAAAATATTTTAGTGGTGGTTTAGTGCAGATTGGGGCACCACTGCACTCTGCCATGTTGTTTTTTAATACATTAATTTATTGATGGTTCACCCCCCCCCCCCCACAGTGGGCCCGGGTGGCCTGGTTCTTTCTCATATGCTGCCTTACTGCAGGGTTTGGGGCAGGGAGACAATTTAATGAGGTTGAGGGCACCTTTCTATCGTTCACCTCAAGCAGCAGATAGGCTAGCTCAGGCGGGTAGCTAGGGGGGGAGCAGGGGGGGCACTCACCCAGGTGCAGCAGGTCAGGGGGAAACCAAAGGGGGCCTGAGAACAGGTGGTGCGTCCTTTTGAATCTTTGCCCTGGGTGCCAGCTACTTTTCTGGGCTAGCTTCACCCCTAGGTAGGAAGAGCCCTGGGGATGAGGCTCAGTAGCTCGTGGGTTGGTCATGGACTGGTTGGGGCCACTAAATTCCTGGGCTGATTTTTGGCCTCAATCTGGGTGTATGGGCCATCATTAAGAGAAAGGCCGAAGCTTTTACTTTGCCCCTGACCCCCCCTGTATTGTCATTATCCCCATAGTTCAAGATAGAAACGTGCTTTAAATTTTGGGATGGGATATTTATAGTACACTGTATGTTAAATTATATGTGTATAGATACGTACAGGATGTGATAACTAGGGCTATGGATTTTGCAGACATTGTGTGACAGGGTTTATTATGATGCTCTGGGTATTGTGTATGTGTGTTGCTCCTTCTGAATGCTGTGTATTGTGTGTGACATTCAGAGGAGAATCTGTCGCATTTGCAAATTGCATTGAAATGTTACGGTTGTTGATTTTCATGATAATGATTTCATATGATGAGTGCCAAGGGCAAAAAATCATCTGGCCACTGGCCAGACTATGACCAACCCATACAAGCCCTGAGAGCCCCCAACCCCAATGTGCCTCTCACCCAGTCAACGGGTAATTTCATGGTACTGCATTGTAGAGACAGATCGTAGACAAGGTTGGATATGACTACTCTTAGATTGATAGCACTGACGCTTTGGTATTGTAGGGGCAGACATCGTGGCAGGGGTGGGTATGCCGCCAACAGCCATGGACTAGGGGTAAAGGGGGGCTAGAGAACCTGAGGGGAGACTAGGGAGGCAGGGACTGGATGGGGTTGTTAGAAGCAGTAGCCCAAACAGTCTCAA
The DNA here is from genome assembly GCA_027917425.1 of Gastrophryne carolinensis. Lineage (NCBI taxonomy): Eukaryota > Metazoa > Chordata > Amphibia > Anura > Microhylidae > Gastrophryne > Gastrophryne carolinensis. Next base: position 404,689,866 of record CM051239.1, on the reverse strand, counting down.
AGCAGTGTGGTCCAGTGGGATTTCCCTTGGGTCTTCCATTGCCGCGAGGTTCCTACAATGTAATTTAGACAACAGAGAGAGGTGAAATAGAGAAGAGATGGATGGAATGTCATATAAGAGGATGGATGGAAGTGGGGAGAGGGAAAAGGACAGAGGAAATGGGGAACTGAAAGCTATAGAAGAGAAGAAGTAGAGAAAAAGGGGGATAGAGAGTGCCAATTGGAGAACGGAAAGGAATGGGGCTAGAAATGGATTCAGCTGTGAAAAGCAAGAAGGTGGAAAAGAGAGGGATGAAGATGTAGGGGAGGTGACAAGAGAAAGAAATTTGGAAAAGACAGATAGAGGGAAGCAGAGGAGTAACTAGAGGAGTAACTGAGCAAAGTTCAGGTTCGGGGACCCCATTGGAATCAATGGGAACCCGAAATTTTTTTTTGGGGGGGGGCAACAGGAAGCACGCTGCTGTAAAACTCACCTGAGCCCCACACAATCCCCTTCCTGTTAGCAGTGGCGTTTAAAATGGTCCACGACCGGGGCCACAGAAAAATGGCCACCACTCACCATGAGTGAGGACACTCCTAGTGCTAGCTGCCAGTGCTGGAACTAAGAGTGTCCTCACTCATGGGAAGTGGTGGCCATTTATCGAGTTTGGGACCTCGAACTTGCAAAGTTAGGTACAAACCTACCAATGTGTTATAGCTGTGGGTCCCATCTACTGAGAATTAAGCCTTTATACTCGAAGTACTATGTCCCATATAAGATGCTAAGACGTGCATAGGTCTAACACTGTCCCTAATCTGGATCCGCAGCTCTGATCCTGCCTTTATACAGGTCGGGTCCCATGTGGTGCCAGCCAAGCACAGCCATGTCAATATGACTCATGACACATGACTGTGATGGCTATGGAAGTCTCCACTGCCAAAAACCTTGTTGAATGGCTGAACTTCAGCCTTTCAACAAGCTTTAGTCGGCATCTGAATATGAACAGTAACTTCCAGGAGGAATCCGTGTCCATGTTTGGGCACCTGAACACCAGCTGTTCATGGGTTTGCTCTTCACTAATAACTGTGCCTTTGTCTCAAGCATGATGATGGCTTCCGATAAAAGTCCAAAAGCTGCACCATTAATGTGCATGATAACCCCTTGTAGGTATAGTTTATTGCCCCTGTGTCCTTTCATTATGTTTATGGCCAGGTTAGTGCAGTTTTATAGCCTCGGAATCCTCAGATCTTGGGATGGAGTTGCTGTTTGCACAGGTTTGGCGCCAGCAAACAGCTTGATCTAAACATGATATTGGTTAAGAATGTCAGTTTGGTCGGAGGTCTCACCTGAATTTATCTGCCCCCTTCATCTAAATGGAGGATTGTTAATCCAGGCTGTGCCCCACTCCCGATCTGGCCGGTATGGGTGACGTGTTTATTGCTCCACCTGAGGAAAGTGATGAGTCTTTTCTCAGGAATTCCTTTCCAAAAGATGTTTTGGCCTGAAGCTACTGCTGGAAGAATCCACTTGTCCGTAGCTTGTAGATGAATCATTGGAAGGCTCCCTCCCTTCATTCACCTCTGGGTGTCTGACATCAAAGTACAGCGTCACGGCAGAGCCAGAGAGTAGCTCCAGCCAAACACTTAAAATACACAGCTAAAACATGAGTGTTACGGCTGCTTACCTGCCAAAATCTTTGGTAATGCTCATCAAACCGGCATAACTACTAATAACCTGCTCAAGGGCCCAAGGAGAAGAGGGGCCTAGTCCAAACACTTTGGTAAACTGCTACAGGAGTTTTCAATTGAGCCAATGGAGATAGTTGAGAGCTTGCCCCTTTTTAGTCAATAACCACCTAATCTTATATTGATTACAATGATCATTTAGCTATGGATCATGTGGTTTGTAGTCACAGACAAACATAAAAGGTTGATGGCAGATGTGTATACTGTATGTTCTCTTTATCTTATCTTAAATGTATATGTATATATATGTATATAATGTATATATCTTTATCTTTTCTTATCTTATATGTATGCTTATCCCAGGCATGTTTAAATTCACTTAATGTTGATTCTTCACCTACCTAACATTGCTCCTGATCTTCCCCCCGACTAGCTTCAGGTTGGGCCCTCTTGTTGTTTCATTAAGTTTCTTCTTAAAAACACTTCCCTCCTGAAGCTTGAATAACTGTGGGGATCTATTATTATTATCTATTATTATAGGGCCCAGCTAAATGCTAGTGCTAGTTGATTAATAAAAATGGATGTTGATCACTGCTGGGATGCGTGCATGGGGCCATCTCAATTGCTAATTTCCCCACGTGGCTAGACCTCATTCAAGTCCTATTGGGTTTAACTACACCACCCTCCATCTGCGGTGCCGTAAGGACTCTAGTCAGATGACCATCAGGAGCCAATCACAGGGCTAGGTTTTGAAGAGGGAGCGAGGTGCAGGTAAGACAATCGAGACCTGCATGGGGTGTATACACGCACCTGTAATGAGGTCAGATGATATGGCCGTCTAAGCTGGTGAAATCTACAAAGAAGGAGGGGATAGTGGTGCCCATTGGTAAGCATGCCTTAATGCGGAACAAAACCCGCCATCGGCTGGCCTGGAATCTAGAAGATCCTGAATCAGGATAGCCTGATGTGTGAAACCCCCCCCAGGGCACCAGTAATCACTCACCATTTCCCAGTCCAATGGCGCATGCACAGGCTCTTGTCCAATCAGAGCCGCCCACTGAACTAACTTAATTCGGCAAGGCAGCTCTGATTATTTACTTTGGGGAGCAAGAGTTGACGCATCCCCTCACCATCAGGCTGTGCACACGCTTGTGCCATAGCCATTCAGATAGGCTGGGGCGCGAGAGCTCGGCAGCAAGTTCCCCATCAACTCTAATCAAAAGCACTCGCTGGATTACGTGACTTGGACAGGAGTCCGCACATGCACCGTTGGACTAGGAAGAGGTGAGTCTGAATGCGGTGATGGTGGGGTTTCACACAGTGGGGCATCCCAATTGCTGTGGTGGGTGAGGGGCAGGGCTATATGATGACTAAGGGCCACCAATGCTTTATGATTTACAGGTGGTTAGCTTTTTGATAAGGCCGGGGGGGGGGGGGGGTCCTTTCTATTGTTTGCCTCAGACATCCCTGTGAATGGACAGGCCCCTCATTACCCCATATTGGGCTCATATATGTTAGGGGGCACTGTCAGCTGATGAGGAAGATGCTCAGAATGGCACATACCGGTATGGGACAATAGTAGCACCATAGGATGGGTGAGGAGGGGGCATAACTTTTTCCTTCTCACACTGAGCGCTATTTTGCTTAGAAACTGCTGATCAGTTGATTCTCCCTGCAAAAGTGGGGGGCACACGCTTGGACCACTTGAAGTTTGGAAGTCTTGAACTGCAAATACTTGCAGTGTAACATGCTACCAGGGGTGAAGATAGTCTCTCTGCTGCCTGAAGCGAACTACTAACTTATTATATAGTAAACTACCTGTATATCAAATGAAGTTTATGCGTGGGGGAGGGGGGTCATCTGCAATCTGGATTCAACTCAATCTAAAATGGGTGCTGGATCACTTTATCTCCGTTATCACACTAATTAAGGCCCCACACACACCAATTAACCTCCTCAAGCTCACCAATTAACCTCACTCACAAGTTACCCCCCTCACACACATAGATCAACTTACCCTTTGACCTGCCATCCCCCTCAGAGACACAGATACATAAAACCAATATGTCAGCTCCCCCCAGTGCTAAAGCTTACCAGCTCACCTCCTACCCCAATGATTGAATGTATAAAAAACAACATGACACCATGCAGCTGCGGCCTAAACCACCAATTAACTTATAAAGGCATAGTAATATCAGCTGCCCTTACCCACTTTCCTCTGTATCGCATGTGCCCAACCTGCGGTCTAGGGGCCACATGTGGCCCTTGGAGCCATCTAATGTGGCCCCTGACCTGCTATGGGGAAAGTAGGAGGGCTAAATAGAACTGGCGTGTAAAGGTAATTAATAGGGATACTCTAAGGTTGGGCAGTTGTATGGAGAGTGATTGTGATAGGGGCCCATTGGCAAATAGAGGTGACAGGGGTGGCTTGGAGGAGCACAGTGACATTTATTGTAGCATTGTTGGAAGCTTAGATGGATGGAGTACTGGGAACATGGGTAAGATGTGGGACTGATGGGGAAGGGCTATTAATAAGGGACTCATCTATTCAGAAAGGTAAGCCAGTCGCCATGTGTTTTGCTAGCATGTGGGATTGTTACATATGAATGTAGGGGTGAGGTTGAAGGAAATACTAGTGGAGTTTGTGGAGACAGTGGGTATCCTGGATTTTGTAGAGATTCTTCATTAGGTTACTTATACACTTTGTGGCCCAAGACCAGATTCCAAATCATTTAAGTGGCCTGTGCTTGTCAAAAGGTTCAGCGCTCCTGCTCTAGATGGCATGGCCTGAGGTCCCCGCCTCATTACAGGTGCATCCCTGCATATGCCATACTGTTGCTTGCGGCATGTTCTCTGCTGGCATGATACATTGACTTCCTTAGACTTCATAGGTTCGTCACGCAAGTGTTTTCCACCATTTGGTTGTTGATGGATGACGGTCCAGTTCTTTTCTCATTGCATAAGCTGCACGTTTTCTTAAACTGTTTCGTCCACCTTTGTATAGGTGTGACGGTGAGGTGAGTATTTGGCAAATTTGGTCCGGAAATGTCTCTGACAATGTTGACGTTTTTTTGCAATAAGCTTTTACTTGTCGCCATTTTGCAGCTCCTATAGTGAGCATTTTGGAAAAAATTTTGGAAAAAAGGCAAATGTTTCAGGGTTGCCAAATGAAAATTGGAAGGTTACATTTTCAATTTATTTCAATATTAGTGACAGCAATTGCTGGTAAGTTTTTGTAGCATTTTTTGCATTGCCCTGGTCTATTGATTGCTAAATGCCTAATTAGTTGCAGCTCATATCATTCCTAAGATACTTTAGTGGATGACGCTGCTAGGTGGAGTGCAGGTGCCTGTCTTAGTTTGTATGAATGGTCACCTTCTGACCACAATGAGACCTTCTGTTGACCTGGGAAACAATCTTCTAAGTAGAGCCCCAGGCCGGCACTATTTACAGAGAATGACATGAGGAATGCAGCATCATTAGGCTCAATCAAGGGATTCACTTTACACCAAAGGCATGTGTGATATTATTATTATTGTTTATTTATATAGCGCCACCATCTTCCGTAGCGCTTTACAAAGTAGTCATTACAGACAGGGTAGAAACATACGGTACATATACTATTTCAAATGCAGTTTTACAGAGTTGACAATGGATATTCTGAGCACAAGATACAATAGGAAAGAGAGCCCGGCCCTTGCGAGCTTACAGTCTAAAGGAAGAGGGGTGAAGACGAGGGGGAAGGATCACAGTCAGTACTGAGCTTTGTGGCATGTGCCCTTTAGAAGATTGGTTAGGCCAGATTATATGCTTGTCTGAATAAGTGAGTTTTAAGAGCGCCTTTGAAGGTTTTGAGGGTTGTGGAGTGGCGGATTGGGTGTGGGAGGGCATTCCAGAAGATAGAAGTTGCACGTGAGAAGTCCTGGAGGCAGGCGTGAGAGGAGGTGACCAGGGTGGAGGACAAGAGAAGGTCGGCAGAAGAGGGGAGGCTGCGTCTAGGTTGATATTGTTGGATTAGAGATGAGATGTAGGGAGGGGCCTGGTTGGAGAGAGCTTTGTATGCGAGAGTTTTGAACAGGATTCGCTGTGGGACTGGCAGCCAGTGTAGGGATTGGCAGAGAGGCGCAGAACTGGAGGAGCGAGAGGAGAGATGGATGAGGCGAGCAGCAGAGTTCAGGATAGATTGGAGGGGTGCCAGTCTGTTAGTTGGTAGCCCACAAAGAAGGATGTTGCAGTAATCCAGTCGGGATATGACCAGGGCGTGCACTTGCATTTTAGTGGTGTCAGGTGAGAGGAAAGAACGGATGCGGGAGATCTTTTTACTTTCAATATTTTTATTTTATTTGACCAGGAAAAATGAGCAATACAGGCACGGCGATCAGCAGACCAAGTATAATGCAGAAGCCATCCCGCGCAGGGGAGGCAATCATGACAGAGCATACAAAGTTACAGCGTTCTATCAAATAGGAGAAATTCAATTCAATGAGACTGTCCAATACTATACAGCAATACAACCGCAATGGAACTATAGCGTCAATAAACTAACAATAGAACAACATCTGTCAGCATTGAGTCTTTATTCTCACTGCCTCCCGTGCCGGGGAATTAATTCCAGCATACACACCTGCCCTCTCACCGCAACCCGCCCCCCGCCGCCCCCCCGACCCCCCGGAGCCAGGCCGCCCAGCAGCCGCGGGGCGCACCCACCCCGGGACCCGAGAGACAGCGGCGCGGGGCAAGCCACCGCGCACGCAGCGAAGGAGTCATGAAACAAAAAAGAAAAAGAAAAGAACAAGTGGAAAAAAGGGGGGGGGGAAGAACACAGTGGTGTGAATGGGTAGGTTAGGATGGGGAGGAGAACAAAAAAGGGAGGGGGGGGGAACCTCGCAAAGCAGCCCGCATTAGTCAACTAGTTTAACATGCCCGCTGGCGCGTCAGGCCAGGAATATTGTATCCAAGGTTCCCAAGTGGAGAGGAACTTGTCCTGAGTATCGGCCAGGATACTTGAAAGTCTCTCGTTCACTAGAAATCCATTCATCCTAGCCGACACTTCTGACACCGGTGAAATCTGTTTTTTCCACCCTCTAGGTATAGTTTGCTTGGCAGCCAGCAGCAGGTATACAAATAGCTTATGCTGCTTGTGGGTGAGCTCTGGAGGTTTGCAGTGGAGGAGGGCCACCCAAGGATCTCTTTTAATAGTCGTCCGGAATATTTTGCCGGCTATCTTGTAAACTTGAGCCCAAAAACGGGTCAGCATAGGGCATGTCCACCAAATATGGAGGAAGGAGCCCTCCGTACTACAGCCTCTAAAGCAAGTATTGGCTTGTCCCGGGAACATTCTACCAAGGCGGCTTGGTACCAGGTACCATCGGTATAGAACTTTGTAGGCCGTTTCGGTCGTCAAGACGTTTATAGAGCATGAAGAAGCGGCTTTCCAGATATCCGTCCATCCCCCCCCCCCCCCCAGGTTGCATGGGCCCAAATCACGCTCCCACCTATCGATGTGCACATGTGTGCCTACCCCCACGGTATTTAACGTAGAATATAGCAAAGATATTGTCCCCCTACAGAATGGCTCCTCTCCGCAGACTCTCTCAAAGGGGGTACATCTCCGGAAGGGCAGCCCCAATCTAATTAAGGGGGACAACCAGTGTTTTAGCTGTAAGTACTGGAACAAGACCCCCTGAGGAGCATCGTACTTATCTCTCAGGGTACTGAAGGACATAAGACCATCTTCCGAGAGGAGGTCCCGCACCCTAAGCAAACCATGGTCCATCCACCACTTAAAGGACAATCTATTATCTAAGCCCGGGGGGAATGCCGGGTTGCCCCAAAGGTGTGCTAAGGGAGCGTGGGGGGACATCAGGGAAGCAGAGTATTTTACTGAGTCCCACACCGAGAGGGAATGCCTCATCAAGGGGCTAAGTGTCTTGGGTCTAGATGCCGGGTCCATCCAGAGAAGGCCATCTATAGGGGTCGGGGAGGAGTTCGGGAGTTCCAGGAAGGTCCAAAGGGGGGGCTTTGAAAGGGAGTGCATGGGGATCAGTTGGGATATCTGGGCAGCCTTATAATACATGCTAACATTAGGGACCCCAAGCCCTCCCGAAGATCTGTGACTGAGCATTGTACGCCTAGGTACTCACGGGCGCCTGCCAGCCCAGATGAAGGCTAAGATTTTTTTCTGCATTGCACGCAGCCTAAAGGATGGGCTCGAGACCGGCAGTGCTCTAAAAAAGTACAGAAGCTTAGGGAGAATGGACATCTTAACTGCACTGATACGGCCCAGCCAGGAAAGTGAATACGGCATCCAGGTTTCAAGCTGCCGTGCCAGGGACTTAAATAAGGGTGGATAATTAGCCCCGTAGAGATCTTCGTATCTCCCCGGGATCCGTATCCCCAGATATGGGAGTGGTTCCGTCGACCATTTAAAGGGGAAATTCGATTTAATTTGAGCTACCAGCTCGGGTGCCAGGGACACATTTAGCGCCTGAGATTTGTCGCTATTTATAGTCAAACCAGAGATGCGGGCAAAGTGGTCTAGCATCTGATATGAATTTGGAAGAGAAGTAATTGGTTGCGTGACCACCAGCATGGCATCATCCGCGAAAAAGAGAGCCTTGTGTTGAACTCCCGCGACCTCCAGCCCCTTAACGTTCTGGTTCTGCCTAAGTGCTAGACCCAGAGGCTCCAAAGCCATTATAAAAAGGATCAGAGAGAGGGGGCACCCCTGCCTAGTATCTCTGAAAATGCGAAAGGACTCTGAGTTATAACCTATGTAACGTACTCGCGCCGACGGAGCATTGTAGAGGGCCCTAATCCAATCCAGAAATCGCTGCCCGAAACCCCACCTCTGTAACACCCAAAACAGGTAATCCCAGGAGATGGCATCGAAGGCCTTCTGGATATCTAGGGACAACAGAAAAGCCGGGATATTCCTTATCCGGCATGGTGGACCAGGTGGGCCGCCCTCCTAATATTGTCTCCAGCCTGCCGAGTCGGAACAAAGCCCACCTGATCTCTGTGTATGATACCCTCCAGGAATGTGTTCAGTCTACCCGCCAATACCTTGGCCAACAACTTCACGTCAGTGTTGATTAAGGATATCGGCCTGTAATTTGAAACTAGCAGACCGTCCCTATCAGGCTTGGGTATCATGCAGATGTCCGCCAGCAAAGCGTTCGGACCCATGGATGACTCCGCACACATAGCGTTGAAGAGGTTGGCCAAGTGAGGCGCCAGGAGGGGTGCAAATTTCTTATAGTAGAGGCCACCAAACCCGTCCGGCCCTGGGGTTTTGGAAGCCTTGGTAGCCTTAATGGCCAGTAGAACCTCCTGGGGGGTGATGGGAGATTCCATCAGGTCCAAATGGTCCTGAGCAATGGGTGGTAACTCAACGTGCTCGAAGAATTTCTCGAGATCGGCATTGCCGGCTCTCGGGGAGGCCGAGTACAGATTCGAGAGAAAATCCCGGAAGGCTCCAACAATCTTGTCCGGATTAGCCGTGACTGAGCCCTGCGCGAGTTTAAGCTTTATCGGCTGTCGGCGCTCCAGGTCGGCCGCACGTAGCTTCCGGGCCATCATAGTGTCGGGCTTATTGCCCCTAGCATAAAATTTTTGCCTGGCCCAGCGAAGCCTTTTCTCAGCCTGATCATCTAGAAGCACGTTGAGTTCCGTTCTAAGGCTATCTACAGCTTTCTTGTTCCTAGAAGTTGGGGTTGTCTTCCAGCGCAACTCAGCTTGTTCATAACGCAACATCAACTCCTTCAGCCCCTGCTGCCGCTCTTGTTTCCTATGGGAAGCTATACCTATAATGTTGCCACGCATAACCACTTTTTGAGCCTCTCAAAGTGTAATCGGGGAACGGACAGATCCCGTATTCAGTACAAAATAATCTTTAAGGGCCCCATGGATCCTTGAGCAGGTATCTTGAGAACAAAGGAGGGAATCATTGAGCCTCCAATTGAAAGATCGTCTGGTTGGAACCAGCAGATCAGCTACCACCATCACCGGACTATGGTCTGACCAGGTCGAACTATAGATTCTGGAGTTGACCATGGCCGGGAGGATAGATTGGGGGACGAAAATGTGATCGATCCTGCAAAAGGAGCCATGGGGGTTAGAGTAGAATGTGAAATCCCTAGTGGTGGGGTTCCTCTCCCTCCAAACATCACACAGGCCGGCAGCATCTAAAAGGTCCCTAAAAGCAACAGAGTGGGGGTCTGGCTCCTCCATCGCGCTCACCTTTTGGCCCGTCCGGTGTCTATCCGCCTTAGGGTCCAGTACCATGTTCGAGTCTCCACCCATTAGCAAGACACCTTTAGTGTTATTTCTGATGACCGTCAATAGGTGCTTAAAAAAGCGTGTTTGAAAGGAATTAGGAGCATAGTACGTCACCAGGGTGAGATCAATATCGTAAAGAGATCCCTGTAGCAAGACATACCTACCAGTCGGGTCAATGATTTCCTTGGAGCAAATGAAGGGAAAATTTTTCCTAAAAGCTATCAGAACTCCCCTTTTCTTTTCCCTAGCGCAGGCCATATGGGATACGGGGTAGTGGTGGCTTAGGTACTTTGGTCTAGAGTGGGTCGAAAACCTGGTTTCTTGGAGGAACAATATATCCGCCTTACATGATTTGTAGTAGTGAAAGGCTTTACTCCTCTTAACGGGGCTGTTGAAACCCTGGACATTGTGAGAGATTAATTTAACCGTCAGTCCCACCATTGGGCAAAGTTTTCACCTGAGTAGACAAAGGAAGCAGGCTGGATGCGAGTGGGGTAAGGGAGGAGAGGGATGGTAGGTGGGGGAGAGGAAAGGGGGGAGCCAATTACAGTATACAAAAGGAAACTTAACATTCTAAACCTTATACACTTATCATAAAACAGTAAGGACCGGAGTCCAACAAGACCCTCTGGGTCAAGAACGACCCAAAAGATTCCTGCCAAGGCAGAAAGTTGTCCAGGTACTGGGGGTAAAGGCATCCCAGCCCGGGACAACTCGTACAATGTGGGGGGTTGGTACTCGGAGACACAGGCCTCTACCCCGATACAGAAAACGGCAGCCAGGTACGGGACAGCGAACGCCAACACTTTGACTCAGCAAATGGGAGGGAAGAGGTCTGCCCTCCGTGCCCGCCCATTCGACCCAAGTGGGAGGGGGGGCGGCCATGGCATGCAATGGGTCACCTCACATCACCGCAGGCCGTCCTGGGCACAGGGCCCTAGAGCCACTGTACTCCGAGGGCCAAAGGCAGAAACCCATCCACCATCAGGCGGGCGGGAGAATCCCCCATTTACGCCACCAAAAAGAACAATCAAGAAAAGATTACAGCACTAAACCCGTCATCGTTGACATGTAACTTGCAAAGTTAACTAAATAACGCATATAACCAGCAGTAACTCCGGAGGTGGGGGTAGAAGGCGTGACCCAGGAAAACTGGAATGGGAAACCGCGTATGGCCAACAGGGCTCCCCCAAAATCAGGAACTAGAACATGGTTTACCAACTCCAACCCGCTCCGACGCCAAGAGGCCTCAACCCGGATCCGAGACGGAGCAGGGCTGGAGACCAATCCCCCGGTCCCGCCTCCTCCGCGGGCGAACCTTCTCCCATATGGGCTGCAAAGACTGGCGCTTGGGCCCCCATTGGGCTGCCCTATCAGGCGCAGCCACAAGCGGATCAATTAAGGGTATACCAAGCTCCCGGATGAGGTTCTGGAGCTCACCGGGGGAGCCAGCAGCACATTGCCGACCCGCATGAGAGAACATTAGCTTAAAAGGGAACCCCCAGCGATACCTGATACCATGTGACTTCAAAACGTCCAGCCCCGGCTTCATCTCCCGCCGCCGCTGGAGCGTCTGAGGGGCGACATCTGGGAATATCTGATAGGCGTGATTCTGGAAAGAAAGGTTAGCCTTCGCCCGTGAAGCCTCCAGGATGGCCTCCTTTGTACGATAGAACGTAGGTCTAATGACGATGTCCCTGGGGCGACCGTCCGATCTTTTTGGGCCCAAAGCCCTATGAGCTCTATCCAATTCCAGGCGATCAACTGGCATAGAAGGGAGCAGTTCCTGAAGTAACGCTGTGACCGTAGCAGGGACATCTTCCACAGACTCCGGCAGACCCCGGATCTGGACGTTTTCTCTCCTAGATCTATTTTCAAGGTCTTCTAGCTTTTGTTGAAGTAGGGTCACCTCTTCTCGCACAGCCGCGGCGGCAGACTCACTGGAATCCAGGGCCGTCACTATTTCATCCACTCTCCAACATGTTGATCCGGTCTCCCAGATCTCTGATGTCGCTGGCGGAACTGGCGGAGAGTTGAGACATTGCTGCGGCCAGTTCTTGTTGCAATAACAGCTTAAATTTGGCCAGCAACTGCTCGTCGCGGACAATAGGATCAGCTGGGCAGGGGGTCCCATGGGCACTCCGCAGGTCTCCCTCCTGGGCATTGTCGACCAGAGGCTGAGAAAGATCACTGCTGCCCAGCCTGGGGGTCTCTTCAAATATTAATGGAAAGTCTCTGCTGCCAGTAAGGGACAGGGGTGAGCCACCGATCACGCTGCTGGTGGGGCCGGACGGGCTCAGATGTGGGGGCCCAACACCTCCAGGGCTCCCCCTCGACTGAGAGCCACACTGTGGGGATTGAGGATCTTTTGTTCCTGCTTGGTGCTGTGGGCCATACTGTGGCCATGATTGAAGGGGGGGGGGGCTGCAGCGAGTTGTTCAGGGACGCAGCCTGAGGGTGTGGGGATGTCTGTAGGGGTGGAAGCTCCGTTCTTGCACCCACCCTCCAACTCTCGCCAGGCCCCGGGTCCTGAGGGTGTCCCGATGGGTCCGGTGACAGGGCCACACCAGCAGCCTCCCCGGGTGGCAGAGGCGAACAAGGCGGCTGCGGGGACAGCCGCCTCCCGCTCACGTGGTCGGGGCTGCCCTCCGCTCCTACCTCTTCCTCCGGCTCCCGGTGTGCGCCCTGCAAGGCAGGTGAGGTCAGACCTGACGGGCCCGGCAAGCATCCACGCTGCGGCTCCCGTCCAGTGCCAGGGTGGTGGGCAGCCTGCGTCTGGGGCCTCAGCTCCGCCATAATGTCTGGCTGGCGGGAGCATGCGGCGCTCTTCCTCTCCCCGCCCGTCCTCCGCTCCTTCGCTTTAACCCCACTTTTGCCCATCTGCGGGTCTGGGTGGGTAGCAGGGGGTATCTGCTGCAAATCTGGCGGCTGCCAAAGCTAAACGAAGCCTCTGTGGGGTAGGATCTGTGCTCCAAGGCGCCGAGCACTAAGAAGAAGCAGCCATCTTCTTCGGTGCCTGGCCACGCCGCGGGAGATGTTTTTAAGTTGGAGGCGACAGGAGGTGGCCAGGGAGTGAATGTGTGGTTTGAAAGAGAGGACAGAGTCCAGAATGACTCCCAGGCACCGAGCTTGGGGAGTTGCTGTTATTGTGTAATTGTTGACAGAAATAGACGTGTTAGAGGGGGGAGGGGAGTTAGAGGGTGGGAAAATGACCAGTACTGTCTTGTCCATGTTTAGCTTGAGGTAGCGAGATGACATGAATGAAGAAATAGCTGAGAGGCAGTTGGGGAGGCGATATAGGAGAGAGGAGAGATTGGGGCCTGAGAGATATATCTGAGTGTCATCCGCATAGAAGTGGTATTGGAAGCCTAGTGAAGTTATAAGTTTGCCAAGGCCATAGGTGTAGACTGAGAAAAGTAGGGGGCCTAGGACAGAACCTTGCGGCACACCAACAGAAAGGGAACGTGAGGATGTGTTAGAATAGAATATACTGAATGATCTGTCAGAGAGGTAAGAGGTGAGCCAAGAGAGTGCAAGCCCTTGAACCCCAAGAGAGGAGAGAATATCAAGAAGCAGAGAGTGGTCGACAGTATCAAAGGCTGAGGAGAGGTCAAGAAGGATGAGGATGGAGTAGAGACCTCTGCTTTTGGCAGTGAGCAGATCATTGGTGACTTTGGTGAGGGCAGTTTCAGTGGAGTGGTTACGGCGGAATCCTGATTGTAAGGGGTAATCCTGATATTACAGATATTTCTTTACTACATGAAATATGGGGAAAAAAATTAAATGCTTTGGATCTGTATTGGAATACTGGGGAGCGACCAAGGGGGTAGAAGAGGGTCTGACCCCCTAGACCGGGTGGAGCGCAGCAATGGCCACTATTTACATTAGGTAGAGGCAGTGTAAGGCATCCCAAATACAGGCAGTGTGAGGCATCCCAAATACAGGCAGTGTGAGGCATCCCAAATACAGGCAGTGTGTGCGGGCATCCCAAATACAGGCAGTGTGAGGCATCCCAAAGGTGAGATATAAAAGTACAGTGGTGCTAAATCACCCTCTTGGTAGAAAAGTGAAGGGCACTTTTTACACCTGGCACTGAATCACTTTTTCAGCATAGAACCAGGTACAAAAAGTCTTTGAGGCTGATTCACTACTAGCGCCACGTATTGCCAGATGAGCATCTGTATAGCTGCACTTAGAGCGACCGCTAGTAGACGCTGTAGTGCTGTAACAGATCGTCTCGGATGCTGTAGCAACCTGGTCGGCATTGATGAATGTGATGTATGTTGGACGCTCTAACACCAGTACAGTGCTGCAGTGAGAGAGAGGCAGCCTCAGCTCAGTGCGTCTGGCACTCGGTGCTCCACACCATATTCAACAAAAAACTACACACACAGCGTTGGCGCTCTAAAGCTGGGCACTGTAGCATAGAGCACCAGACGCTGTGTGATTAATGTCTGTTTTTGAACACATATCCACCTGTAACAAAGCGAAAACATCTGGAATGACATTGTTTTAACACTGTGACAGACCTGTAATGACAATTCTGCATAAACATAAATAAAATGCATAAAATGTATAAAAGTGTTTGTTTGCAGCCAGGAGAGGTCACACAATGATTTGAGCAAAAAAAAAAAAAACATATAAATTGCCAAACACAAGATTTATACACAACTAACGAAGCCCCATTGAAATGTATGGGAGAGCGACAGGTAGCGACAGGTAATGCCTGGCGCTCTAGAACCTAGAACACTGAGCCGCCTGTAATAATACATCGGATGCTACATGGCGCTGTTAGAGGCGCTCACCAGATTCGCTTTCTTAAATGTGGTTTTGCGCACAGCGCCCGGCGTACACCAGACGCTGCCTGTCGCTATGAGGCACTACCTGGCGCTATCCCTTCTAAAATAACACCATTTGTCTACCTAGGGGATGATTCAGCACCAGCTGGATAGAAAACTTTTTTAAAATGGTGCTGGATCAATGCCATATAACAAATCTACACGGGCAGGCTGATTCATTACTAACGCCAGGTAGCGACAGATGAGCGTCTGTAGAGCAGATTTCATAGCGCTCGCTAGTCGTCGCTGTGCTCGCCCATGGATCATTGTTTCAGAGCGCCTCAGCCGCTGTCCGGCATTGATGAATATAATGTGTGAGTCGCAGTACTACACTGTATGGGAGCGAACGGTAACGCCAGCTCAGTGCGACTGACATTCATCAAAAAAACAGCCTCAAACAGGGCTGGCGCTCAAATTCATGTAGTTGTAGCCCATAGCGCCAGAGGCTGTGTGATTAAAGGCTGTTTTTGAACATGTATCCACTAGTAACAAGGTGAAAACATATGGAATTACATTGTTATAACATTGTAACATGAACACTTTAATACCAGACATGTAAGGACAATTCTGCATAAAAATATTATTAACCAAAAAAGTTTTCAAAAAAGTTTTGAGTTTTTTTTAAGAAAAAAAAAAAATTGATATCAGGAAAGGGATTTAAGGATCGTCCATTGAAATGTATGGGAGAGCGCCAGGTAGCGCCAGGTAAGACGTGGCGCTCTGCAAGGCAGAACACCGGCACTGTATGCTGAGCTTGGGATAATGATGAATCGGATGCTACGAATCGGATGGCGTTGTTCTAGTCGCCCACCATATTCGGCTTCATAAATGTGGAATAGCGTGCCATCTCCGGTGTTCACCTGCCGCTACCTGGCGCTATCCCTTCATGAATAAGGCCCTTATTCAAAACAGCTAATGCTTCGAAACAATTCACTCAGTACTTTCCCTTAAGCAGTATTGCTGATCTTTCAGGCTTGATTGGCTCTGTGCTGCCATGGCGCTGCCTGTTGATTAGAAGTTGGATTTTGTGGCTTTTGGAGGATAAACTGTCTTCTGCCATAAACAGGCCTCTATTTTACATAAGAAAAATGAATATGATGTGTGAGTCACAGTACTACGCTGTATGGGAGCGAACCTCAACGCCAGTTCAGTGCAACCGACTCACACCACATTCATCACAAAAACAGCCTCACACAGTTCCGGCGCTCAAAATCATGTAGTTGTAGCCCCAGCGCCAGAGGCTGTGTAATTAAAGGCTGTTTTTGCACATGTATCCACTAGTAACAAAGCGAAAACACATGGAATGACATTGTTATTACACTGTAACATGAACACTTTAATACCAGACTTGTAAGGACAATTCTGCATAAAAATATTATTAATCAAAAAAGTTTACAAAAATGTCATTTTCTTGCCCAGGATACATGTCAGAAGGTTTGTGTTTTCTTTTTTAGGGAACAAAAAAATTGGGATCAGGAAAGGGATTTAAGGATCGTCCATAGAAATAAATGGGAGAGCGCCAGGTAGGGACAAGTAATATGTGGCGCTCTGCAAGGATGAACGCCGGCGCTGTACACTGAGCCTGGGATAATGATGAATCACACGCTACATGGCGTTGTTCCAGTCGCTCACCAGAATCGGCTTCATAAATGTGTAATTGCTGCCGTATCCGGCGTTCACCTGCCGCTACCTGACGCTGTACAGGCACTACCTGGCACTATCCTTTCATGAATAAGGCCCTTAGGCCCTTATTTAACAAGGGATTGCGCCAGGTAGCGACTGGTGAGCGAACGGTAATGACGGTCACCGCCACGAGAACGCCGGCTCCCCTCC
This sequence comes from Gastrophryne carolinensis, assembly GCA_027917425.1. Taxonomy (NCBI): domain Eukaryota; kingdom Metazoa; phylum Chordata; class Amphibia; order Anura; family Microhylidae; genus Gastrophryne; species Gastrophryne carolinensis. The sequence continues at coordinate 404,673,251 of CM051239.1, read as the reverse complement.
ACAATCACACATTTATCAAGCCGATCCTGCTTAGCGACTGAGATAGCGCCAGATAGCGACTCATTCATCATTATTCCAGCCTCACCCCACAGCGACCTTGAACAGCGCCAGGTATGACCTCTCGCTACCTGGCGCTCTCCAATGCATTTCAATGGAACAATCTTTAAATATTAATAATTAATTGTTAATAATTTTTTTTTTTTAATGTGAAAATTTCTGTTACCACTTCTGCCATGTTAGATATTTTTTTTAAAGTAAGAAAAAAAGAAAAAAAAATTGTGCAGAATTGATATTACAGGTCTGATATTAATGTATTCATATTACAAAATGTTTTTATAAACTTGTTTTTTTTGGTTTCCCAAAATATGGTTGTTTGGGGGTTAAAAAACTACTTTTAACCCATCGCCGCCAGCGCTCTGGGGTTTAAACATGCATTTCACAGCGCGAGAATTTTTGAAGCGTGATTTGTTAATGAATATGGTGGGGGCCGGTCGCTATGGCCATTCGCTATCATGCGCTCCCATACAGCGCGGAACCTGTCAAATAGCGACTCATCACCTTGTATTCAACATTACTGCAAACCGACTGAGTCGCTATCAACAACCGAACAACGGCCAAGCACAGCGACTACTAGCGGGCGCTGTGAAAATACTGCTACAGTCGCTCAACTGTCGCTACCTGGCGCTATTAATAAATCAGCCTCCCCGTACTAATAATACACAACTAATACATACTAACACAAAAAAGGCCTAATTACTCACAATCCCTACAAATATACAATATATAAAAGAGGCTTTTCTTTCTGCAGTTTCTTGTTGACTTTCAAACTGTGTTTTCCTTATTATAAAAGCACCATAACGGCAGCCAATAAGCTTTATCTATACTCGGTCATGGGTAGTTTACTTCCTTCCATTGAGATGAGATTATAATATAATCCAGTGTGGGAACTGGACACACATGAGTGGGGGGCTGCATCCTTCCTGAATGACACATGACACATCCATCAAGGCTGGATTTAGGGGTCACCCCACCCAGGCACCCTTTAATCATGTCACCCTTTTCATACCAAAACACACCTATTAGTTAAAGTGATATTTCAGGAATAGACCACTGTATCGGGCTACTTCATGGTTTACAGTTTTACCCACATGATTTCTTCTCTGAAGCATGTGGGCGTGGCCCTTGGAGCTGTGATATTACATAACAATCAGCATAATGGGTGGGGCGGTGCTGGGAATGAGAGCGCTTGCTATGAGGAGGGGGGTGGGGAGAAGCTGAATTTGAATGGCAGCTCTGAGAGTGCCAATCAAGGCATCAATACAGAGGGGGCGTGGTCTGGACTATCTCCTGGAGCTAGCATTGGTGGCCCTTATTGGCGGGTGGTGCTGTGGAGGCAGATAAGGAAGTATATTTTCTCATTCAGGACGCAGAGCTGAGAGGATGCACAGTGCTGGAGGAAGGCTTGGCAAGATAAGATGCTGTTTATGTTTTTTAACCTTTCTGAAAAATCCCTTTCAAGAGGGACATCGGGGGAGGTTAAAACCTTTCCCAAACCCCACCGATCTTCTGCCCCCCCCCCCCCCCCGAGTTTACCTTTGGGCAATATTTACTCACCTCCATCTTCTGGGTCCCTCGGTTTCTGGGCAACCTTTCGAAGGGGGGCGCCATCTTGCATCCCATCAGGCACTGCACTTGCCCCCCCCCATCTTGCGCCTTGAATAGGATGCAATGGAGCTTCCCAAAATCCTGGGAGACTTCACTGAGCTGAGACATTGATGAGCATGGCTTTGGCTTGTCAGTTAGGGATGGCTAAGCAGACAGCGGGGTGAGGATCAGGCCCTGAAGCAGACGGATGTCTGTACGGGTAAGTAGGTAAGTAGGGGTTGATGGGGGAGGGGGGAATCTGACCCTTTTTATTTTCGGTCCGATGTTGTAACGTTTACTGTCAGAAAATGAGTGCACCATAGGGCATCTTGGACCGAATCTAGAGGCTGATGAAAAGACTAAAAGGGGGAAATGTTATTCACACCTTTATATTTCTATTGAAAAGGCAAACTTCTTTGAGAGTTGAGGTTTACAATGGATCACCTGGTTGCCATGCAGCCCCTCCCGCTGGCTACCGGCCAGGGTGCTAAATTCTGAATGGCCACCCTCTGGCTATTGCGAGATACCCTTGGCACACCCCTTCAATGCAATGAATGGTGCAGACATGTGGGGGCAGAAACGCAGCCCCCAGGACGCAGCAGAAAGAGACAGCGCACTGCTGGAAGTCGGAATTGCTTCATGATAAGTATACAGATGCCGGCGGGGCTCAGAGAAGCTGCAGGTCAGCACCAGACCTGCACAGGTGAGCAGCGGGGGGGCAAAGTATAGGTAAGTATAGGCTTTCATTTTTGGCCCAGATAGTTTCTTTAAAGTGGATACCACAGCGGCTCTGAGCGCTCTGATTGGACAAGCGCCCGCGTAGGAGCGGTGGCGGGCCCCACCGAAGTGGACCAAAACCCAGGATAGTGAAAATCCTGGGTGTTGGTCCACTTTAAACCGGACCTTCACCTTGAATAAGAACATATTGTATATGTTTCCCACACCCTGTACATACAGATTGCTCACATTAAAAATCATCCTACCTGCATCTACTGCATGTTATGAGCCTTTAGACATCTAAGATGGCGGCTCATGGAGCATCAGGCAGCCTGCAAACAGGAAGTGTCTTCTGACTGTCGCTCTGCATTCTGGGATTGCTGTCCTTTTCCTGACCCCAGCTCTGCTCTGCCTGTGCAAAGCACAGCTATAACCCCGCCCCCCCCCCGCTCTCCCCTCCTTGGAATGTGATGTTTCTGAGGCAAGATGGCAGCACCCATATCCTAGAGTCCTGAACAGTTGCAGTTGCAGCCCGGGAAGAATAATAAGTGACTAAAGACGTAAAATGTATTCATTTTGCTGGGAAATTGTTTTGTTAAAGGTTTGGGCCTTTTCAAGAAATGATGTTGAAGGTCTGGTTTAAGATATAATAAAGTTTTACTTTAGAAAGTTTTAGGTGACAGTTATGTTCTAACTTCCTCCCTTAAAGAGAAGCAATCACCTGTGTAGAGATTAGAAGATCTTCCTCTTTGTGGGTCCTCCCTGGACTCACCTAGCCAGCACCTTCCTGCATCCCTGCTCTCCTCCGGCTAATGCGGGTGTCAGGCATTTCAGAATGGAGGAGCGTCTAGCGTCTCACACTCACTATTCATCCTGGGTACGCCAGAGCAGGAAAGCAAAGAGGAGCGCAGGCCACTGATTGGCTGGCAGCCCGCTTTTGTGCTGTAGGATTGCCGGAGAGGTGCTTTTTTAAAGTGGACCAACACCCAGGATTTTCACTATCCTGGGTGTTGGTCTACTTCAGCGGGGCATCCGAGATCAGGATGCCCCGCTGTGTGAAACCCCCCCAAAAGCCCCAAAAAACTTACCTTTTCAGCGACGGACAAGCGACAGACAAGCCGCCTCCGCCGCCTCCCGCTCGTCCCTCTTAGCAGTGCGCGCGCCCCCAAAAGCCCAAAAAAACTTACCTTTTCGGCGACGGACAAGCGACGGACAAGCCACCTCCGCCGCCTCCCGCTCGTCCCTCTTAGCAGTGCGCGCGCCCAGCTGATCCGTCGCCGATAAGGTAAGGTTTTTTGGGGGGGTTTCACCCCGTGGGACATGCCCCGCGGTGGGGGAGGTGATCGGCCCGGGAATCTTATAGATTCCTGGGCCGATCACCCCTGGGTGTTGGTCCACTTTAAAGAGATCCCAAGGATTTTACACACAGGCGCATCCTGCTGGAAAGAAACAAAACCCTTGAAAACCCCAGGATTTGTTCCTCTTTAAAATGGACCAAAACCCAGGATTTTGACTCTCCTGGGTTTTGGCCTTGCCCCTGGGGCACCCACATCAGGGCTGAGTGAAACCCCCCAGGTTGCCCGAATAAACTCACCTCTTTCCGGTCCCATGACACATGCCCATCCAATCAGCACGATCTGAGCGGCCGCAATCCCCCTATAGCGCGCCCGTGCTGGCCATTCACAAATGCCTGGCACGGACACAGGTCCAGCTAAAGGGACAGCGGGGATGCAGCTGCTGCGCGCCATGCGCCGTTGAACCGGGAACAAAGGTGAGTTTTCAGGCGACCTGAGGGGGTTTCACACAGCGGGACACTCCCGATCGGGGTGCCCTGGGGGGGAGTGAGTATGCCTGCCCTGGAGTCTCAGACACACCTGGGTGGGTTTTGGTCCTCTTTAACTGAATCACATTCTATTTATACTTGAGGCCTCTTTTTAAGTAAAGCAGCAGTCTTAATTTTCATTAAATATTTTAAGATGAGTTTACTGAATCAAGGACTTTTATTGTGCATAGATGGCCACTATATGCTTGAGCACACACAAATATATATATTGTAAGGCCTGCGCCTGTTCAGACGCCAAGTCTAATCTATATCTACACACTTTACCTGTAGTCGTGCCCCTGCTTGCCCAGGAAGCTAATTGTGTTGTCCAATGATTGCCCTCTAGGATTTAAAGGGCCAGTCAAGCCAGACGCCCCTTTTTAACAGCAGGGCAGGGGGATATATAAAAGAAAATACTCCAGTGCCGATGATAGGGCAATTTCAGTGCTGGGCGTCAACATCTTTCCTCCAGCTGCTCATGGTGCCCTAAGCGCGTTCCCCACTCTATGCACAGCAAGTGAATGGACGGATGGGGGCACACACAGCGTGGGGAACACACAACGCGAGCGGCTGGAGGAATCATCATCTGTGATGGAGGTAAGTGGGTTTTTTTCTGTAACCCTTTAAAAATGGTCCATCTGGCTGGACTTGCCCTTTAAAGTAAAAAAAACCCAAGTCAAAATGACTCATCTCTGGGTAAAGGCATTGTATGCATTTATGGTGCTTCTATGATTGTGCACACATAGGAATTTAGGCCCTTATTTATGAAGGAATAGCGACAGGTAGCGACTGGTGAGCGACCGGTAATGACGGACCCCGCCACGAGAATGCCGGCTCCCCACCACAATCACACATTTATCAAGCCAATCCTGCTTAGCGACTGAGATAGCGCCATATAGCGACTCATTCATCATTATTCCAGCCTCAGCCCACAGCGCCAGCGTCCGAACTTGAACAGCGACAGGTATGACCTCTCGCTACCTGGCGCGCTCCAATGCATTTCAATGGAACAATTAATTGTTATTAATTATTATTATTTTTTTTTTTAAATGTGAAAAATTCTGTGACCACTTCTGCCATTTTAAATAATTTTTTTAAGGTAAAAAAAAAAAAAAAGTACAGAATTGATATTACAGGTCTGATATTAATGTATTCATATTACAAAATTATTTTAAAAACTTGTTTTTTTTTTGGTTTTCAAAAATATGGTTGTTTGGGGGTTAAAAAACTACTTTTAACCCATCGCCGCCAGCGCTCTGGGGTTTAAACATGCATTTTACAGCGCAAGAATTTTTTGAGCGTGATTTGTTAATGACTATGGTGGATGACGGTCGCTCTGACCAGTCGCTATCATGCGCTCCCATACAGCGCGGAACCTGTCAAATAGCGACTCCTCACCCAATATTCAACATTACGGCAAACCGACAACCGAACAACGGCCAAGCATAGCGACTACTAGCGGGCGCTCTGAAAATGCCGCTACAGTCGCTCAACTGCCGCTACCTGCCGCTGTTAATGAATCGGCCTCCCCGTCCGCATTTAACCCATCCATGCAGTGATACAAACACCAGCAGTGAGTGTACACCTGCCCGGAGCATTAGGCTGCCTTAATTACAGTGTCTGGGGAGCAGTTGGGGGGTTAGGTGCCTTGCTCAAGAGCACTTCAGTATTATAACTGTGGAAAGGAAGCAGTGGGCACATTCCACATGCTATGGGAGTGCAGTATACTTAAAAATTTGGGCAATTTATCAAATATTCATTGAGACCACAATAGCAAGAGGATGCACTGCTTATATGAGAAAATTAATGTGTGCTCACTTCGAAAAAACTGTACCCCAGACAAAAAAGTTTTTGGGAGTGGACGTGCATTAGGCGTGCACTTCCTCCGATGAAGAAGCACCACGACTACCATAAATAATACAACACTTTATTGATGCAAAAAGAGGCTAAAAACATATAACACAAGGCCTGTTAAAACCAACCGTTATGACCATAATTATACAATAAATGATGCCCAAAACAGGGCTATCTAGTTTATACCACATGGGTGCATGGCCTCAAATATTAACACCCTAAATCAATCCTTTTGTGCCAGCACAAAAAATATATAAAGCATAAGAAACACTAAGAAATCCTGAAAAAGTGCAAAAAAAACTAGATAATCATACTATCTATCAATCAGTGTAATACATAACCACAATATATATATACAAAAACACAGACATCATGTATCACGGGGAGGCCGATTCATTAATAGCGCCGGGTAGCGACAGATGAGCGCCAGTAGCGTGATTTTCTCAGCGCCAGCTAGTATTCGCTGTGCTTGGCCGGGGTTTGCTTGTTGACAGCGACTCAGTCGGTGTGCGGTAATGTTGAATACGGGCTTAGGGGTCGCTGTTTCACAGGTTCCGCGTTGTATGGGTGCGCCTGACAACGAATGGCCAGAGCGAACGGCTTGCTGCAGATTCATTAACAAATCACGCTCCGAATTTTTTAGCGCTGTGAATTCCTTGTTTAAACCCCAGAGCGCTGGCGGCGATGGATTTAAAATAGTTTTTAACCCCCAAACAACCATATTTTTTGATTGAAAAATTATACAAGTTTTTATAAACATTTTGTAATATGAATGCATTAATATCAGACCTGTAATATCAATTCTGCACAAAATCTTTTTTTTTTTATTTTTACCTTAAAAAAAAATCCTAACAATTTTTGACATTAAAAAAAAAAAATCATTAATAGCAATTAATTATGATTAATTAAAGATTGCTCCATTGAAATGCATTGGACATCGCCAGGGAGCGACAGGTCAGACCTGGCGCTGTGATGGGATTAGCAGCGGCGCTGTTCGTTGCAGTCGGCTACATGATGAATCCCGCGGTAGCTGTCGCTCTCGCCGGCGCTAGCCTCATTTAGCGTGATAAATGCGTCATTGTGGCCGACGCCGGGCGTACTTGAGTCGGTAGCCGCCGTTAGCTGGCGGGACCTGGCGCTCGTCAGACACTACCTGGCGCTATCGCTTGATGAATAAGGGCATATATCTACAAATTACATTGCACAAAAGACCCATCCCCAACAGGAGTTGTTAAAGTCACAAAAAACCTCAATAGATATATAAATATGTAAATGCAAGTGCCAGCAGACAATACACACACACAGATCTCACAGATATAAGGCCACCCAGGGTATATAGAAACGGGGTCAACAACGATATCAACCACCCGCGCACGCAGCTCCCATGCTGCTTCAAGGACAATTGAATTATCTTTCTTATAGCGGAGTGGGCATGATCCAATTGGATCACGGCTGGGTAATACGAGGAGGGAAGCGACAAGCTCTCATAATATCCTTAGTGAATTTCCTCCGAGCCATCTTCCCCATGATGTGGCTGTAACAACCTATTGTACACACCTAGTTCTCTGGGGTGTTGGGCATCGACACCAACTTTGGAGAACAGCTTACAGGGCGATGGGCTTGGCAGGGGTGTGGTTTGGGGGCGTGGCATACTGGAACAAATATTTTTAACAAGACCGCCAAAATTTTGCTTAAAATTTAAAGCGGAAGTCCACATGCTATGGGAGTATGGTATACTTAAAAATATGGGCAATTTGTAATCAAATATTCATTAAGGCAACTGCTGAATTATTTTCTTATATATTCAACTGGATCACGTCCGGGTAACACGAGGAGGGAAGCGACAAGCTCTCATAATATCCTCAGTGGCCAAAATAAGTCATTCTGCAGAACTGGATTTCCTCCGAACCACCATCCCCATGATGCGGTTGGCCCCTGGATAACAACCTATTGTACACACCTAGTTCCCTATTCAAACAATGGCATCCCAAATCAGGAAGGCTTAAAGCGGACCAAAACCCACATTTTTAACTAGCATCCCCTGAATTGCTCCCCCCATGAAAAGCACCATTTGCCGATTTTCACTGCTCCTGTTTCACTCTAATCCCAGATAATAGCCCTTGTTTTAGCTGTAATGCTCCGCCTCCTCCATTCATTGCCATTGTTGTGAGTGGCAATGACATCATTATCACACTTATGCAACGACTGATCACCTGCCATCTTACAGAGAGGGACAGCAAAATAAATGTGATCCAGGACAATTCAAAAAGTGAAAATACCTATTTCTAGCGCTACACCCAAAAAAGAGGGGGACAGGACATAGATTGGGTTTTGTCATTTTGTCAGCTAAGGTTGCCACCTAGTCAGTAGTTTTTGTACTTTACTGGCCACTGGACTTACGGTGCTGGTATTTGTTTTTTTACTGGTAATTGAGGATGAGAAAAGGATACCCACAATTAAAATCACACCAGCACCGACGGTCCAGTGGCCAGTAAAGTAAAAAAAAAAAATACTGACCTGGTGGCAACCGTAGGGACTGGTACAGGATGGGCTGGAGGGGTGATTAGGAAGGCAGGAATTGGATGCACGAGCCAATCTAGCCCCACAGCCAGGGGCGGGCTGGCCATAGGGCATACCGGGCAGAATCCCGGTAGGCCGGCACATGGCAAGGCCACAAACTTCCCTGCTCATCGGCCGCCACTCCTTCATCCGCGATCGTGGCCTTTGCTCTCTCTATCTGCCGCCTGCTGCGTTATTATTGTCCATCATTGGGGGGAGGGAGTGGGCGGATGCCCCTCTCTGCCTGTAAACTCGAGATGCCCCTCTCTGCCTGTAAACTCGAGATGCCCCTCTCTGCCTGTAAACTCGAGATGCCCCTCTCTGCCTGAAAACGCGGGATGCCCCTCTCTGCCTCTAATGCGGGATGCCCCTCTCTGCCTGTAATGCGGGATGCCCCTCTCTGCCTGTAACGGGAGATTTTGCACACTGCCTCCAATGTGGGATGATGCTCACTGGCTGTAATGGGGTGATTCGGAGGGGGGATTTTAGCACACCATTTTGTTCATAATATTTTCTTTCTTATTTTTGTCCTCTAAACTCTGGTAAATCATGGAACAAAATAAGGTGTGTGTGTGTGTGTGTGTGTGTGACATTAATATACTATAATGGGCCTGGAACAGTACAGCAGGGCCGCTGTGCCCCAAAAAGTCCCGGGCCGTTTTTTAGTCCCAATCCGCCCCTGCCCACAGCAGTGCGTCTCACCAGGAATTCTCCCGAGTTTCATTATGGCCAGTACGCCCCTGCGTGTCTGGTTGAAAAAGGATGAATCAAAAACAAAAATGGAGCAGAAATGACCTGATATATTATACCATTGTAAGTCATGTAACTAACATAAAAAACCTTTAGCAAGGAACAATGTCTGAACTGCAAACATCCAGGTTTCTCATTTTTGCTTGTCTAAACTTTTGCCCAATAAAAATATTGAACATACCAAAACGTTTGGGAGGGGGTGGACTTTTATGGTCGGCACCCCGTGCTCTCTGTTGAAGAGTTCTTTTCTCAGATATAAATGTTGATGCCTGTGTCTGATGGCTGATGGCTGATATGTGAAACGCAGCTTCTCCACGTGGCAGTAAGGTGTTTTGGCTTGCTGCTATTTGCCTGAGGTGTCAGCGCTCTATTGGTTTTATAAATGTCTTTCCTGGATCTCACCAGATGGGAGCTTTGTAGGGATTAGCTACAGGGAGCTGTATGTACGGTGTGATCCTCCATGGCCGGCTTTGTTCATGGAGATGAGTGGCTAAGCACTTGCAGCAAGATCTTGGGTTACATCCCATCTTGGACATTCTGTGCATGAAGTTTATATGGTGAGCTTAGGAAATTTGGACATTAAAACACATGGTTTATGAATTTTTATTTATGAGTAAGTCCACCTTAGATGACATTTTAAAAAGTGTCCATTATTGTTTGGCAAAAGGTGCTGAGTAGTGTTGGGTGAATCCCTATAAGTTCAGGTTCAGCAAGTCTGGCCGAATTTTGAACAAAAGTTTGGTTTGGGTACCAAACATCCCCTGAACCTGGACCCAAAAATGGCCCAAAATGACATATAATATATTAGACCTTGACAGACGGGCTTTTCCGGGAACAGACGAACTTCTGGCTGAAGTTTTTTTGGTTCGCGTTCACCCTACACTAGTGCCGAGCTTACCTGTTTTTTTATATTCTCTAGCAACAATGTGTTTTTTTATATTCTATAGCAACATTAGCAACTGTACACCGATCTGGTGTGTTTGGTGTACGGAGCAGATACCTTTTGGCTCTGGTTAAATAATCATCTGGTTGGCTGAGGCAGAGATGATGCTCCATAAACTTTCAGGATTAACCCCTCCTGCTCTAATTCATCCTCTTTAGATAAGGGAATCACAGTCTTGTGTTTCAATAGTTAAAGGGTTACTGGCAGCTTGTGGTTTTACTATGTGGACAGCAGCGAGTCCTGGTATTTATTACCTAGAATACTATTTGCACGCTACGTTGATAGTACAAAACATATGCTTAATGCCCCACCCTTCTGGTCACTAAAATGGTTGCATATCTGACAACAAATGTTTCAGAAAAAGAAAAAAGAGGCCATGACTTACTAGTTCTGGCAGATGGCTATGTCATGTTTTTTTTTTCTCTCCAGTAGAAGATTAAAGATAAGTACCCTTTTGTTTTCCTCCCTGCAGAACTTGTTAGAAGTGGCCAATACTTGGGGAGGAAGTTAATAGCCAAGGCATCTCCAGGGACTTGGAGAACTTTTCTGCTTGTTGCCCTCACCAATATATCCTGTTTTTCGCTCCATAAGACACAGTGGGAGGTGGATATCAGTAAGTCTTATGGAGCAAATGTGCGTGTATGAGCAAGGTGAGCAATGGAGGACCGGCGGCTGGGCAGTTAAACTTAGACCTACTCCCTGACCACCTGCAGGTCCTACTATGCCTTGCCCCCCCCCCCCCCCCACACACACACACACAAGTAAAAGTCCTTACAGCGCTACCGCACCACTGTTCTTGCTGCCACATCCCTGCTTCCGGAGGGTGGCCATGGCCTATTCAAGTGATTTAGAAAAGTTCAACAGGCGCATTTAGAAAAGTCCTCTATAACTAATAGAATAGAATAGAACTTGGCTCACCTAGAATATTCTACTTGTTTCTACTTATTAAAAATAGATTATTCATTTCTAAAGCCGCATAAGTCTTATTTTTGTATTTGCAGAAGTGCTGATTGGATTCCAACATGAAGGGACAGCACAACCTACATACGATGGTCTTTCTGTCACTCTTAGCGGTGACAATCTTCTTCTCCAGTCATGGACAGAGCCAAGGTAATCTCTACACACATAGGCAATGGCTTTACATTTATCTGGTGTGCAGATGGAAGCTGTTCAAGAGTCCGATGACCGAGAAGAACTTATCTGGTGTTAAATAATAACAGTATATAGAATTCTATGCTGCTCTTACGTTATATTTATGCTTACAATAGACAGTGAGATTTGTAACCATGTATCTGAAAGTTTAATTTCAAATAAGACTATGGGGTCGATCTAGAGCCTGGTGAGAAAACTTGCTTCTTTTTTAGGAGAGAACATTGTTATTCATTTTCATTGTCTACTTTGGGGCTGATTCAGAGCCAGGTGAATATTTACACTTCGTAGACAATGAAAGTGAATGGCCATTTTCCTCTCCTAAAAAATAAGTGAGTTTTCTCACAATGCTCTGAATCGCCCCCTATTATGTTGTATTTATTTCTTTAAAGTATGATTGAGTAGCATCATGTTAGTGGTTACATTATGACACACCTTTAGAATTTTTGTATGTAGCTTTGGAGCCTTGTTTGGAAAAAAAACTGTTATAAACAGAATGTTAATAGAATGTTTTTCTTTTCAGTATTTATAAACCAGGACCATTAGAGATTTTAGCTTTCTTCTTCAAAAATGGGTCAGATCAAAGTTTATCTTCTTCTATATCTCAGGATTCCATTGATAATCCACCCCCAAAAGGTTCGACAATGACCACCTACAAAGCCAAACTAAAGAGTGTCCAAGTCTGTAGAACAAGCTCTTGTTTCCCAAAGATCCCAGAAATACTCCCAAAGGTACAACGGTGCCATGTTGGAGATTAGTTAGCTACCAGTGATCAATAATGCATGGTGCAATATCCATACTGGTTTCTGGTTTGACAGAGCGCTGGGGAGTATATAGGATGTTGGCAGTAGGTGGTACAGTTGGTACCTTTGACCAGTACAGGTAGAACAATTAAACATTAATTTCTGGCCTGGTGGTTCCTGACTAGGCCAGGTTCAAAAAATGTTTGGTGAATATCACTACTGCAATATCTGAGATATGCAGGTAGGTGAAGGAGGATTTAACCCATTGAAAAGCCATGTCTGAGCACATACCAAACTGTTTTCCCCTCTGTCCTTTTCTATCATTTACTTGGAAACAAGTCCCTCTTTTTATTTATTCTTGGTGTGCCACACACCCCGCTTCACTTCTTAAATATTCATTACTTCATGGGTTAATCACCTGCAGGTGACGTAGTGCAGAGAGGAAGTCTTGTAACGAGCCCCACCTTCCGGCCTATATATACCTGGTACCTCCCTTCAATCACCAGTATTTTTCTCTCTGCGTGACAAGCAGAGGTTGGAAGTTTCCTGCTTACAGGTAGGTCGGGGCTTACCCCGCCACCCCCCTTTTGGTCTATTTCTGCCCGGTTTGAGTTGTATACCTCTATGGTGGATAGGAAGCCTCCCAGCTTAGGCTGCTCACCGGGTAATTGGTAGATGGCACTATTGGTGCCTAGGAGCTTATCTCCTCCGCTCATCCCCCTCTTGTGGGGGCAATGCGGCAATCCGGCATGGTGATCCGGAATTGGGATGCCCCTGTCCCGAGGGTCCCCGTAGCCCTTTCTCCCCCGCTCCGGTCCTTTCTCCCTTCACTTGGGGGGGGGGGGGGTGTATGAGGGTGTGCTTTAGTAGGTGTGTTTCACTTGTATCACTGCATGTTAACATATGTGTCATGTTTATGCATTCACTGTAGCATGTGTATATTTTTGGGTCTGCTTTAAGGGCAGGCTGCGCTGGGTAAAGGCTGGCCACTTCTCTTGCAGTTTTGTTGCTTTGTGGCCCCCTCTCCCCTCCCTCCCCCTCCCCTCTCCTCGCCTGGCATCCATGTTTGCATTGTACACCACCATGCGGTTTTTACCCTCCCCCCTCCGCCGCCTGAGCGCACGTGTTGTGGCCCAGCTGTAAGTGATTCCAGCTGATCGGCGTAGGGGGGGGGGGGGGGGGGCGGGCCCGCTGACGCGCGGCGCCGACGTCTGCGGCGTCTGCGGCGGGCCCAGCTTTTTGCTTCCTTCAATGCAGAAAATCGCATGGGCGCACGGCCGCACTTTGTCTTCTGTGCTGGCTGCTGGCTGCAGTCTTGTCCGGCTGCTGCCTTTGCTGTCCAGGTAAGCGGCCCCTCCCGTTGGGGCCATTAAATGGGGAATGCATTCCTTGCGGTAATACAGTGGGGACTCACTCTGTATTAAGGGGGCGTGATTTAAGGGCACTTTGGTGCCATGCTTATGTTTGTTTATACACATGTGAGGATCTGATGGTTTTTCCTTGCAGATCCTGGGATCCCTGCTTATGGTGGCCCTCTGGCTCTTTGTGCCTGGCTAATTTTTGGGATATCTTTGTGAATGTATATATACATAGACTATATATATATAAATATATATATATATATATATATATATAGTTCTTTAAAGGGGACCTTAACTTAACTTAAAAAAAAAAAAAAAATTTAAAAAAAAAAAAAAAAAATCCTCCCTTCCGGGACATTACTAATAAAGGGGCATCCCGGGTTGGCTTATGCCTTAAAAGTCCCAGTATTGCGAATACCATAAATCACCATATTGAGGCTTCCGTAATTTCCGGAAACGGTTCTGTGAGCCGTTTGGGGGGTGCGTAGGTTATAGGGTTCCACTCCCAGCTGATGATGTCTTATTTGCATCCCTTGTGCAAACAGACTGTTGCGCGCCTGTCCGTTGCTTCGGCTGCGAGGCCATCGCATCATTCATCTTCTCCTACCTCTCCCTCCCTATTTCCGGACCCCGCATGACACTGTCAAAAGTGGGGATTCGCATTCCGAGGTGGCAGTACAGCCCAGCCCCCGGAAAGTAATGCCCGTTAAAGCAGCGTTTAAGGCCGCTGCAAAACGAAGGCACCTGACTCCGGTACCTTCGGCTCCACAGGGCCAGTTTTTGTGTACCTGTGGAATGGTCCGATGGATCCCCAGACGAGGATGAATTCCAGTCGGAGTCAGATGAGCCGACAGGTCAGCTTGTGGCTGATGAGATTGGCGATTGGTCAGAGGGGGTTGTTTTGGACACCCCCTCTATTCTGGCTCAAATGTTTAAAATTTTGAGTTTAGATACGCCTGAGGCGGCTGCCCCGCCAAGGGGTCGGTTGTTTAAAGAGCCTCAGCCGCGTTTGGTTTTTCCCCAGACTACACCTCTTTGAGAGGGTGGTTCTTAAGGAATGGGAACATTCCACGCGGTTATCTGGAATTTCTTCCAGTTGGCCATTGTGCTAATGATTTGTTGACTGTAAGAGCACAAGGGGGCATATGCTAATTGCATTTATTGAGGCCTACGGCCACACCTCCCTGAATGCGCCCGATCTCGTCTGATCTTGGAGGCTAAGCAGTGTCGGGCCTGGTCAGTACTTGGATGGGAGACCGCCTGGGGTTACCCCTGTACTAGGGCTCTCCAGCTCGGCTATGGTACAATCTGCTGAGACCACTGTCCCCAAAGATGGGGAAGATCGTCTGATTGACCAAACACGCTCGACATGGTTTTAATCTATTCCGGGTCAGCATTGCGCCCGGTATGTGCTTCAGCCCTTCTGCTAATCCTTAATTCAAGGGCTATAGGAGGATCTTAATCCCGCTTGCAAACAGTTCACTGCGCTTAAGCAGTGTGAATCTTTTGTGGCTTATGTCCGGGCTGCTCAGGACGATGCGCTGACTATGAGTAGCAGGGCGGCAACTATGCTGGTGGCTATTTCGCAGGTCAGTATGGCTGCGTCAGTGGCCAGCGGACACGGCTTCCAAAAAGGGGGTGCTCACAGCTCTCCCCTTTTTGGGGTTGCGTCTGTTCGAGGAGAAAATTGATTCTGTCGCAAAGGGTGGCAAGATGCCACAACACAGGAGGCCCCGTGGTCCCTTCAGGGGAACAAGTTCCGGTAGGCCTTCTTTTCGAGGATTCAGAGCGGGCAGGGGTGCGTCCTTTCCCGCTACATGTGGCGCAGGTTGGACTCGGGAGGGGCCGTGGCCGGCCCACTCAGTCCTGGGGCACCAAGCCCAAAAACCTGCTGATAAGCTCACTCAGCAATGAGGGGCTGCCCTCACCCGTGCGGGTGGGGGGACTATTGCGACACTTCTACCATTGGAACCAAGTGGTTCCAGGCAGATGGATCCAGGAGGTAGTGTCGCCCGGTTACGACCGGAAATTCGAGTCTCACCCTCCTTCACGGTCCGTTCATGGGTCGGTTCATCCTGGCCTGAACTCTCATCAAGACAGAGTGTGTCTTTCTTTTGCCAAATTCACATGAGAACGCTTCAGCTATTTCTGTTAGCGTGTTAGGATCAGCAACCTCTGTCGCTGGATCAGTCCTTCCAGTGGTCCTCCCGTGTACGGCAGTCCCTCCTGTGGTGCTTGGTCCCGACCAATCTTGTGTAGGGCAGGCTTTTCCTGACCCCCCTTTGGAAAATTGTCACCACGGACGCCAGTCTGTCGGGATGGGGCAGATTCTGGAAGGAGCTGCGGTCTCAGGGGCAGTGGAGAGCTTAAAGGCCCCACTGTCCCATCAATATTCTGAATCTGAGAACCATCCGTCAGGTGCTGGCTCTCCTGACTCAGTACGTGCTGGGCCTTTTGGTCCAGATGTGTTCAGACAATCGATCAGCGGTTGCTTATGTTGGTCTTCAGGGTAGGACGCGCAGTCTGAGTACTCTCAGAGTGGTGTCCCTGATCCGGACATGGGCAGTGTTCCATGTTCCCTGTCTCTCGGCGGTTCACATTCCAGAGGTGATGAAACAGGTAGTGGGCCGGTTGAGCAAGGGCTCTCCCCGCCTGGAAGAATAGGTTCTCCATCCTCGGGTAGTTCGCCTACTGTGTCTCCAATGGGAGTCCCCGGAGGTGGACCTGTTGGCCCCTCATCACTATCACAGGTTCCCGAACTTCGTGTCGCTCTCCCAGGATCCTCTGGCTCTGGCAGTGGACGCCATGTCCCTGATCTGGGGCGTTCTAGGATTTCTATACCTGTTTCCTCCGATGCCCATGCTGGGCAGGGTTCTTCAGAAGTTGGCTCTGGAAAGGGTGTACGCCGTTCTCGTGGCCCCAAGGTGGCCAAGACGAGTGAGGTTCACAGATATCATTCGGCTGGCAGTGGACCAGTTCGTTCTGCCTATTCGGCCCGATCCGCTCACTCAGGGTCAATTGTGTTACCCCATTTTACCAGCGCTGGGTTTGATGGCCTGGCTGCTGAAACCTCCATCCTGAAGGAGGAGGGTCTTTCTGATTCAGTCATTTAAGACTCTGATCAGTACCCGGAAGAGGTCTTCTTCCATCACCTACTATAGGACTTGGAAAGCCTATATCGCTTGGTGTGAGATGAGATTTTTCCTTGTAGGGTCTTTTTTCGCTCTCCAGGTTTTACAATCAGGGCTGGACTCCAGATAAGTATCCGGGTCGAGCATACAGCACAACATGCAGGGACGTGTATTGCTGGGCGGGCTCCTTTAGATCTGCCCTGGATGGTTACCAGGCAGACCAGCGGATTACATCTAAGCTGAGAGAGCGGACCCCAAGCCTGTGTTTCTGCTTCCCTTATCATTGAGGGATAGGGAACCTCGCAGCATAGCGCAGACGCCATTCCTTCATAATTGGCGAACGGAGCACTAACTAACTTGGGATATCTAAACCTGTCCATCCAGCATCAATTTTGGGATTGTGCACCTGGACATGAGGCTTTTGGTAATAATCTAACGGGCCTGGATGGGCTGATCAAGTGCCCTTAAGTGCGGTTTGGTACTGAAGAAGCCCCCTAGTGGGGGTGGAACTAGTTTTACCGCTTATTACATGATATTACTCACCGCTATGATTTGGGAAAGTGAATCATTGAGCAAGTTTTTATTGTCTGTAAGGTACAATATGTCCAATTGTATTAGTAATAACCTGCGCATTGGCAAGTAAGACAGTTGACAACTGTTAAAAAAAAAAAAAAAAAAAAAAAAATTTTTTTTTTGTAGTACAATGATGATTACATTTGCATTGGGGAATTCATTGGTTGTATTTTAACTAAAATAAATTAATGTACTTGATTCTTATCAAGGTGTGATAGTCAATTTTACTTCAGGCGTGGTCACACTTTGAGTTCCCACAAACATTGGGTCGGTTCATACCCAGAAATACCTCTGGTATACTCCAGCTAAGTACGTTGAAAGGGCAGGTTTCTGCCTTATCTATCTTTTTTTTTTTTCAGAAGCGTGTTGCGCTTAAGTCTTTAGTTAAAACTTTTTTCCAGGGGGTTACGCATGTGCGGCCTCCCAGGAAACCATTACTCCCGGTTTGGGATTTGAATTTGGTTCTTTCTGCTCTCCGGGCTCCTCCCTTTGAGCCTTCGCAAGATATTGCTTTGTCTACCCTGACTCAGAAGATGGTCTTCTTGGTAGCGATCACTTCGGTCCGGCGTGTCTCGGAATTGGCGGCCTTGTCTATCCAGGCGCCTTACTTCGAGAGGCATCAGGATAAAGTGGTTTTTCGGTTCAAGCCAGACTTTCTTCCTAAGGTTTCTGCTTTTCATTTGAACCAAGATATTGTTCTTCCCTCCTTGTGTCCTAATCCTAAGAATGACAAAGAGAGGGTGTTGCATTGTTTGGATGTAGTACGCTGTGTTAAGTACTACTTGGTTATCACGTCTCCTTTTCGTAAGACGGATTCCTTTTTTGTTATGCCCCATGGGCCTAAGAAGGGTTTGGCACCAGCCAAATCTGCCATTAGCTAATGGATACGTCAGGCCGTTACTGCGGCCTATTCTGCTATGGGAAAAGTTCCCCCTTTTCGTATCACTGCTCATTCTACTCGCGCCATTGGGGCGTCTTGGGCTTTTCAGCACCAAGCTTCTGTTGAACAGGTTTGTAGGGCCGCCACTTGGTCTTCTGTTCACACTTTTTCTAAGTTTTACAGAGTTGATGTGCGGGCCTCAGCGGATGCTGTTTTCGGCCGCAAAGTTCTGCAGACTGCAGTCGTTTAAGTTATGCTTCACCTGGCCTTGAGTTGCCCAGCCCTTGTGGACACTGCTTTTGGATGTCCCATGAAGTAATGAATATTTAAGAAGTGAAGCGGGGTGTGTGGCACACCAAGAATAATACCATTTTGTGAGTACTCACCTGAAAAATGGATATTGTTGGTGTGCCACACACCCCGCTTCACACCCGCCCTTTTCGGTATTACCGAAGCCTTTATATGGTGAAGCCTTTTTTATATCAAATTTGATTTTGAGGTTACTGGTGGAATACTGGTACCTTGTATTACTGCTTTTTGATTATACTGGTGATTGAAGGGAGGTACCAGGTATATATAGGCCGGAAGGTGGGGCTCGTTACAAGACTTCCTCTCTGCACTACGTCACCTGCAGGTGATTAACCCATGAAGTAATGAATATTTAAGAAGTGAAGCGGGGTGTGTGGCACACCAACAATATCCATTTTTCAGGTGAGTACTCACAAAATGGTATTTTTTGTATTAAACCACACCAACACATGTTTTTTTCTTTAATAGGTGTTGGTCCTGCACACAGCGAATAAGAACAAGCTCGGGGGGGGGGGGGGAATCCAGAATGCTGGAGCCCCCCAGAACACCCAATATCCTTACCTTCACCTCAAGCCAGCGCCGGGAAAGGAGTCCTGCGATTGTCAGCCAGGCATTCACCCGCCCACCTGTGCGCCAGTGGCTAATTGCCGGGCTCCCTTCCCGGTGCTGGCTCGAGGTGAAGTTAAGGATATCGGGTGTTCAGGGGGTTATATTCTGGTGGGGTCCAGCATTCCGGATGCTCTCCCGAGCTTGGTATTATTTGCTGCCTGCGGGACCAACACCCAATAAAGAAAAAACTGGTGGTGGTCCAGTTTAATGGTTGCACGTTCAGCTGTCAGTAGATTCTCTAGCAGCTGCTCTTCTCTATCTCTGTTGATAGAACTTATGGGTACAGGCCCCTTTGACCCAGTAAAAGACATGGATGTCACCTGCCTGGGGGCTAAATTACCTTCACTGAATGGGCAGTGGCCAATAGTCAGTCCCTTAACTAGAGAATACATGATGTGGCCTAAGTGCTTTGGGGATGGCTCGGCTGCTGCTTATATCCAATAACTGCCTCTCTATTCCCCCTCCTGCTTACCCAGGCCTACTGTATGCTCCCAGATTAATTAATGTTACCGTATTAACAAGATCACAGGTTTTGCAGCACTTTTTGAACCAAGAAAGAATAATGTTTTAATAATATACCAAATGCAGAATTACCCTCCTGTTGCTGCACCCTAGAACATTGCCAAGTACCCCCTGGGGTACGTCTACCGCAAGTTAAGAAACAGTGCTCTAACTTATGGCTGCCCATACCCACCCCTGCCACATCATATCTGCCTTTACCATATAAAAACTTCAGTACCATGAATTTAAGAGTAACCATACCTGTCTGTGCCCATGATTTGTCACTGCAATGCTACAGCCTCAGCTTTGGAGCACACTTATCTAAATTTGAGTCTAATCAGAGAAGTTCATGGGCTTGCCGGGGCCAGCAATATCCTGTCACTGCCCCGGACTTTTGTAGAAGAAGTAAAGCTTTCCTGTAGGTAACCTTTACGCTATTAAGGAAAGGTGCCAAGGAGGAAACAGTTTATTATGTACCCAGTGTGGCACTTGACATTGGGCAATGCTGAATTTAAGATTGTGTGTAATTTGTTTAAAGCCAAATGGTATAATAACCATCACTTCTTCCCTACAGCATGTGACTTGCTTGTTTACTGTACTGTATACATGTACTGTATATTGTTTCTAATATACACTTTATAATGTAGGTATTTTACAACTGCACATTCTATAAAAGTCATTATTTATGAGAAGTATGTACTGTAAAAACATGTTGTCTGAATTATTGCTGAATGATGTTGTAACATTTGGGGCCATCCCTAACTCAGATGCTCCCGAGGAAACATACTAAGCAGACTAAAAGTTATTTTCAACTTTGGGTCCACTATAAAAGAGCTTGTGGTTTTCTTCTGTTGGTAGGAATTAACTACAGGGTGAAATGTTTTTGAGCCCATCCATTACCCATTTACAGGGGTGATTGGTTCTTTTCCAATGTCTCCTGAGCCAGTCTGTGGACAGCAGCATTAACCACTGTAAATATATCCCCAAAACATTGCATGATGGGTAAAATTATCTACACTCAGCAGATTAATTCTAGTAGAAATACTCTGTTACCAGCACAGAGTATTTCTAGAGAAAGGAGTCGAGCAGATCTCCCCTACTCTCCAAAACTGTTACCCCTGATTCTTTTTCCTACCATTGAAGGAAGAAACAAGCAGGGCTGGATTTTTGGATGTAGTGTGTATAAGTGACCCCCCTCCTCTTGCCATTTAGAATATTACTGTGGATTTTAATCCTTAAACTTTTTTTTTTCACAATACATTTCAATTAATTTCGATCTCCGGGGGGGGGGGGGGGGGGCAGTAAAAACTCACCTTCCATTGATCCCACAGGGCCAATCAGCACCTCATGCTCCTTTCATTTCTTACTGGTAAGCGTGAATGACACATGTGGTGCTAGTCGGGGCCCTGCTTCCCTGTGTACCTGCACCAGTCATTGAGAAATACCTGGTGCAGGTATAGGCCTCAGATGGATGTATAGCAGGGATGTAGCCACGCATGCACCATTGGATTGCCACTCAGATGAGTTTACTCAGTAATCCGGGGGCTTTACAGAGGGATGAGGACATGGACCTTCCTTTAATGCAGTTGTTCCTCTTTAATAGGCTCACTGGCCTACTGTGTCTCCCACCTTGGCATACCAATATAAGTTGCCCCTAGAGATGCCAAGAATTGGCCATTATTGCTCACCCCCTCTGCGCACACCACACACTGTGAGTCTATGTGGCAAACCCCACTCGCGACCAGCAGTCAATGGCCAGGAAAGCAAAAGGTTGAGTATAATGCCTGATTGTTGGATATTCCCTAGGATCTAATGATAGTCAGGCTTTCCAAGTTAGGTAGTGGGATGAAAGGATGGTCGTGTGGGTCATTTTGGGTCTGCTTTATACTGGTTCACAGCTTTAACAGAGTGTTGTACTTTGCTGGTAACACTGTTCATGCAATTTGTATTGTAATTTTTTATACCTCTGTTATAAAGGTTATATGTTTATTATTTCAGGTAAAATATTCACATGTTACATTGGTTATGATGTTGTATTAGTGAAATGTTTCTGTTCTTTACCAGACAATGGCCTCGGTTCAATAAAGGTAGAAAAAAATTCTCATGGTAGTAAAAAATTAAAATCATGAGAAAAAAGCCTGAGAATGTCACTGTTACTGAATCACTAGATAAAAAGACAATGAAAGTCAATGGCAGCTTTTACTACAGTGTAGAAAGGAGGAAACAGTTCTCTACTTTTCTTAGGAGTAAAAAAAGTGCCATTGACTTTCATTGTCTTTTTATCTGGTGATTCAGTAACAGTGACATTCTCAGGCTTTTTTCTCATTAATTAAATCTTTTACTACCATGAGAATTTTTTTCTACCTTTATTGAATCGAGGCCAATGTATTCATATGAAACTGTTATGTCAAAATCAGATCAAACAACTAACACAGGAATGACTCCATCAGAATCAAGGGCAGGCAGCCAATAATAAGGGAAACTTGCAAAAACAACACTGCTTGTATGTTGCTTTATTATTGACAAACTGATTTATTTTACAGTAAAAGTCTCTTTTCTTAAAGTGGCCCAAAAGCTGGGATTTTCACTATCTTGGGTTTTGGTCCTTCCCCCTGGGGCACCCTATTTGGGTGGGACCACCGCAGTTTGAGACTCCTCAGAACACCGGGCTGGCTCACCTCTTCTGGACACCACGGTGCAGACGCTGCCGCTGTTCCAATCAGCTTCTCTGGCCGCGCATATTAATGTGCAGCTACAGAAGCTGAATGGAGATACCGGCAGTGCATGGCATCTCTTGTTCCCTTCGCATAGCGAGAAGGGATGCGGGTGATGCCGGTGCTGGCCAAGCATGCACCCTGGGCTCAGAGGAAAGGTAAGAATTTCGGGCAGCCTTTGGGGTTTCACACAGTGGGGCATCCCAGTTTAAATGATTCAGCAGGCAAAAATAACAAAACAAAAGAGTACTCACCCTTTGTCCCACATAGCCGACAATCAGCAACTCACCTGATCGCTGGATCAGCATTGCTGAAGGCCTGAATCCAGAACGGGCCTCCCTATGGCCAGTCCGCCCCTGAGCTAGAGTGCCGAGTTCAGGCCTTCGGCAATGCCTGGTGGGCCAGTTGGGCTGCTGCTTTTAACACCCACATTCAATCCCTGCCCCCTTAGTCTCCCTCTCAGCACCCTGTACTCAGCCCCATTGTATTCACAATCCAAGGAACCCCCGCTCCCAATGCGATAGCCCAGACATCATGGTTGGGGAGCCACAGCAGGGATGTCGTGGGCCAACCAGGGGCTGGTAAAATCCAGGGCTGATTTTTTACCCCAGTCACTGCTCTACTTCAATTGCAATGAACAGAGAGGGCGTGGCAGCACAACTGTGATTGATGGCTGTTCACAGGTCTGGCAATACCATCAATCCAACCTCATGTTCAGGCCCCAGACAGCACTGGATCATGGGCTGCATCACAGGCTTGAATCTAGGGATCAAGTGAGTTGTTGATCGCCAGTCTAGCGCCATTCATTGGTGGGTGACGAGATGTAATTACCATTTTTTTTGCCAGTTGAATCACTTTTATGTATCTTTGTTGTCTTTATATATATTTTAGGTTTTCTGTCTTATTCTCCCTCTGCACTTACTTTCAAGTATCTATTTTTCAATGTTTTTGTTAATTATCTTAATCTACCCTGTCTACATTATTCCCTGTCTCCATACTATTAAACAGTCTTTCTTCCCTTTTCTATCCTACACATAATTCTCCCATTCTCAATTATAAGGGTTGATTCAGAGCCCCTTTCTCATCATTTTTATGGAGGTCTTGCTACCAAACCAAAAATCATGAAAAAATGAAAACATTTCACACTAAAGTTCTCGCAGAGAAAAGGCTTTGCTGAATCAGACGAGGGGAAAAAATGAACGAGAATGGAAATATTCAAGCAAAAAAAAGGTGAGAAAGGGGCTCTAAATCAACCCTATAGTCCCTGTCCAGGCACACGCTAATTTCCCCACCCCTTATCTATCTTGGGAGCATTGAAAAATGAGCCATTTCAAAACATCTCAAAATCTCAGATTATAAGTAAATACCTTATGCATACTAAGCAAGGCCACTTTCTTGGTTCAATTTTTGAGCTGTAGCTTTGCTGTGGGAAGAACGTGTCATTGTGCAGCTATATGAGTCTTGATTTGCTCTGGTCAGAGACAGCCATGAGTTCACTGTGGCTTGCCATGTTCGCTCACACTGAGAGCTCGGAGAAAAAGAGCGGCTCCTAGACCTTTTTTTTGCATGGTCCTGGAGGAAAAAAAATTGAAAGGAGGGCAAATTGTGAGTCCTGCTACAGCTTCTACCCTGCACTGAAGGAAATTGCGGAGAGGCACATGGGATGGCTTTAGGTGAGCTGCTTGCTGGCTTATTAATCCCATTGCATCCCCAACCTGTAACTGGGGAGGCACATGTGGCTCACCGACCCTTACTTTGTGGCTTGCAGACTGTATGCTGGACCCAAACTTTTGTGGAGGTTTAGCACACTGTTGAGGCTGGGGAGGTACATGTCTCCCTGGGGTAGGCATTTCAGTACCATGCAGGGGTTAATGCAGATTCAACAGGTGGAGATATATGCCAATATTACCAATTTTCCCAGCATCCCTTGCCCTACTCCTTTCCCCACCTTCCTTATAAGTGAAGAGAACGGAGCTGGAGAGTGCAGTAAGCCAGCAGGCCTTTCTGTCCATAGCTGCCATTTAATCACCTTGTGGCTGAGGAGCCACCTCTGTGAAATACTTATTTTAGAGGCCCTGAAGATCTGTTTTATAGTTTTTGGGTTACTATAGAGGTCCATGTTCAATAAACCATTGTGTTTATGCCTTCATGTCCTTCACTGTATTTCTCATTGTTTTAAATAGTTTCCTGTTTTATAAGGGTTATATGACATTTATGATCTATTTATGTCAAAAGTGTCTTCCCATCATCTCAAAAAAGGTTGGAGATCAATGTTTTAAACCAACCCAAGAGTCACATACCCCAAATCCAAATCAGCCATACAGCTAACCCCGATATACTCAATTAAGGAAATGTCATGGATTTCTCAGCAGAGAAATTCCCTATTATAGAATGACCAGTAATTGAGTCTGCGAGACAGAGGCGGATATGCAGCAAACCGTGTTAAATGGTGATAAACAGAAACAAGTATACATAGCGCACAACAACCAGGCTGCTGTACAAATACACAAGTGAACATAATAACATACACATGCTGGGGAAACTGTTCAAGAATACAGATGAACACAACGTGCTATGGCTGCTGTGCAGAAATACAGGTGAACCTGGAAAACATACACACATTAGGCTGCTGTACATATACACAGGTGTAGTCGGCAAACATACATGCATAGGGATACAGTTAAAGTCCAGAGTCCAAAAGGCTGAGACAGGGAAAAAAGATCACAAGGCTGTGGCAGGGCTCCTGGGTTCTGGTTCAGGGTACAGGATACATGATTCAGAGGGTTCAGAGTCTGGGTACAAGAAGACAATGCAATGCTGATCCACCGGCTGCAGGGGTGGATCAGCTTATAAAGGCCAGGAAGTGACACAGGTGCTGGCTAATTACCAGCACCTCTGTAGGAGAGGGCCACCTGCTGGCGGAGCAGCATATAGCAGGGGAAAGTCCAGGAAAGGGAGCCAGCCAAAAGCAGTACAGAACAGATGCATGCTCCCATGTTGTGCAGGAACTTCAGACCTGACAGGAAAAATATATATATACCGGTACTCACCCAGTCCACAGAAGCTTACCCTTGCACCACCATCCCTTTCTGTTTAAAAAAAACTTTAACCTGAATCTGAACAGCGCCACCATACAAAATGACATTGTTTTATTGGGATGAGACTTTAGTTCTGATTACCGTATCAGTAAAATCAAACCTTTCTTACTGACATGGGTTTTTAGGCTGAAGAAATCGTCAATGTGTTGTACATTATAACGTATGTTCTGTAAGCAGTGCAGCTACTGGCTTCATATAGAAACCTGACACATCTCCCTGCAGCTAGAGCTTTCTTGCCAATTTCTGCCTGCCATAGGGCTCACCAACACAAGGATTTCCTCTTATTTCTGGCTCTATAGGGTTGGGGATGAATCTAGTGCCAAATCACACAAGCCTTGGGGGTCTCACTGAAGTACAAAGCATCTTCTAATCCCCTTACTAACCAGAAACATACTGTATGGGGAGGGAGCATTTTTATTATAATAAAATAAGTAAAATCATTTCCATCCTCCTTCTTCTTGCATCTCTGTGTATCTATCTGTATTTACTACAACTATCTATTTATCTTTCTTTACCTGTTACACCCAACTATCTATCTATCTATCTATCTATCTATCTATCTATCTATCTATCTCTACCTATCTCTCTTTTTAAGTCAATTCCTTTCAAACAGGTTTTAGCAATTTAGCATTGCCAAAGCAAAAAAAAAAGAAAACAAATTTGGGGGGTGGAAAATAAAGGGGTTGAGTGTTGGGTTATAGGGGCAGGATAGGGGGTACAATGGGGGTCCCTTAGAATGGTGCAGAGTGTAGTGATTGCTAGAGATACGCGTAGCTAAAAATGCAGGTAAGGGTTGCATAAGCTGTATGCAATTGTCTGCAACCCTGTTCATATCTACCGTATTTCCCTTCCTTGTTCCCTGTCCCTTGTTACTAATTTATTTACCATTTACAGCATTTACCCCTCTATCATTACCATATCTAACTTACTGTCCCTCTTTTCCACTTATATCACTGTGACCTCCCCTCACTGTCATTATATATATATATATATATATATATATATATATATATATATATATATATATTAAATGAGGCAGGTTTCTACAGGCTTCAACTTTACTTTCAAGCCCAGCCAACAGAGGAATGTTTAATAGCGGCTAGTTTATTACCTTGTTGGGATCCCGGGTGCTGCAGACTAAGTGGGAGGAATATTTTGCTGGGTGAGGCTGGCTCTCTTGCCAGAAGTACAAAGTTCATAAATATGTGGAGCCAGGTGAACATGCAAAGGGTAATCTATGGAATATAAATGAGGTAGAGGGCATGTCATGACCTCCGGATATGGCTGAACTTAGAAAAGGCAAAGGATTATCTTTGAGCTTCAGGTCACTTTGATTGTCAGACTGGGTGGCCTCCCCTGAGGACATGTAGCTCTGTACATGACACACAGTGACATGGGCTAGACATAAAAGGACAGATAGATGTCTATGGGGTACATATGCAAGTTATGTTAGCAAAAACATGAAGCTAAAGAGGACTCATCCTTACCCATGTCCAGCACCACAGAGGTAGGGTTGGAATATCCACTCCCTATACCAGGACATCCACTGAATAGAATCTCCCCAGCCAGAGGAGTAGCTAGGCTTTCTGGCATCTTGGGCAAAGTTTTGAAATGGCGCCCCTCTTTGGCGCCCCTGACCTGCTGCACCCAGGACAAGTGCCCCCCCTGCACCCCCCTAGCCAAACCCTTGTCCTCAGCTTTGGTTGGCTATCCAATTACCTTAGGAGGAGCTGTTGCTGTACCCAATCCCAGAATTTAGTATATATAAGTCTTCTTTAAAACAGACCTAGCGTGAAAAACCCATCCCTCCACCCCAGACCCCATCTGGAATTCAAAAAGTAAAATGCTTACCTACCATGCATACCCTGCTTAGTCTTTTCTTCCACTGTAGGTTGAGCCCTGTACTTCAATTCAGTGTGACAAGGAATCAAGAGTGACACATATTGGGTGACCAAAAGGCTCACTCATGATCAGACAGGACACAAATAGACTGGTCAATCCCAAATTTGCTTTAAATATCTCATGCAGTGCAGTTCAGCTACTGCCTGGATCCTACTATAACCAGGAGTGGATTGGGCCTATATTCACTTTTACTGTCCTGGTCGGCCCATGAACAGCCTATGAGTTGCTGAGTCCCTCCCCTGGGGTGCTTCATAGCTAGTCAGCAATATGTGGATATGGCCAATCTTAAAAACATAGTACTGGAGCTTTAGTACTGTAGGAGCAGCAACTGTTGCGGGGGGGGGGGGGGGGGGGGGATGGCCTTGATGCTGACGCTATCATTGCAGTAATCACAGGGGCAAAACATGGGATGGCATGTTCTGGCTGAGGGATTGGAGGGAGACTTGAGAGGTAAGGAGGGCTGAGGGGGGTGTTAGAGGAGGATTAAGTTAATTCTGACAAAAGGTCTGGATGAGGTTCCAGCCTATTCATCCCCAAATAAGTGCAGTCCACCGAGAATTTTGTGTGTGCTCTCTATATCCTATCTGCCCATAGATTCAGCTCTATTATAGCTGGGAAGGTGTCAGGGCCCCATACAGCAGAAATGCCTGCACTACGCTGATGTCAGCCCTGGGTTCTTGGGTTTGCTGAGGGCTATGAACATTACTAATCCCAGACTCAAGAACTGATCCCACACCACCCCGCAGGATGGTGGACGGCTATAAGTGTTACAGCTACTGAATCTTTTAGCCTGCCTGGAGTGAACATTATAGGTGTTAATAAGCAACATAAAAGCCCTTCAAAGTATTTATATATGCAATGTTCTCCCTTCTTTCAATCATACCCTATGCTAACTTGTGCCTTGTTCTGAAACAAACTCGAAACAGTCAGCCTCAGGAGATATTTTGGGGAAAGTTTATTAAAGGCAAAATTCTGTACAGAAAGTTTCCCCTAATACAGCCTTTTGTTCTAAGATCCGCCTGAATTTATTTGCAAGCAGGGAGTTGCCGGCTTTTGTCATCTGTCAGCGCCAGTCGTCTATGGCTGCTCTAGGGGATGTGCATCTGCCAAAATCACTTTTACAATAGGTGCTTCAAGGTGAGCGAAACGTCTCCAAGATCCTAGATGACACTATTAGAAATGGTTAATCTCCCAGATCTTGCCCCTGCCGGATGATTCCTCCACAGGCAGGTTTTATGATGAGAGGCACGCCTACAGGCAGAT
The DNA here is from genome assembly GCA_027917425.1 of Gastrophryne carolinensis. Lineage (NCBI taxonomy): Eukaryota > Metazoa > Chordata > Amphibia > Anura > Microhylidae > Gastrophryne > Gastrophryne carolinensis. The sequence continues at coordinate 404,644,729 of CM051239.1, read as the reverse complement.
GAAGATGTGAATTTACTGTACAGAAGATATAACCCTTCCATCTATCCTTCCTCATTCCCTGCCTTTTTTCCATCTATCATTCCTCACTTCCCCTTTTTCCATTCCACCTTCCTCTATCCCTTCCTTCCATCCACCCACCATTTCTCCTCCTTTCCTACCTTTCTTATTTAAATCCATCTATCCTTACTCCAACCCTTCCTTTCCGCTCTTACATATATCTTGCTAACGCCTTCCTTTTTTCTATCCATTCTTCCTCCATCCATTATTCTTCCCTACTGTACCGTCATCCTTTCTTTCTTCTTCTATGTATTTTCTTTTCCCCTACATTTCTTCCTTTCCTTCTATCCTCCCATATCTGTCTCTCTTTCATTATACACCACTCCTTTTCCTCCATACTTATTCCTTCCCTCATGTCCTCTCTTATCTATTTCTCTAGCTATCTATTGTATTTACCTATATAAAATGGTAAGTGGACCAAAACCCTGGATTTTCACTATACTGGGTTTCGGTCAGTCCTCTGGGACAACACGGTTTGGGGTGCCCCGCTGTGTGAAATCCTATCAGTCCTTCTGTGGCTGCTCCTCCAATCAGCTTCCCCGGCCGCGCATAGTAATGTGTGGCTGGAGAAGCTGGATGGAATCCCAACCGCGCACATCACTGGCGCACAGTATCACTTGCATCCTTTGTCTGGGCGTGGCCACACACAGCCATTCAGTTGGCCCTCTTTCACCCACCTTCCAACTCCATCTTCATTTGACATGCCTATCCTCTTTACAATAACTAGGAAGCCTGCAAACAGCATGTAATGCTCTCTCTTCTGTGACCCTGGGCTGTAGTTGCCATACATGCCCCCATTGCACCGTACTGGCCGCTGGCAGTCATGTTGAGTAACAGCAGAGAAATCTAGACCATTTCCGGGCTGTCCAGAATATGTTAAGCCTTTTCTCTGAAACAGAGAACTATTTCAAATTATATAATGGCAATGGCATATTGTACTGGTAAGGAAGTGACTGTATATTAAGTAAGTAATGTGTTAAGTACAGTAGAAAAGTGAAGGAATAGGACAATACATTCTGTAAGATAACTTAGTATGTTTTTTAAGGTGAGAATACAGTACATACAATATGGTATAAAGGCTAATTAGGTATCTCAATGTACTTGATTAGCCTACAAAAGGTTTTGTCTTATTTCTTGATTTTCCTGCTTTTCTCAATGGCTAATACAGTACAAAATACCACTTCTGTCGGAACATTATATGAGACAGTGTTCAGTGTCTTTGTTGTGTAAACTCAATGTCATCTCAAACTTTTAACACCTATGAACACCATTGCTCTGCAACTAATATTGTAGAGACAGTCTTCAAGGTTGCCGGAAGGCCATCAGCACATTAATTCTTCACGTCAGGACATGATTCGGAATACCATTCCCTCACGCCGAACGCCAAAATGTGTCGATATATGTAAAATGCTGAGGGGATCACCCTGCAAACTCAACAGAATACATCAGCGAATGCATCAATCTTGTCTTACCCAGAAACCATTGTTCATCCTGTTCAAAAATGTTTTCCTCTTTCCTAATGACTTTTATATTTTTGATTTTGCTTTTATTTTGTTATTTCATTATTTACAATGAGAAATTAGCTGTTGCTTCGCAGAAACTAAGTGACCATTGATATAAAGACTTTAAGCACAGGTTGGTGGCTCTATTGTAATCCAAGTTGCATCTATGTGTAGATAGTCATGTTAGCTGTGTGTTTGTGTGCCATTCAGTTTTTGCATAACTAATTCAATAACATTTGAAATACGGTAAATTTTCAATGTAACTTTAACCTGCAATAAAACAAATTATAATATGGAAAATTTAACCTGAAATAAAACAAATTATAATATGGAAAATTTTATGGAAACTTTAACCTGAAATAAAACAAATTATATTATGTAAAATATTATGGAAAGAATGTTTTTTAATTATATTACTCAACCACAAATTGACACGCTAGTCTGTTTTTACTACATATGTACCATATTGCAACATAGTATCTACATCATATTAGTTATGCTAAACTGATGGCACGTGTTCTGTAGTTTATACTATACATACAGTTGTAGAATCTATTGTCTCAAATTTGTGTCTTTGTTTTGACAACGTGAATGTGATGGGAAATGGTTTTATCTTTGTTGGTGATGGTGTATTAACTGTTATATCATTATACCAAGGGTTGGTGTTTTATTGTGTAAATTGTATTTTTTTGCATGTTGAATTTCTGGTAGCAGCTTGATAACAAAATAGAAATTACATGTATTTTACTTTTTTTGTTGCTTAATTATTTAACCACAAAAAAGTCTGAATAAATAGAAGTAAACCTGTAGGGGACGACCTCACCCACAGCTTTTTTGCTCCTCCAGAACTCCTCTAGGGAGAGCTTTACGGACATTATAAAGTCTTCCACGTCCATTCTAGCTTTGAATAAACAATCAATCAAAGTAGCCTCCACTATCAGGGCTATTGGAAAAAAGCATGACTCCCTCTCTTCTAGCACCCCTTCATCCAGCCTGGCACAGTCACATCCGACAGTGTTCAGATTTTGATATGTGGCTGTGAGAAGATGGGAAAAAAACATTGCTGCCATGGAATGAGATATCAGATTTTTTAGTTGCAGACCCAAACCAGTTAGACATTGAAGCTCCAGGTGAAGAGGATTTCTTCCTTACCTTCAAGTTTGCATTCCACCATGGATTCTTATATAATGGCTATTGGGCATAGACCAGTGCTGGACTAGGGGGTCATCAGTGGAACGGACTCTGTGGGTCCACCTTACAGTCCATTCCTATTAAGAGTGGATAAATCATGATCTCCTTCTGTAGAGCAGAGGCATCCAGAACAACCTGCTGCTCCAGTTGTTGAAAAATCATCATTAAAAGGATACTGAAGGCAAAGGCAAATGTTAGAAAATTTAGTGGATACGTTTGGCACTGTCCTAAACTGTTTTTCATTTTTAAATAGAAGAAGGAATGGCAGGGATATCCAGGTTTACAGTTTCACTTTATGATTTATCTTTTGAAATATTTCTAGCACCCCTGGCTCTGTGATGCCACATAATGGGCGGGGTCTTTAAGACAGACATTCTCATCACCCTGGCTGTTCTCCCTCTTACCCAGTGTCCACAGTCTGATGATACGGAGCTTTAGACCACCAGCTTAGCCCTATTATTGGTGGTCTATGGCAAAGGAATTCAGGGCATGTGCCTTGTTTCCATTTTAAGAAGCAGTTGTATTCATAAAGGAAGGGAGTTGGCAGCCATGATGGGGTGAGCTGCCGAACGACAGTTTAATAACTTTAAAGTTAGTGTTTATACACTTTGCCTAGAGAGTGCTTTCAATATCATATAGTGCAGTATCAACTGAGCGGTGGGCTGTACACCGAATGCACCAACGTACACCGAATACATCAAACGAATACATTGCTTAACATGTTGTTCCCAGGTCTATAATAGACATTACCAGGTGCACGAGTAGTGGGTCTAAATAGACCCATCTAGCTTTGCATAATGGCTGGGTAATAATCAACATTGGTTCCACGGGAAAAAAGACCTGACCGACTGAGCTAATATACACTGCATACAAAACCTTGATAAAGCAAAATTTAATAAATTGCAAACACTCCCAAAAGGTTTGACATGCTGAACATTAGTAAGAGGGCAATTGACCCATTCTAAAATTCACTGTATATTAAACCACAAACACATAATTGCCTACTAAAATTGTATATAAAGTTCTGAATAAGCATGAGACAAATATTCTGTATACCATTCCCATTCCATGGGCGGGTGGTGACTACCCAAGACTTCCCATGAATGGCCACTGGTTCCAATCAAGAAGATTGAATAATTAACATCTTAAAGTGGACCAACACCCAGGCAGATCAGCCCGGGAATCTATAAGATTCCCGGGCCGTTCCGATCCCTCCCCGCGGTACATCCAAAATCGGGATGCCCCGCTGTGTGAAACCCCCCAGGACACATAGAAACCTTACCTGGATCCCGATACAACGGCTTATGCGTGGGTGCCCCGGGGAAGTGGACCAAGACCCAGGATAGTCAAAATCCTGGGTGTTGGTCCACTTTAAGCTATTCCTATCTCTTACCCATAGATGTTATGTAAGAAAGCTTAGCCAATGCTCTAATTCCGAATGGCTGTCCAGAATAAAACAGTAAAAAGCATCGGTAGCAGATAGAAATTCCTAACATTCAGTGTGCTGCGGCTGTGTATCTGTTTGATCTTGTGAGTTATGTTGATTCATTAATACACGCTATACTCAGCCTTGCAGCACTTAATAATGGATAATTTCCCCAAGCAACCTCTACCACCTTACAAAAACAGTGCGCGCTATATGTCAAGGTTGCTTTTATTTGACGTTCTAGCCCATCATTCCTGTTAGATCTTGCCCGGAATAAAAACTTTCACAGCCAAAAATGTTGAAAAAAATGCTACCTATGTATTTGAAATAGTTAATTATTAGTTGCCTAATTGCCGTTTCAGTAGAAATAGTTAGTGTTAAACTAATTATAACCATTATTAACAATGTTGTAACAACTAAAATAGCACCTTGGTTGTTGTTTTTTTAAAGCATTTTTTAAAGCAATGAAAGCTAAAGCAGACTTGCTTATTTTATTTTAGTTTTGAGTAGGGTGAAGAGTGAAAATGCGCTGTGACCTGGTATGGATATCCTTACCTGTGACCACTTTAGCGTTTGTGTGACCACTGGCGAATCTTTTACAACTGAGCTACAGCCAGCAAAAAGAAATTAAATAAATAATATTTTTTCCATACACTATGCTAAATGAAAGAGTTTTTGGCAGCAGTTACCCTCAAATACATAACAGAAGTTTCGAACAATTTTCTAAAAAAACGCATATCAGCAATCATCTGTGACATGATGGGGTCAGAAGGAGGTTGTGGATATAATTAGATTCCTTATAAGTATGATTTGCTAATGGGTAGGATTGTGGGTCTTGGAAACAGGTTCGGTCCAAGCCTGCAGAAATAGATCTGCCCTCTAACCTATCAGACAAATCAGAATAGGGGATATAACCCTCACTGCCTCTATATAGTAAATCATTTTTTTGCAAATAAATATAACACACTATTTATAAATTACAGTAATTATAGAAAAAATTAAGGGCCAATTAGCCAATAATGAATTTATAGCAAGAAGGCATTGAGAATAACTAGGGCAGAATAAAAATGGCTTCCTGGCCTAAATTTCTAAGGATGTTTAAAATGTAACATGATGCATAAATGTAACTAGGGGGTTATAATTTACATAACTGCTGCCCCTTTTGTTTCCATACTTCTTGGATTTTTTGTCCCATTTAGGACTGTTTAGAGCATGAAAAGGGCAGCCATGGCCTACTGGCTAGGAAAGCAGCCTGTGAAGTGCTCTTGAGGAAGACACCTGTCCCACCCAGGGCAGACCACCAGCCTGGGCATTTGCACGCAAGCATACAATGGCGAAAAAAAGCTAATATGTACTTGGAGACCACAGATGCATAACTGAGGATGACCATCTGTCGTGACCATGAAAACAGTTGTATGCCACGTTAGATACCAAAGAGCTTGGGGGTTCTCTTCACCAAGCGAACCAACAGCTTCGCTGGGATAAATTTGCCAAGATTAGCTGCACTTCGAGGGAAGTGAAAAAATTTGATTTGGAACCTTCTCAACTCATTCAGGATACCAATTTTGTGCCATAGGTCTTTCCTCAGTAAGCTCCGGGATTCCAAACCATGATATTGTGACTCTGTCCAAATGAGATACATACCCATATTAGTTGAGCATTGATGTCATAATGGCTTGGTGGAAAATTGCATTATACAAGCAAAATGATAAAAGCTTGAGAGCCATTCTCTGCTGTGCAGAAAACTGGAAACTGGTCTGATGGACCTGTTTTTGAGTTTACAATAAAAGGGAGGACAAAGACCACATGGGTTGTAGCTTAGTGTGTCATTTGTTGAGTAGTGGAGTTCAGGACTCTACATGTATGTATGTTTAAGTGCCTGCACATATAGATCAAATCTGGTCTTTAATTAATATTCAGGTATAAACCAGGTCATGGCAACAACCTGCTTTTGTTTCACAAATCCTTTCCCGAGACTTTTTTCAAAAGCTATTTCTTAAGAATATGTGACATTTCTTCAAGTAGTCCACTTGTTTTGACTTTTAATTACAGACATAAAGAACATTGACCCATTACTAGATTCACCTAGCCCCATGTGTAGAAGAATTTAAGAAAGTCCCTCTTCTCTTGTGTAATCTATGGAAGTCTCAATGCATTCACCGGTTTGTGTTCTCAGTGTTGCCTGTTATGTTCTAACCTCTAACATGACTTGTCTTGTCTCCATGTAAGTTTACAAGCCTGTGTAAATGGTATGTCATGCGGGAACATAATCATGTGCTGTCAGGGGAATGACAAGTAACCTGGAAAGTCTGAGATCGGTCTACTCTATGTCACAAGAAGATAGAGCACGTTTAACAGCTTAAAGACTTTTTCCTTTCTCTCTACTTTTGCAGTGACGCCACCTACAAAGCTAAGATTCAGTGTTGTGTCACAAGACAGTGTGCAGATATCATGGAAAGCCTCAAAAGATAACATTAAAGGCTATAAACTCCTTGTGACACCAAAATCAGGTAAACTAAATCGGATAAAATGTTGTGACATGTTTCAAACATCGATTTCTGTTGTGTATAGGGTAAGCTACATCTGGGCTGTTTCTAGGTGAGGACGAGCAAGGTATTGGGCAAAGCCTTTATCCCAGCCATCTTGATTTCTGCAGATGAGGCTCATTGTTAATGGTAGCAAGTCCAGCAGCCAATCCAATTCAGTAGTACAAGAAAAAGAGTTCAAAGATTTAACACTGAGGCGTGTTAAAAATGATAGAAGGTCATACGATCAAAACGTCTAAGTCCCCCGACACAGCGGCAATGCGTTTTCGGGGAGGCGTCCCCTTAATCATGCCTTATTGTTAATGGTGCAGGCCATAAGACTCATCTCCCCATATAGGGCTCAGTCATGGGGAGGGGGCACTGCCTGCTGCTAAGGCACAGCCTGGCACATACCTGTATGGGACAGCAGCAGCACCTTAGGATGGGCGAGAAGGGGCAGATTTCCTTCCTTTCTGCACCAAGCACTATTTAGCAGTTTTTCATTTTGGCAATAAATAATCCATGTCTTTTTTAACAAGGTGCAATATTTAAATGCTAAAAAGAGCACCCTGATTAGCTATAGATGCATGTCATTTTAGGGATATACCTATGTTAGGCTTAATACAATTTATTTAAGGGGACATAGTAAAGAGCGAGTATTTGCAGTGATCATACAAACCAACCCCACAGAATTTCATTGATTTATATTGACTAAACAGAGCTATGCAAATCCAGAAACTGCTATGTAGTGAAATGCTTGGGTAGAGCTAATAGTAATAAGCAGAAGTGGGAAGCTGTGTAATTATTATTATTAGCACCACTCTAATTGGCAAGATACAGAAGCCCTGACCCCTCCTGGACCCCCCCCCTCAAGATTATATTCCTGGGTGCTCTATAGCGCTGGGTCTCAATCTGCGGTATGTGAACCCCAGGGGGTACACAGAGATGTTTGGGGTGCACCAGCAGCAGGGGTTCCGATGGGTTTGGTATATTATTTTAACAGTAAGACTTGCTTTAAAAGTGCTTCAAAGGTTTATGGCTAACACATTTTGGTAACATTTTGAACTGATCCCCTTTTTGGAGGTACTCCATTCGAACTTCTTGTCTCTAAGGGGTACTTGGTGTAAAAAGTTTTTGGAACCGCTGCTTTACTGGGTATAAGGGGGGAAGGTTGGGATATTCACCTATCATTAACGTTACTTTTTTATCTTTTATCCCAGCACTTTGTCTGAGCTATTCTTTCAAGCCTCTAGGCAGCTTTGTGTTGGGACTCGGCAATGTGAATTGCCATTTTACACATTCCTTTAGGCTTATAAAAAAATGGAATTCAAGAATTGGAACCCAGAGAATGAACAAGTCCTGTTTGTCCCACATCATCACACATAACTCTTGGCTGCGGTGATGAGCCGGCTACGCCATATGATGTATTGTGCATACAGAGCAGTGCAGACCAGCGAGGGCGTTCCTTCCCACATTGCCCCAATGGCTGCATTGTGGTCACCAGGCAGCGAGAAATCTGGGAGCAAACAAATCTTTGTTCCTGGCAGAAGACTCAAGATAAAAAATGGCTGAATCATCTCACACTGAATCCGCTCACTGCATAGTAGCCATATGCAAATACGTGGACATGCTGGAGGCAGAAACATATCCACTAATTTAAGTTGCTTTGACTATTTCACCATTTTTGTGACCACACATTTATCCTGAGCCTAATTAAAGGACAAGTATAGGTAAACACATGTAAAGAGTATATACTATTATATTACAGGCTAATACTGCTTACCTTTATAGTAATCCCACGGTGCATGTGTGGGCTCTCCTCAAATTAGTGTCCTCATCCAATTAACAAGGTGTACCGGCAGGTTGACATTTTAAAAGCAGACTTAAACAGGACCTTCAACATCTTTTAATGAAAAGCCCAAACACTTAAACTATTTCCTGGTATCTAAAATTAACATATTTATGTTTTTATTCTTTCTCGCACTGGGCTGCAACTCTGTTCAGGACTCTAGGATACAGGCGCGGCCATCTTGCCAAACCAATGTGACTTCTTCCCTTCTGCTGTGTGTATGCTGTGTGCATGTTCTGCCCTAGAAGGGACGCACAGCAGCCGGAGTGACTCTGGGGATGCTGCCGTGGCTTGTGCATGTGCAGTGTCAGTAATTTAAAAGTCTTCAACTGCCGCCACAGTGTTAAAGCCATGCGTTTCCCTGCGCTTTATTATAGCTCCACTAGGCTTTGCAGAGGGGTAAATTATTTCCAGAGCTGCACATTGGGGTGTATCATGTCAACCTTCAGCTCCATTGCCACTGAGAGGTCCTCTTCTGTTACTGATCGCCCTCCTGCCCTCATTGCCATCACCACCAATTATCCACTAGTACGTTCTACTTTCTCTGTTGCCTCTGGTTGTCCTTGTCGCTTTGTCCACAAATGCCGATTGCCCTTCTGTCCTTAATGTTTTCTCCTTGGCTGCTGATCATCCTCCAGTCTTGCTGCCTCCATTCTTCGCCACCTCCATTGCTGTCCTCTGGTCCTGAGACTATCTGTGAGCAGGTCTGCACATGAGACAACTGTCTCACTAGTAGAACCATCCCACGGCCTAGTCTTAGCCTGAGTGGGCCCCTGAGGATGCCAGGAGCCCTGACACTTGTATGCACAGCCCTGTTTGTAGATTTTTAATACCCACTGTTTGAGTGTGGTATATCGCAGCTTTACCCATGCACCGAACATATTTCTATATTGTCCCCACTTGTATTAATTGAGTCACATTCCCAATGGCATAGCAACCCAGAACTGTCTTTCCGATCCCTCCTTAGCACAGGGTTACTTCTAGTAGTCACAGTTTTTAAGGGTTATTATGGAAAGAAAAATCCATGAAGATCAGCTCTGGAGATCAACATTCATCTTCCTGAATCACTTCTCATGACCAAGGTCAACTTTCACCGCCTATGTGAAGAGAGTTAGTGGCGGCATTTTTCTTATGTACGGTCAATATTGTCCTGTGATGAAAGATATCTGACTCAGCTTCTTCTCATATTTCAGGTGGGAGAACAAACCAACTAAATCTTCAAAACACTGCCACCAGAGCCGTCATCCAAAGACTCAATCCTGACAGGAGCTACAATGTACAGGTCATTGCTTTTAATGAAGATGATGAAAGCAAGCCAGTCCGAGGAGAGTTCAAAAGTATGTACCTGCATAGGACACATCAGCAAGTGCAATGGGAGTACATTGTTATCTCTGTTACAAAAGTAATGTCCTTTTACTGATGGGTCATTGGCAAAACAGGATATGGAGGCACACGATATGGAGGATATGCACAGCCATAAGCTGATTCCGGTAGTCAGATGTCAATTTATGCCAGGGCCGGATTATGAGGGGGGCACAAGGGGTCTCCACCACTTGCCATGCAAAGGGGGCCTCCATTAACATTTTGGGTTATGGTCTGGTCCAGGAAGCTTTTGGTCTGAAGGGCCACAGGGGCAGCAACAAAGCTATTGGCGGCAGTGGGCAAGCCTTGTTTTGTATTTGCAAACCTGCAGCCGAAGCCACCACAGGGCAGGATGGAATGTCTAGGACAGCAAAGCCGCCACAGCAACGCTACAGTGATGGGTGCACAGCTCAATGCAGGGAACTGTTTTCTGCTGGACCAGCTGGGCGACTACACCACCCCCCACCCAGAATGGCAAAGCAGGAGTTCCCGAGGAGCACGTACCTGCACAAGGGTGGCACAAGGGACTCGATCAAAGGAATGATCTGAATCATAAGCATAGATGGGATCAGTGGCAGCAGTAGGTTGTAGGTTCTCAAAGATTAGAGCCTTGACACTGGTAAACTTTCCTAAAAGAAATCAGAACAATGTATATGATTTAATAAAGGGGGGGGGGGGAATCAAGACCAAGATTTTGCATCTAAAACTTGCACTACAGCAATGTGACAACTGTAGGCAAAGTACATAAACTATCATTCAGCAGCTCATCTCTCCCTTCTGATAAGAACACTGCTCCTGGAAGTAGAAACAAGGCAAAGATAGTGGCACATCCCTGAATCCCTTTGTCATTGACTATCAATCATAGAGCTCAACTGGTAGTCTATAGTTCAGCCCCATTTGTCATCTCAGCAAGAACAAGCACACTAGTATTATGCAGCCTGAGCCTTCACAGCCAGCACAAGCTTGTGCCTTCCACCCTCAGTGGCAAGAGTAATTAGCATGTGAATAGTTGTTTGACTAGCGTTTCAATCACCATCACATCTAACCAGCATTTGAGTCACCTGTGGCTGCCTGTGTGCTTGGTGTTGTAATTAGGTGTCACAGCTTTGGAACAAGACAATAGAGCCTGCACCCCCTCCCTGCTAGTGTGTAACCACTGATTGTAACCAATGGAAATAGTTTATAAATGCTTATTATAAAATATTGGCATGTTTTTTTGTCTATTATTTGCCCCATGTAAAAAATATGCTTATTTTGTATATATTAATATCAGTGACATTATGTAAATATATGTATATAAATGAGTGTGAAAAATGAGAATGCCTGTGTCTGAAGCACAATATCTTGGGCTCTTACGCCCATTATGCTGATTGTTATGTGGCATCATAGCCAAGATATCAAGGTTTACCATTTCACCTTAGAATTTGTTTTTAAGCACATGGGGGTGGCAATTGGCTCTATTTCTTCTGTAATTTAAAAATGAAAAACATTTTAGGACAGTGCCAAATGTATCCTCACACAATGGGCTAACAATGGTCTTTGCCTGCCATATACATTTAATTTACCTTTTAAAGTAAATCTTGAGTTTTACAGACATGCATATTTTTAGAACCCAGTTGTAGCTGTTAATAACTACAATATGTGGTTTATGGTTTAAATCTATTGACCACCCAAAAGGGTACTCCCATTTTGTCCCCTGCAAGCCAGCAACTCACCTAATCGCTGGATGACATCCCACATCTAGGCCGAGACCTGAACAGCAGCCGTCAGTGCTTCCATGTATATTCAGAAATACTGTTCCCAACTTCTCATGCTTAGTTGTCTCGTAGCAAATTCAGTTGCACGTTTTTATCATTGGGGCTGAATATCACAGAAAAAATATAATTATATGTCATGCTAGGGCCCCATTTAATGTATTGGGACCTGCTCACATTTAGTTACACCCCCAATAACCAGCATTGAAGAATAAGAAACTAGTAATTGGACTTATTCTTATTTAAACTTTTTCCCTGACTGATTCTTGTATTTGTTCAGTCTTAAATAGTCTATATCCCTCTCTATGGGGTGCAATGGTTATTAGATAATATTGTAAATCATTTCCATTATCTTCCATTTCTAGTTCGAGAATTGGAGAAAAAGAAAAAATCCGGAAAAAGTCGTAAGCCTGAAAGTGATAACAAGGTGGTGGAGGAAGGTACGATGCAATAATCATTTCACTTTGTAACCTCGGGGGTGGACTCTAACTGCTCACATCTGTTCTGTTGTTTGTGATGTGTTATAGATGTACAAACACATACAAATAGGCTTTTATTGTAAGGTTCTTCCATAGGACTACACTTGCCAAAGCATGATAGGAAAGGAGGTGTTCAGCACGTGTCCAGCACTGCTTGTTTACTTGAACAAAGGGAGGTGGGAGCAGCTCAATCACTATTATTTATACAAAATTATTATTATTATTCAGGGCCTGGGAACTAATTTACCTCCCAGTTTAACCCTCTCATCAACTAAATATCAAGCAACAAACATGTCTAGCTATGTGGAAAGACAGAGATTTGGTTGCATATATCTGCAGATACATGTGGAAGCCACACTGCCCCGGCAAGGCACTCTGTGTTTAGTGTGGTCCCTACTCTTAATTCTGAGTCCCCAAAGTTGGGACATGCAATGCAGACAAATATCTGAGAGCTACTCACCTGGGAAGCTGCCAGCCTCCCTTTAGAACACTTCACAGGGAGAAATACATATTGACTGAATTCCTCCCTGCTTGTGCTCATGGCAATTCAAATGAACAAAGGGGGGTGGGAGCAGCTGCAGATATATGCAACCAAATCTCTGTCTTTCCACATAGCTAGACATGTTTGGTGCTTGATATTTAGTTGATGAGAGGGTTAAACTGGGCGGTAAATTAGTTCCCAGGCCCTGAATAATAATAATTTTGTATAAAGAATAGTGATTGAGCTGCTCCCACCCCCCTTTGTTCGTTTGTTTACTTGAAGCTACTTGAACTAGCTATGACACTGTCCTTAGACATTTATTCAAGAAGTTAAGATAATTCAATAATAAAGGTATATGGGCAGATTTTCAATCTGTTCAAGCTTTATTTGGGGGGGTGGCGGGGCTGAAAATGACACACATGAAAGGGTACATTGCAAGTCCTCACTAAAAATAAAAGTGATATATATTAGACTTAAACCGGACCTTCACCATGATTTATTGGAAAGCCCAAACCCTTAAAAACGGATTTCCCAGCATCTAAAGTTAATATATTTTAAGGTTTTAGTCACTTACTTATTATTCTTTCCCCCACTGGGCTGCAACTCTGTTAAGGACTTTAGGATACGGGCGCCACCATCTTGCCTCAGAAGCATCACACTTACTGAGGAGAGGAGAATGGGATAAAGTACAGGGGGGGCGGGTTATAGCTGTGCTTTGCTCAGACAGAGCAGAGCTGGGGTCAGGAAAAGGACAGCAATCCCAGAATGCAGAGCAGCACAGTCAGAAGACACTTCCTGTTTGCTGGATGTTCCATAAGCCGCCATCTTGGATGTTTAAAGGCTCATAACATGCAGTAGATGCAGGTAGGATGATTTTTAATGTGAGCAATCTGCATGTACAGGGTGTGGGAAACATAAAGGATAGGCTCTTATTCAGGGTGAAGGACCGCTTTAACGTACTGTTATAGGTTTGTAAAATGCCAAGGCTACGGAATGACAACTGCAGATTCTGCACGTCTCCTCTTATTTCTCCCGCGCCCCCCTTGACGGCACCAGCTCATTCTTTTACTTTCGGTTATAACGGAGCAGCCCCCTTTGCTTAATGGTGGAAGGAGCACATGCCGGTAGCTGTGGGTGGCTCTCAACAACTTAGAGACATCTTCCACAAATTAGAAAACAACAATACTTACCCCTATAGAGTATTCACTAAACTATGGAGGGATTACCACATGGGACAAAGACTCTTCACATAAGATAACATAAGACAAGGTGTCACATTTTAGTGGAGCATTTCGCTCTTCATTTGACAGAGGGAATGTTCTGGGCTCTTCCTTGATGCTCTGCCTCTGCTGGAGGTGATGGGATGCACCTTAGCGCTGGCAAACCTGAGCTTAAACCAGAACAACACCTATTCTTTAAAAAATTGTTGTTGTTCCGAATGCAGGGGGGCAGCTCAATTGCGGAAGGCCCCCATGTGCGTTACTGCTGCTGAACGGGAGATTTTCCTTACAGCTCAGGCCCCGGAGAAATCCAGTGTTATGATTGGACAACATGGTCAGGGCCGGCGTCAGCACCTGGCAAGGTGGGGCAGCTGCCGGGGACCCCACCTTCCGGGGGGCCCACTGACAGGGCCGGCCTTTACAGTGTGCGATGGTTCTGGACCAGCAGAGGACGTCCTCGAATGGCGGGGTTCCACACAACGGGGCATCTTGATTTAGATTCCAGGGGAAGAAGTGCTGGGTTCCCTGGAGGTCCTGGAGCATCCCAATCTGTGATACCCGACTGTGTGAAACCCCCTGGGATCGCCGGCATACCCACTATGCAAGCAATTCCACCCCTGAGTTTTGGTCCGCTTTACAGGAGCATCTCAGTTTGTGAAAGAACCCCCCTGGTTTGGCTGTTAACTCAAACTGGCGATCCCACAGTGCATTCACCAGTTCCAGGAAAGTAATGAACAAAGGGGGGAGGGTCACACACAGGGGCATCCAAAATCAGGAGGATCTAGGTCAGGTCATCACTACTAGCACCAGGTATTGCAAGGTGAGCATCTGTATAGCGGTGATTAGAGCGACCGCTAGCAGTCGCTGTAAACTGGTATCAGGCGCTGTAACCTAGCATTGCGGTAGCTGTAGTAACCTGGCCAGCATTGTTGATAAATATGATGTGTGTTGGGCGCTCTAACAACAGCACAATGCTGCAGCGAGTGAGAGATAGCGCCAGCTCATTGCGTCCGGCGCTCGGCGCTCCACACCATATTTAAGGAAAAACTACACACACACCGTCGGCTCTCTAAAGCTGGGCGCTGTAGCATAGAACGCTAGGCGCTGTGTGATCAAAGTCTGTTTTTGAACACATATCCACCAGCAACAAAGCGAAAACACATGGAATGACATTGTTTTAACACTGTGACATTAACACTTTAATGCCAGACCTGTAATGACAATTCTGCATAAAAATCTAAAAAGTAAAAAAAATAATGTATAAAAGTGTTTCTTTGCAGCCAGGAGAGGTCACACAATGATTTGAGCAAAAAAAAAATATTTAAATTGCCAAACACGTTGAAGCCCCATTAAAATGTATGGGAGAGCGACAGTGAGCAAAAGGTAATACATGGCGCTCCTGAGCCTAGAGCGCCGGCGCTATACACTGAGCCGCTACCTGCTGCTATCCCTTCTTAAATAACCCCCTTATTCTATCTCCTCACTCTGTGGATGTTAATCCAATAAAAGCCATGGGCTCTATAAATGTTGATGTGTTATTAGTTTGTTATATTCAGATATCAACACAGAGCTCCCTTAGTTTTCAAAGTTCTAAAAAGTCCCCAAAACACATGCACAAACGACGAGTATTTTTGAAAGATATCCCAAAAGTGTAGGCACACCTAGCCACAATAGTAGAAACACAGAGCTAGCTAAAATGTCTTTTCATGTAGCTTTAAAAAATCCAATTGCGGCATCCCACAGTGCATGCATCCAGTGAGCGCAAGTGTGACCACCACCAGTAGGCTTATAGTCTTACCAGATGTTCAATGAAACTGGCATTCAGAGAGAAACCACAAAAGTCTCCCACAGGCTGTCAATCCTCCACAGATACAGCGCCAATCCAATCCCAGAGCGATCAAACATTTAACTCAGGTCGCAGGGGGCACCGGGCTCCTCTGTTTCCTTATAATTCAAAAAATGCTCCTATTTGTTACCAAATTGTGTGCACAATCCCAACGCGTTTCACCGCTCCAGGCGGCTTTGACCAGGGCTTGCAGGAACTAACTATTCCAAAAGCTTTTATAGGGGAGGCGGCAGCGTTCAAAAAGTCTTCAATCCAATCAAAGACAAGATAGCACAGCTCCTCCAATAGCTGTAGGTACAAAGGATATCTCTGCAAATTACAACAGCTGGTGAAACCTTAAGTACCTGCTCATTGATGAATGGTGGCAGAGATCAGGGCTTGTATGGAAATGAAGCCCGAAACGAGGCGTGGATAAAAGACAGGAAGTACGCCACTCCCGCAGTCAGCAAGCAGCGATAGCAGCCCCACCTAGCCACAATGCTGATCCCAATCCGTCACCACAGTGTGAATCCTCTTACCAGATCCATGTAATCAACAGGGCCTTGTTTGATTCCAGTGTGCGGTTCACAATCCGGTCACTCCTTTTAGGCAGACATCAATGGCTCCGTAAAAGTTGAATCGATTCAGCCAATACAGCTTTAAATAATCCCAGTCTGCAGTTCTCAATCAAGTCGCCTCTTTTAAGCAGACCTCATTGGCTCAAGAGATATGGGAAGCGCATGGGAAGTGAGGCAGAAAAAAGAAAACACAATCTAGTGTAATCCCATAAGACATGGGGAGGCCGATTTATTAATAGCGCCAGGTAGCGACAGATGAGCGACAGTAGCGTGATTTTCACAGCACCGGCTAGTATTCGCTGTGCTTGGCCGCTGTTCGGTTGTTGACAGCGACTCAGTCGGTGTGCGGTAATGTTGAATACGGGGTTTGGAGTCGCTGTTTGACAGGTTCCGCGCTGTATGGGAGCGCATGACAACGAATGGCCATAGCGAACGGCTCCCAGCTTATTCATTAACAAATCACGCTCAAAAAATTCTCGCGCTGAAATGCTTGTTTAAACCCCAGAGCGCTGGCGGCGATGTGTTAAAAGTAGTTTTTTAACCCCCAAACAATCTTATTTTTTGAAAAAAATAATAAACAAGTTTTTATAAACATTTTGTAATATGAATACATTAATATCAGACCTGTAACATCAATTCTGCACAAATTTTTTTTTTTTTTTTTTACCTTGAAAAAAAAAAATAACATTGCAGAAGTGGTCACCGAATTTTTGACATTTTAAAAAAAAAACAAAACAAAAAAAACAATATCAATTAATTATGAATATTTAAAGATTGCTCCATTGAAATGCATTGGAGAGCGCCAGGTAGCGAGAGGTCATACCTGGCGCTGTGATGGGATTAGCAGCGGCGCTGTTCGCTGAAGTCTGCAACATGATGAATCCCGCGCTAGCTGACGCTCTCGCCGGCGCTAGCCTCATTTAGCGTCATAAATGCGTGATTGTGTTCGCAGCCTGGCGTTCTGGAGTCGGTAGCCGCCGATAGCTGGTGCTACCTGGCGCTAGTGAGACACTACCTGGCCCTATCCCTTGATAAATAAGGCCCAAACTGTTTAATGCTAAAAAAAAAAAACACTCACATATGCACAGAGCAAAGCGTTCTTAAAAATACAAAGGATGGCTCTCCCCGACTCCTCGTAACTTTTAGACCTGGCCAGATTCAATTAGAATGTAGCGCCTGCTGCCGCCGACGCGTTTCGTTGCCAGTAGCAACTTTAACGAGGCCTCTGTACCTGTACCTGTACTGTGGTGACGGATTGGGATCAGCATTGTGGCTAGGTGTGCCTACACTTTTGGGATATCTTTCAGAAATACTCTGCATGTGTTTTGGGACTTTTTAGAACTTTGAAAACTAAGGGAGCTCTGTGTTGATATCTGAATATATAATTGAACTCTGTGGATGGAGGAGTTTCCTACACGTTGAGCACCCATCTTTTTATGTTTTTGGTAAAATATTTGTGAGCGCGGTATTTGTATCGTATCTTATTAGTTTGTTAGATTGTGTTTTTCTTTCATTTTAAATTGTATACTAAAATAACCACATGTTCCTAAAAGGCAAAGAGAAAATCCAATTAATTTCAAAGGTTACATTTACTTTTTTCTTGCGACTGTAGACTTTATCCTGAAATATAACCGGTAACAGTCCACGTTGCTGGTAGAATTCTTTTTAAATATGGAAATTCCTTGCAATGAAGTGTTGGATGTAACATCAGAGAGCTGCCAGTACTGGCAGAGAGGATCGCGCAGTTCCATGTGGCACTCTCATCTCCCCCATCCCTGATGAGCCTCACATCTGTCATCTGGCGGCTGATTTTTATTATGTAAAAAATGAACGCTGCCTCCGCCGCCTCGCTCTACATCACAGGATTTACAGTAACGCGCTTTAGTGAAAGTGAAATAATGTTCTATTTTATTTGATGTTTGAAGGAAACCTGTCATAAGAAGCCAGAAATATTTGTTAAAGCCCAAATTCAACAAAACGAATTTTGCTAGCTTTGGATAGAATGGGGGAGTGCAAGTAAAGGTGAGGAGCAGAGTGTTTATTTAAAGTTGGAACTACAGATGGCTTTTAAACCGGACCTTCAGCATCATTTAATGAAAAGCTCAAACCCAGCATCTAAAATTTATATATTTTAAGTTTTTAGTCAATTATTCTTTCCCCCACTGGGCTTCAATTCTCTTCAGGACTCTAGGATATGGGTGGCGCCATCTTGCCTCAGAAGCATCACAAATACTGAGCAGAGGGGTGAAAAGTGCTGGGGGCAGGTTATAGCTGCATAGACAAAGCAGAGCAGGGGTCAGGAAAAGGACAGCAATCCCAGAATGTAGAGCGCATGGTCAGAAGACACTTCATGTCTGCAGGCAGTCTGAACTTCCACGATCCACCATCTTGAATGTTAAAAGGTTAAAAAAACGCAATAGGTTCAGGTAGGATGATTTTAATGTGGGCAATCTGTAGGTAGGGGGTTGGGAAAACATACAAGATAGGCTCTTATTCAGGGTGAAGGTCCACTTTAAGTTAGTAGTGAAAAGAATTATCTAATGCAAATAACATGTCTGCTGGGGCATCCTTCAATTAAAAGGGGCAAAATAACTAAGAGGCTGATTCATCATTAGCGGCAGGCAGCGACAGATGAGCGTCTGTAGCAGGCATTTTCAGAGCGTCCGCTAGTAGACGCAGTGCTGGGCCGTGAGTCGCTACTTTATAGCGACTCAGTCGCTGTTCAGTAATGTTGAATACATTGTGAGGAGTCGCCGCCTCCCGCGCGCCCCTCTAGACGTGCGCGTGCCCGCGCCGGCCGTTTGTGAATGGCTGGCGCAGGCGCGCGCCCTGTAAGAGTGACGTGCGGGAGGCAGCGGCGGACGCGCTGTCTTGTAAGGTAAGGTTTTTTGGGGGTTTTGGGGGGGTTTCACCCCGCGGGACATCCCGATCTCGGATGCCCCGCGGTGAGGGAGGTGATCGGCCCGGGAATCTTATAGATCACCCCTGGGTGTTGGTCCACTTTAACCACAGGCATATACACATTTGGAAATAAGCAAGTAACTGGACATTTAACCATTTTTGTCTGGAGGTCTGCTTTAATTCAACAGATAATCTATAGGCGTCACCAAGAGCTGAAGTTGGTAGCCAGCACAGAATATACGTTTCTTATGTTTAGCACTTCTGTGCACCAAACTGTCTCCGGCACCTGATTTATTGTATGTTTAGAGGGCAGAAAAGCGTGCGCAAATGTGGCAATTTTACGAGTGAATTTCCTCCAGCAAATAGGTGGAAGAAACTGCCGATTCCAATGAGTAACAGCTTTATTTCATTCTGAAAACACATGCTGTCAGCGCCTGGCATGTTTTTTGAACAATGAAAGTGTCAGCCGCAAGTTCTTTTTAGTAATTAAACCCTTTTAATAGTTTTTTGTTCTGAAAAAAAATTATAAAAGTTGACAAAAGCACAAAAAGGTAAAAGCAACTAAAATGTGGATATCGGGCCTGAAAGTTTAGAAAAACACAAACAATTAATGATGTCACATTATTAAGCATTAATATTCAAACAGGGGGAGTGTTAAAGAGAACATCTGGGACAAAACATTGGCCAAAAAATTGCTAAGGGTTAACTGAAATCAGAATATTCCCCCAAAAGAACATCCCCCCAAAAATGGAGATCACAGGTTTTCCAGAGAATACAATCCAAAATGGCGAATAGAGCTTCGCAGGGCAACACAGAAGCTGGAGAGAGCAGATCGCTATGGGGAAACAGTAAAGGAAAGGGGAGAAACATGGGGGACCATTGGGAGTAGTTAAAGACGAACAACACACTTGACTTTCACTTTTCAGCGTGTTGTTCCTCTCAGTGAGGACATCCCGAATTGGCATGCCCCACTGTGTGTATCCCCCAAGGTCACTCCATTCACCCACCTTCCTGTCGCTCCCATGGCGCAGACTCCGACGAGCACGAGCCCGCTTAACCAATCAGCACACTCGCTTTGGCATGGCTCTCTTCACCGCCGCTGATGGCTAAGCCTCAGAGTGGTGCCAAAGGGAGTCGAGCGCACCACCAGTCGCATCCCCCGCTCACCTCCTAGCCACCGTGTGCCCGTGCAGCTCATTCAAGATGGCCGGACGCAGGTGCGCACATGGCTGGAGGTGGCCCGGGAGGCGACTGTGGTGCAGAGACACGACAAGGGCTCCGGGACAAAGTGAGTGAAACGGAGCTTCTGGGGGCTTTACACAGCAGATCATCCCAATTCAAGATGCCCCTAAGGAGTGGCACTTGGATGGCCCTGGGGTCTTTTAGACTCCAGAGCCTCCGATGTTCCTCTTTAAGTACTTAGCCGGTTAAATGTGCATGGGGCCGGGCCATTTGAGCGACAAAACAGCAGATTTTCCTGCAGAAGGCGCAAATTGGCGCAAGAAGATGCAATTTGCACTTCTCTCGTGCACTTGGCATTTTGTGCATTTCGCCAGGCGTACGCATGCAACCACGAATCATGCTGCAAGCAAAATTGTTTGTGCTCCACCTGGATGTTTTTGGGCACCGACCATGAATCGACCCTAATGTCCTTTACCCTGCCTAGAGTAATGCATAGTGGTGATGTAACACCAGGTGAGTTGGACCTTTAAGGACCCATTTTAAAGTGGATCAACACCCTCCCCTGATCAGCCCGGGAATCTATAAGATTCCCGGACCGATCAGCTCCCTGACTGCGGGGCAACCCCAGAAACCCCTAAATCCCTACCTGCTCCTCGATCCAGCGGTGCCCGCCGCCGCCTCCCGCGCGTCCCTCTAGCAGGACGCGCACCCGCGCCGGCCGTTTGTGAATGGCCGGCGCGGGCGCGCGCCCCCGGAAAGAGTGACGCGCGGGAGGCGGTGGCGGGCGCGCTCTCTTGTCCGTTGCTGCCTCCCGCTTGTCCGTCGGCGGGGATTGGCTGCAGCGGTCATGTGGGAGCGGGGAGAGGTGAGTTTTTGGGGCTTTCTGGGGGGTTTCACACAGCGGGGCACCCCCGATCGGGGTGCTCCATCAAAGTGGACCAAAACCCAGGATAGTCAAAATCCTGGGTGTTGGTCCACTTTAAAAACGTCTGACTTGGCGAGAGATGTAACCTAAGCTGTAGCTCCCTCAGCCAAACCTTATTTCAAGTGTCTGCCTTTGGCCAGAGAACAGATTCTACTTGTACTGTGAAAGAGAATCACAGTGTTCTGTTTGCAGAGGAGGAGTGTAAAGGAGAACTACTGAAGGAGTTACCAAGGGTGGAAGACGGATCAAGATTTAATACTGTATTGTGTACATTAAAAATTCCTCACCTCTAGACACAGGAGGAGGGAAGGACAACAAGGACCAGAACAACATCTGCAGCCAAAAACTAATGGGCCGAGAAACAAGCCAATGCGAGGGACAGAGGACAGATCTGCTTTCTGCCTACAGCATCTCATTGCTTGTTTTTTCCCCAGATATAAAGTAATGGCACTATTAAAAATTCACACTA
The DNA here is from genome assembly GCA_027917425.1 of Gastrophryne carolinensis. Lineage (NCBI taxonomy): Eukaryota > Metazoa > Chordata > Amphibia > Anura > Microhylidae > Gastrophryne > Gastrophryne carolinensis. The sequence goes on along the minus strand of CM051239.1, from coordinate 404,623,003 downwards.
TTAAAAATAGTAGCAATAGCCAAAATACTGAATCTGTTTTCCAACACACAAACACTCAGGTAGTTTCAAACCTGATGAAAGACACAGGCCTCCCAGAAAGGAAGTATAGAATAATAATAAATCCATACGTGTAACTGGGACCAGAGGTCAGAACATCAGAACAGCCAGATATATTAGAGGTTGAGGTCAAGCCAAATGGAGCTGATTCAGGTCAAAGGTTCTGTAGTGTAAAATGAAGGTGTAAACAATAGACCGGCCAGCGGCACCTCGCTCTTTGAACTTGTGTGGGAATTCCTGCGTGCATGCACCTGTCTGTGTGTTATGGATACTTGAGGATTTTCTCTGCATGAATCCCTAATCATTATAAGGATAGGTCCTGAATAGAGGGGAGGGGGGAAATGTTACTTTTAACAGTTTTTTACTTATTCAGATAATCTGAATTAATAAAGTGGAAACACCCAAACGTGGATTCATTACTAATGCCAGGTATCGGCATATGAGCGTCTGTATAGCGGCGCTTAGAGCGACCGCTAGTAGACGCTGTAAGCAGGTAACGGGTGCTGTAACAGAGCGCCACAGTCGCTGTAGTAACCTGGCCCGCATTGATAAATGTGGTGTATGTTGGGCGTTCTAACACCAGTACAGCGCTGCAGGGAGCGAAAGGTAGCGCCAGCTCAGTGTGACCGACTCTCGGTGCTACACAAAAAAGGACACACACACACAGCGTTGGCACTCTAAATCTGGTCGCTATAGCAGCGAGCGCCAGACGCTATGTGATTAAAGTCTGTTTTAAACACATATCCACCTGTAACAAAGCGAAAACACATGGAATGACATTGTTGTAACACTGTGACAATAACAATTTAGTGCCAGACCTGTAATGACAATTCTGCATAAAAATATTACAAGTTAAACAAGTTTCTAAAAGTGTTTGTTTGCAGCCAGGAGACGTCACACAATGATTGGAGCAAAAAAAAAACTAATTTCAAACACACTGTTTAAACAGAAGCAAATGAACAGCCATTGAAATGTATGGGAGAGCGACACTGAGCGAATGGTAATACCTGGCGCTCTGGAAGCTAGAGCGCCGGTGCTATACAGTGAGCCTTCTGTAATAATACATCGGACGCTACATGGCGCTGTTAGAGTCACTCACCAGATTCGCTTTCGTAAATGTGGCATTTACCAGACGCTGTCTGCCACTACGAGGCACTACCTGGCGCTATCCCTTCTTAAATAACCCCCTAAGTTTGCATTCTTTGGGGGTGCTGATTTGGGATGTGCCACTGTGTAAAACGCGGGTTCACCATATCTTCTAGAGATGAGTGAACTTCTCAAAAATTAGATTCGGGCGATTCGCCGAATTTCTCAAAGAAATTCGGGGTCGTCCGAATCGAACTTTAGCGAATCGCTCATCTCTGGTGGGAGCGGGGAGGCCGGCTGCGCTGTCAGCTGTCATCAGAGGATGCGTCATCAGAGGAAGCTGGCTTCCTCTGATGACGCGTCCTCTGATGACAGCTGACAGCGCAGCCGGTCTCCCCGCTCCCACCATGCCGGCATTTTTTTTTTTTTATTTCAGGGATAATTCGGTCAGCACGAACCACTAAAAATTCGGGTTTATGCTGAATCGAATTTTCCCTGAAATTCGGAGCGAATTCAGGTTCGTTAGAACCTATTTGCTCATCCCTAATATCTTCATCTAGGATTGCTTTATACTGCGGCATCTTGTGGCATCACCTGCTACCTTTGCTGTACAGCCTCATGCCTCCCCACAGTACGAGTATGTACAGCAGAGAAGCAGGACCCAGACAAGCATATGGCATGGGATCGAGGCTCAAAATGAGTATATGGCGATTCTGTCAGGTTCCATACAGCCCGCCATCCCAATATAGGATGCTCAGGGGGAGGGGGGTATGTATAGTACACGATTTGCTGTTGCGTTGAAATTTTACACTGTCCTCAAGGGGGTAAGGTGGGAGGAAGTTACTTTAAACAATAATGCTGTTACAGTAAAGAAGTAACAGAGTTTGGAAACATAAGGGCAAAAACAATAAGAGGAAGGGGAAGGATTTGAAGGTAAATAAGAGACAGGACTACTGTATGAAATAATAATATTAAAGAGTTGGGAAGGAAAATGAATGATGAATACAAGACAGCCCTAGGGTATTGGGAGAGAAAGAAAAGGAAAAAAAAACAATGTTAAATCAGATAAAGGAAGAAGAAGAACAAGAGAAAAGTAATAATTGAAGAGTAAAGTAACTAGGACCAGACTGAATATGGAGGGTATGTAAGTTTAGAGTGGAAAAAAGAGATAACAAAAAACAAAATAAATAAAGGAAGCACTAGTGAGGAAGCAAGAAATGAAAGCAGACCTTCAGCCAGGAAATGCATCCCACACCTCTAGCACCACCATGCGGGAGTCCCTTCAGCTTATACCCGCCCTAAAATGCCTGAAAACCAGAGATGTACACCCAAATGGTTCCAAATTGAGATGTACAGAGGTTTAGAGTAAAGAAAGGAGAGCATGGAGGAAAGGGTAAAATAAATGGGTAGCAAGACTAGAACAAGGGTTCCCAACCTTTTTTCATCAAATTCCACTATCCATTTTCTAATTATCTTACTGTACATAATTTTATCACATTTTGGAGCAGTTGTAGTTGTGCAGGTATACTTGAGGTATAGATGGCAGCATACCAGGTTGGGGGTCAGTCTGCAGCCTTGTCAAGTACCACCTGATAGGATCTTGAGTACCTTCCGTGGTACTCGCACTACTGTTTGGGAACCCCTGGAGTAGAGAGAAGAGAAAGGGTCAGATGGAAGTTTAACAGGGTCATGGATTAGCTATTAACTCTGTTTAAAAAAAGTTGAATAGAAATTAGGATAGAATAGGTAGTTGTTAGGAATAAGTTTCAGGAACGGAAGTGAGGGAACATGAACCCAGTACAGTGATGAGACCAGCTGGAGCCAGTTGAGTGGGTCCCAAGCCTTAGAAAAGCGGTGGTGTCCCGAATCAAGCACACTAGACAGACCAGCTTGGGACCTTGGATTGTCTGGCCGGATGATTACCCCCTCTGCAAGGGACAAAGGGAAAGGCCATGTTGAATGCTCTCTGAGCCTTTTAGGAGCAGGAGAACGCGCCTAAAGGCAGCAGCCTAGGTGGGGACCAACCTCAGAAGTTGGCTGGGATGGGGTCCTGAGTGCAGGGGTCCTGCAAAAGTGAATAAAAGACCCGTGGTTGAAGACTGAATCTGCAGCCATGTGATCTCTCTTAGTGGACCTGTGATCAATAGGGGAACCCCACTGAAAACCCTCTAGACCTGAGTGAGTACCTCTCCTGCCCCTGCCCCAAAGCCCACCCTGAACCATTGTGAGTGTCCTGCTACAGAACTTTAAGAGAAAAGCAGAAACAGAGCGTTTAAAAAATATAAGAAAATAATACAGGAATAATAGTACTGGAAAGTAAGGAAAGTTAGTCATCCAGCAACTAAAAAAAATATAAGACTGAGTGGAGGATCCCTTGTGCTGCTAAAGAGCTTCTCAAAATAATTGTGCTAGTTGCAGCTCTTGTTTCCCGCACCATCCTATAGTCTATGGCTTCATAGATCCATGGAGTACTACGTTATTGTTCATTATCAGGTCCAGTTTTGCATGTAGGGTTTGGTTATCCCAATTTCATTGGTGCCTAAAGTCAGTTCCTGGGTGCTCCTGGTTATTTTCAGTAAATAATGGCAATTTACTTTTAGCTAAGCAGAAAAGGGAAATGCGTGTAACAAGACAGGAAAACAAAAAGGTTTAAGGAAAGAACACAAATAAACAGTAAAGACCAAGCAGAAGCAAGAACCATTGGTATTAGAACTGCCTAACAGTAATAGCAGATACTGTATACACCAGCGAGTACAGTATACCAACGGCCATCCTTAAGCATTGCACCATTCTTCTCCCGTTTCCTAGCAGAAGGGAAACAACGAGGTTATGGAACTTTAATAATGGCACAGAGTTCCTTTTCTAGCACACTAACTCTCTCTACTGCAGCGCTCCAGCCTAATCCATATACTAGACATGGATTTCCCTTTAGATTAAAAGAAATGACCATTCCAGGCTGTCTCCATGGAAAGCAAGTCTTCAGATCAGCAAATCCTTTAAAGCAACACGAGCAATGAAACACATTGCTCCAAAAGGAGATACATTCATTGGCCTTGATTCACTAACAGTTGAAAAAAAAATTCATGGTAGTAAAAAATTCAAATCATGAGTAAAAAGCCTGAGAATTTCACTGTTAGTGAATCACCAAATAGGAAGACAATGAAAGGCAATGGAACTTTTTTACTCCTGAGAAAAGTATTAAACTTTTTACCTGTAGTAAAAAGTGTCATTGACTTTCATTGTCTTCCTATCTGGTGATTCACTAACAGTGACATTCTCAGGCTTTTTTCTCAAGAATTGAATTTTTGACTACCATTAGAATCTTTTTCAACTCGGGGAGGCCGATTCATTAATAGCGGCAGGTAGCGACAGTTTAGCGACTGTAGCAGCATTTTCAGAGCGCCCGCTAGTAGTCGCTGTGCTTGGCCGTTGTTCGGTAGTTGATAGCGACTCAGTCGGTTTGCCGTAATGTTGAATATTGGGTGAGGAGTCGCTATTTGACAGGTTCCGCGCTGTATGGGAGCGCATGATAGCGACTGGCCCTAGCACCCGGCTCCCACCATATTCATTAAAAAATCAGGCTCAAAAAATTCTCGCGCTGTAAAATGCATGTTTAAACCCCAGAGCACTGGCGGCGATGGGTTAAAAGTAGTTTTTTAACCCCCTAAAAAACAAGTTTTTTTAAATAATTTAGTAATATGAATACATACATTAATATCAGACCTGTAATATGAATTCTGTACAATTTATTTTTTTAATTTTTTTTCCCTTAAAATCTAAAATGGCAGAAGTGGTCACAGAATTTTTCACATTAAAAAAAATAAAAAATAATAACAATTAATTATTAATATTTAAAGATTGTTCCATTGAAATGCATTGGAGAGCGCCAGGTAGCGAGAGGTCATACCTGTCGCTGTTCAAGGTCGGACGCTGGCGCTGTGGGCTGAGGCTGGAATAATGATGAATGAGTCGCTATATGGCGCTATCTCAGCCGCTAAGCAGGATTGGCTTGATAAATGTGTGATTGTGGTGGGGAGCTGGCGTTCTCGTGGCGGGGCCCGTCATTACCGGCCGCTCACCAGTCGCTACCTGTCGCTATTCCTTCATAAATAAGGGCCATAGTGAATCAAGCCCATTGTGTGTAGTCTACAGACACAGATACTACAGAGATACCAGGATAAGGGGGTATATATAAAATCCCTGGTGCAGAATGCACTCCTGTCCTGTACAGCAAAACACCAACTGGCTGATTGTGTTAATTTTCGTTTTAACATTAAATGTATCTTGGATTGGCAGGTCAGTAGGAACTTACCTCGGGGTAAAGTTTTCCAGTGAAGTAGAGACATTAACTGAAAATTGGTAAATAACCATCCGGGTGGATGAGGTAGATATTTTCTGCTTGCAAAAATTCATATTAAAACTGAGACTCTCCAGGCCTATCCATTTGAAAATAGCCAGCCTTTCCAGACTCTCTGTCTTAAAGCAGAATTCCGGGCAAAACTAAGGAGTTTTGACCCCCGTAAGTCAGGCTATGCCATAGTTCCTTATTATTAAATTGCTGGCCTGCTGCCAAAATGTCTTGCTTGTTCTTGTGTCCCATTCATATTCTTTTGAAGTGTGCCGCCATCTTGTTTTTTTTCCCAGATGCCCCTGTGAGTCAGAAACTTCCGTCCCAGGCGCTGTAGTATCTGTTGCAATGAGTTTGCACCTGTAGCACTTGGGCACGCCTGTCAGCAATGAATGAGAATGCACATGCAGCTTGCATTGATGTCAGGAGAGGTGGGGGGAGCGTGCGTCTTGCTCCGGCTTGGAGATCTCACGATAGGCAATTTCACACCAGTCTAAATGGATTTGTATTGAAGACAACAAAGCTTTATGGTGACACCAGCTGCAGCCTCACTGCTAGGCTGGAGGGGGTCTATCTACTAACCCGTGAGCCATGCAAACATTTTAGAGGTTAATTAAGTCATATTGTGACTAGAGTTCCACTATAATATTGGGGGACCTCGCAAAATCTGAATGAGTTCCTGCCGGTAGGTGTTCGTCCTGTAGCTGCACCAACACAGAATCAGGTTCAAGATTTTTTAATAGTATTATTCTTTTTTCCATTGGTTCCTCTGCTGCAGTGATTGGCAGATGAACTAGTAGCAAACACTCTCTGCATTAGCTTCACTGGCTAAACAGGAGGTGTACAGTGTTGGGCTCATGGTATTTATAAACCATCTATTTAATACAAAGCCAATGAGTACACCAGATGCTACACATGGAGAGCCAATCACATTTACATTTATATGTGTGATCCATTCGTATGGAAATTACATGGATGTTTGTTTTTTTTCAGTTATTTTGTGATTGTAGGATCAAACCAGAAATATAAAAATATACAGTATACTGCGTATACAATCGAACTGAAATCCAGGTTCAGGATTTTTAATTAGTATTATTCTTCTTTCCATTGGTTCCTCTGCTGCAGTGATTGGCGGATGAATTAGTAGCAAACAGTCTCTGCATTAGCTTCACTGGCTAAAGAGGAGGTGTACAGTGTTGTGCTCATGGTATTGCGCCAAGAAAGTGAGTTATTTATTATTCAATTAGGCTTAGCTGGAGAAGATTGATGAGGTGGACACCAGCAGCACACTGGGCATCTTTCTTTAACATATATTGCAATACATATGACAGATGGACAACCAGAAAGGTTGCTCCATTTCTACCCAGTTCATACTCTTGGCATGATTCTTCATGCTTACCTGTACAAACTCAATAGCAACTATTTATTTGCCTAAATACGAGCAATTGATTAATTTAATTAATACATTTCCTTTACAAAGACAGCTGATTGTGGGCACCAAGGCCACAATTCGGGCAAGGTGGACACAGGAGACTTCTATTCAGAACCCCAGGCTCCATCCAGCTGTCCGGAATCTAAGGACAAGCCCATTTTTCAATAAAGCCCCACCCAATGGGGTAGGCTGGGCCACGTGGGAAACCCCTGGTCAGTCCACTGGGTGGAATCAAGGGTCTTGGCAGACAAGCGATAATTCCCAGTGGACAGGCAGCAGCTGAATGACAAAGTCAGGGTCGTAAGTAGGCTAAAGGCCTTGGGAAGACAGTGAGGTAATTGAGATCAAGATCCATATCAAGGGATTGTGGGCTGGCAGCAAAGATTAATTAATGATGGCAGATCATTGTAGTCATACAGTTAGAAGCATCGTCAAAATTCCAGGTTGGCAACAGGTAAGCAAGATCAAGCAGAGACACAGCAAGCGCAATCCTAAGATGATTTTCCAGTGCCATCTTGGCTCATCAGCTTCCTATTTAAAGGTCCATGCACATGTGCGGCTGTCTGAACATTGAGCATGCTCTTTGTGGGTGGAAGTTTGCACATTTGTAATGCATGTAGAAGTTTGTACAGGTGTAATGCGCATGGAGTTTGTGCAAATTCAGTTGTCTGTCTACTTCTGGTGGCTCCATGACAGCACCAATGCCATCAAAACCATTTCATACTTGCTTTTATGAAGACAGTATATGTAGTAGATTGTGTCCAAACTGTGTGCACAGGCATTCATTTAAAGGCCAGAGAGGCTCTCAAAATCTACCCCTAGATTTCCCCGATGTGGTCACAGACTTCAAAAATAACAGTAAACGCTTTATAAATATTTCACATTGTATCTCAAAGTAAAATAAGCATTCTGGTAGGAATTGGGCTTTTAGTCAAAATTAAAGTTTGAATTCTAAATATCTGTGAAATGTTGACCTTTTGTATTGCAGGTTATGATGTTGGGCTTAACTTAACGTCTTGTTTATTCCATTTTAGGCTGGCCTGAAATGCTGCTTAAAATCAACTGAAAGAAGCAATCAAATAAAAAATATGAATTATCTAAATATTTAATACAAAGCCAATGAGTACACCAGATGCTACACACGGAGAGCCAATCACATTTACATTTATATGTGTGATCCATTCGTATGGAAATGACTTGGATGTTTGCTTTTTTCAGTTATTTTGTGATTGTAGTATCGAACTAGAAATCTAATAATATACAGTATATTGTATATACAATCAACCTGATTGAGTGGTGTTTTGTGGAAAAGCTTTAACAAAAAGCCTTTCCTTTGTATTTCTTTTGTACAGTTGTAAGACAATAATAATACTTTTCAATTACGGTAACCAAAAGCAATTTCCATGAATGATTTTCCTAAAAAATAGTTTTTTAATGGAGAAACTTATGTATACTTATTTATTAAAGAACATTTATAAAAGCAGACATAAAATCTGGACATGTATCACTATAACAGCTTTATACTTTATTTTAAGGTTTGACTAGATGAATTTTCGGCATACGCTCCATCTGCACACCAGATACTATTAGAGGCAGTCCAGCATTTACTATACAGCTGATCTTAATGTCTAACATGTAAATCATTTGCTCTGCTCTCCCTTCTGAACTTTAGAGGCGAGGTTCTCGTGTAGGAGCCCGGCCCACGCTGACATTGTCATCCTAGTTGACGGATCATGGAGTATTGGAAGAGTCAACTTTAGACTTGTCAGACTTTTCATAGAGAATCTGGTGGGAGCTTTCAATGTTGCTGCTGATAAGACAAGAATAGGTAATGTTATGCTGTTTTATTAGATAAATGATTTGTATGCTTTTTATAAAACTGTCAGGCAAAAACTCTTCAGATAATAAAGGCTTATTTTGCCTGAAAATGTTCCCAATATCCAGGTCATAGATCAGATTCCTGACCATCTAATTACCAGGTTAATGATTCCAATTGTGGTTTTGGATCATTTTGATTCTAAGAAACTCTAAAAATCCAGCTGTAATATGCATTCTGTTTTGCTCAGAAATACCGAACGTGTCCATACTTACATTAAAGGACCCCCTCATCCTCATATTAGACTCTCCTCTGGCCTATGTGCAACTGGAACTTTTTTAGATCATCCTAAGAATCAGGTGCCTGTTGTCTGTATTGGGGCGTGGCTTGGGGGAGCAGGGAGGGCACGTGCCCCGGGTGCAGCAGGTCAGTAGGGTGCCAAAGGGGGGCCTGAGCACAGGTGGGTCGCCATTTCAAAACTTTGCCCAGGGTGCCAGAAAGCCTAACTACGTCTCCGTTCCTCTATATATTTTTTTCACACTGGTTAGAACCCGTGTTTATTTTGGTGTGCTGAGCTGATCTGCTATTTTTTTAAATCTGTTACTTATGTTGTGTTTTATGGAAGAAGTTTTCACCATCTGCAATCTGTTGCCATTGGCAATGTACACCAAGTCTGTACACCAAGAAGAGGGAAATGAGTCCTCTACACACAGAACACTGCTGCTTGCTATGGGTAATATTGAGTGAGCTCCCTCACCAGCACTCAGCAGTGGCCATAGCAGCAGTGTTCTGTGTGTACAGGACTCGCTTCTCTCTTCTTGGTGCATAGACAGATTGCAAGTCGCGGAAACTGCTTCTATAAAACACACAGTTTATAACATATTAAAAATGTAAAACCCACTAGATAAGCTCAGCTCCTCGAGGGCGTTCATGTGACACACAAAAATTCACACTTTCAAAAATACCATCGACAATAGACTTGCCCTCTAAGTTTACCCTACTTCCTTCAGTATCACAAATATGTGGCCTTACAGCTGTAAGTTCCGCTTATGGCACCATGGACATTTTTTCCTTTGCAAATCGCACAGTGTAAATGTATCATTAGAAGTAACTGCGTGATCTTGTTTTGTCTGCATCCTCATCGTAGACATTGAGCCTTTTCTTCTGTCTGCAGTGAACAAAAGAGAAGTTGATCTAACATATAAAAAAAGTGTGTCACTTAAAAGCGCAGCAATACATGGCCATAATTCAGTCTTGATGACACCCTTAGTGATGATAGATTAGCTTAAGGCAGAACAAAACCCACCAGCGGCCGGTCTGGAATCAAAAAGATTCCTTGGTAAGCCACTGGATTTTCTCTGGGGCATCCCAAATCGCAAAACCTGTAAAAAGAGCCCAAAAACTCACATCGCCACGCTCCAGTGACAAATGCGCGGGGCTCTCATCCAATGAGAGCCGCCTGCTATGACATCATTCAGCAGGCAGCTCTTATTGTTTACTGCGCTGCCGCATCGCCTGCATTCCTGGTGTTGTGCACACACTCCCGCTCCAGCCATTCAGATAGGCTGGGATGGCAGTGTGTGCATGCCCGGGAATGCAGCAGCACGCGCTCCCCATTGATTAGAGTGAGAGCCACACATGTGTCATTGGAGAGTGGCGAGGTGAGTTTTTTAGACTTCCTGAAGGGTTTTACACAGCACTGAACAAACCCAGGAAAGTAAAATTCCTGGGTTTTGTTTCTCTTTAATGGGGCTGCAGACAGCAAAATATAATCTTGGTGGTGCTAAATTATTGGCTACATTATATATTGTGTGGTTTATAAAAGTCCACCACCCTACCCAGGAAAGGGCACATGGCTGACCAAGGACGAGCACTGTAAATAAGAATATTTATTTGCCTATTTATACGAGTCAGGCTGGACATTTATAGTTATAAATTAATATCTAATTATGTAAACAATTTAATAACTAGATATTAATTTATAACTATAAATGTCCGGCCTGACTCCGGCATAAATAGGCAAATAAATATTAATATCTGGCCAATGATAACACAATGGATACACGCATAAGACTGTAAGACTGTAGGTTCTTTTGACTTCTGGTATATGCAGAGGACACTGAGACAAGTAGTAAATAAAGAGATATATTGTCGTAAAAACAAAATGGCAAAAGACAATACAATTTACTCTACATGCGACCACAGATATATTAACCTCTAAGGGGTGGATTTACTGCACCAATACCATACTGAGACAGAAAAATCACACAAGTAAAATACAATTAATCATGCAGAAAAGAAAAGAGCCACACAAGTTAAATGGACACCCCAATACAATGCTAGACGTAAAGGTTATGGTAGGCAATACAGCAATATCCCCTGATAGCACTAACCAGTGTTAGCTATGGCACAACATCAGTAGCAGCAATTGATTTTCCATAAACGCCCCTTATTTACAGCACGACTAGCATGAAATTAGGGGCATGACATTACAGAACCTCAGCTCAGCCAAGTAAATCAAGTAAAATAGATATATAAATCTGTTAACACTTATTATGTCCATTTCAAGATAAGCACATTAACATTCCTCATGAGCAGATATAAGTTGTGTACACCTGGATTTTATGGCAATGCTAATGAAATATGTCTAACAGGTTCATGCTTTATCTTTTCCACACCTATGTATGTATGTATCTTTGTCTTACTCCATATCTCACTATGCTTCTGTTTTAGCTTTGGCACAGTACAGTGGTGACCCAAGAGTAGAATGGCATTTAAACGCATATGACACCAAAGAAGCTGTGATAGACGCTGTGCGAAACCTACCTTATAAAGGCGGAAACACACTTACAGGTATGACTTCAACCAAACTTCTTAAAGCTTTGTAGGTAATAGTAATACTTTGTTTAGCTTCAAAATGCTTGAAACTTGTGCCCCAATAAAAGTAGTTCGTTTTGGGGTAAATTTGAGTTGCCAAATGATTGGTTTTATCTCTTCAGCCCTAGTTTCGGAGATATCCATTTCAACTCTTGCCCTGAAATAAGAGACTGCTGCCATTTATATTAGTTTGATTCATTTGTAGAACCTGCGCAAGGCTGAGGAGTGCAATTTAAAGGCATTTTCCAACTGTATTTTTCTAGACATCAGTCTATCTAAGCTAACCAGATAATATTGGACTTTTGTAGAGATGCTGGGTTTGGAGAGTGGTGAGAGCTTTTCTCATTCAGCACAATATAACGTTTTTTTGTTTAAAGTGGACCTATAGGATTCCCTTCCCCCGAGGTGGTGGTGAGAGCTTTGCTTATTCAGAACAATATAACGTTTTTTTATTTAAAGTGGCCCTTTAAGATTCCCTTCCCCCGGGACATCCAGAATCGTGATGCCCCGCTGTGTGAAACCCCCAGGTCGCCCATAAACACACCTTCTTTCCCAGTCCAACGGCACATGTACGAGCAGCAGCCGCATCCCTGCTATCCCTCTAGCAGGGCATACCACGCCAGCCATTCACAAATGCCTGGAGTGGGCATGTGCCCTGCTAGAGGGATATGCTCCCTTTTAGAGGGTAGCAAGACATGTGACCATCAGTGCGCTCAGATCCGCTTGTATTAGACGAGCTCCTGGACGAAGGGGTTTGAGCTTATGCATCGTAGGACCGAGAAGAGGTACGTTTTTTCGGGTGACCTGAGGGTTTTCACACAGTGGGGCACCCCCGATCGAGGTGTGCCGGGGGCGAGAATCAAAACACAGGATAGTCTAAATCCAAACACATTTCTCAGGGTTTGCATAGTAATGGCAGCCCCATAGGCTGCCATTACTACCAATTACATATCCAGGGGATTTTGATTTTTCAATAGAAGAAAACGATTTTATTTCACTTTATTGTTTGAGAAAAGCTTCTTCTGCTTCTCCAGAAAAAATGTAAATCATTTGGGTAAGCCCTCCAGCATTAGTCCATCTATTATTCTGACTGGCCATACTTTGACCCATAGATTCGATGAACAGTATATATAGCCCTTGATAGTTTCTGGCAAACATGGATGAGGTATTTAGTGGAAGACATGTTCTCTAAGTTTAATAAGCATGATTCTTTGTGTAGTTTTAGGGTAAAAATGCCTAAAGTGGACCAACAACCACCCTGTTAAGTTCAACCTAAAAAGGATGTAGGTCTGCCAGAAGCCTAAACAACATTTCTAGTCCATTGCTAAGAATCTTCCCTGTTCTCAAGTCTTATTCCAATATGTCTCTTACTAGCTTTTAATATCACAAATATTTTTTACAAAAATTTGAACGATGTGTGTGTCTACTTTCCATCTGCTTTTTTTTAACGGTGCTGGTTTTGCTTATATTCATCTGCACGTTATCAGTGATGTATTTTAGCCGTTTTCATTAACCTCATATTTTCTGTAGGCCTCGCTTTGACATTCATTCTGGAAAACTGTTTTAAGGAGGAGGCGGGAGCTAGACCCGATCTTCCAAAAATCGGCATCTTGATTACAGATGGAAAGTCTCAAGACGACGTTATTCCACCTGCCAAAAGTCTTAGGGATGCTGGGATTGAACTTTTTGCTATTGGTAGGCTTTTTAAAATATTTTTGGCCATTTCTTTTCATTGTCAAATCAGTTTATCCTAAGATTACACTACAGTAACTCTTCTTGAGAATTGATGCTCCTTTCAAGCACAACCATTGCCTTTTGTTTCCACATGCCAAGTTAGGTCAAAGCTAAATACAACCAACAGCCAGGGGTGTATCTAGGGGGAAGAAGGGGGGGGGGCACCTGACCCGGGTGCAGCAGGTCAGGGGGGTGCCAAAAGGGGGCCTGAGAACAGGTAGGGGCGTCATTTCGAATCAATTCCCCGGGTGCCAGAAAGCCGAGCTACTCCTCTGCCAACAGCAATACTATATATAAGGAAACATATTATACCAAAACTAGTGAGATGTAAGTTAAAAGTACACAAGAAGAGGTAAGAAGGGTTTCTGTGACTACTTTCTTTCCTACAAAAATGGTTGATTAATATCAGGGGCAGTGAGGTGTCACATTACCAGACCAGGACGATTTAGCTGTTTGGGACTAAAGATGACTATGTGTGTTTTGTTTGTATTGCCCGGACAGAGACCTTAAAGATGAACAACACCTGGACCTCACTCTCCCGGGTATTGTTCCTCTCAGATGGGGCAGTCTGATTTGGGGTGCCTTGCTGTGTGTACCCCCCATTCACCTTCCTGGTGTTCCCATGGTGCATACACGGCTGAAACCGGGCATGGCTCCCTAAGGCTCTGCCAGCAGCTAAACAGGCTGAGCGACTGGGAGGACGATTCATTAACAGCGGCAGGTAGCAACAGTTGAGCGACTGTAGCGGCATTTTCAGAGCGCCCGCTAGTAGTCGCTGTGCTTGGCCGTTGTTCCGTAGTTGATAGCGACTCAGTCAGTTTGCCGTAATGTTGAATATTGGGTGAGGAGTCGCTATTTGACAGGTTCCGAGCTGTATGGGAGCGCATGATAGCGACTGGTCAGAGCGACCGGCTCCCACCATATTCATTAACAAATCACGCTCAAAAAATTATCGCGCTGTAAAATGCATGTTTAAACCCCAGAGCGCTGGCGGCGATGTGTTAAAAGTAGTTTTTTAACCCTCAAACAACCATATTTTTGGAAACCAAAAAAAAAAAGTTTTTTTAAATAATTTAGTAATATGAATACATTAATATCAGACCTGTAATATCAATTCTGTACTTTTTTTTTTTTACCTTAAAAAAATTATTTAAAATGGCAGAAGTGGTCACAGAATTTTTCACATTTAAAAAAAAAACATTAATAACAATTAATTATGAATATTCAAAGATGTTCCATTGAAATGCATTGGAGAGCGCCAGGTAGCGAGAGGTCATACCTGTCGCTGTTCAAGGTCGGACGCTGGCGCTGTGGGCTGAGGCTGGAATAATGATGAATGAGTGGCTATATGGCGCTATCTCAGTCGCTAAGCAGGATTGGCTTGATAAATGTGTGATTGTGGTGGGGAGCCGGCGTTCTTGTGGCGGGGCCCGTCATTACCGGCCGCTCACCAGTCGCTACCTGTCGCTATCCCTTGTTAAATAAGGGCCTAAGTAGCCAAAGGAAGCCGAGCGGGGCCAAGTATGCAACCGGCCGCATTCCTCACTCAGTTTCTAGCTCATCAGAATCAGAAAGGCCTGATGCAGATACAAGCACAGCTTGTGGGGATGTGGTTGCAATACCAATGCCAGATAGGGGTCCTGGGGCAGGTACTCTGGGGAGGTTTCACACAGTGGGGCATCCCAATTTGAGATGCCCCAAGTATTGGGACTCAGATGGCCCTGGAGTATTTTAGACCCCAAGGCCTCCAAAGTTCCCCTTTAAACTGCAGGGGCACTAAACTAATGACAATTACCCCTTCACGCCATCAGTGAGCCCGGCATTAAAGAGGGAATCACCTTTTCCTAGCTGAGCTCTGTTTGAAGAAAACAGCTGCACACACATGTAGCAGCCACAACTCCTCCAATACTCTCTATTATGGACTATTTCGAGTCTGGAGACCTGTGAATGATTCAGTTGTGCTTTAGGCAGGTCATCTATGTTAGATCCATGTTGGATCTGATGTTACTGGGTGGGCTCCAGGAATTATTTCCTCTGGTTGGCCCAAGATGCTCTATTCTGACACTGAGTGCTATTATCTTCTCATGGCTACATTATCCCATTTTAATCCTTAAAGGAGTAATATGAAAAATTCATATAAACACATTGGCTAATGAGGGGAGGGGTCACTTATACACCCGAACTGAATAAAACTCCCACCAAGCTTGTGGTTTATTCTTTCATGGTAGGAATAAAACCCAGAGGTTACAGGTTTAGTCTATCAGGGTGACAGAGCCTGTCACCCTGGATGTCCTTTTCTTTCTATTAAAAGAAAGAAAAACAAGGCTGGCTAAAAATTTCTTGATGTCGGGTGTATAAGTGACCCCTCCCCCTGCCATCCAGCATAATTATATGGATTTTTATCATTTTTTCGCCATAGTGCTCCTATAAAGTCTAGGTTTAGTGGTTACATACCTCAGCATACAAAAATATATATGTTTTTAAACTTAGCTTGGACAATTCCTTTAAAGTGGGTCAAAACCCATCCTGGAGCCTAAGATACTCCATGGCAGGCTTAGTCCCTCCACCAGTACATCTCGAACTGGGATGCGCCGCTGTGTGCAACCCGCCTGGGACCCAGATATTCTTAACATTTCCCTGAGCCCATGGCACATGAGTGTCCGGTGATGGCATCACTCGCCTCCCTTCTCGTGTGGCTTTGTGGGACCGAGCACAGCTGAAGGGAGAAAGTAATGGCACTGACACAGCATGGGCTAGAGGAGAGGTGAGTTAGTTCGGCATTCTGGGTGGTTTCACATAGAGGGGCACCCAGGGGGAGGGACCAGAACCTATAACTATAATATGTACAGTAGCAGGGCAGTTTCTAGGTAAAATAACACTCAGTACATACTATGTGATGTAGAATATTTTTTAAATGAAAAGCAGTAAATCAAAACAAAAGCTAGTTTCTTATCGCTAAATGATCTGAATAAAAAAAATAGGGCCCCGGAGAGAAGTTATTATATATCAGGGCAGAACACATGCATTGTGGTCTGTCCTGATGAACAAGCGACCCTCCTCGAGAAAAGGATATTTAGATATTTTTTAATATCTTTTTAAGTAGAGGTGGTTTGGAATTGCAGGTCCTAATGAAAATTACTACTGCCAAATTAATTGCTGGGGTTAGGTCCGTCCCCCAAATTCTATAAGGACCTAGCGTTCCCACCACACCTCAAGAATTTATTTAGAAAAAATTATAATTGTATTTATTTCATATTCTTTAAAATCAGGTCATTACAAATTCAGACATTACATATAAACATTTTAGGACATTTGATCATATAATTAATGCAGCAACATACACATTTTGTTTTGATAGACTATTAGTTATCTACAATATTTTTGAATAAATAAATTCAAAATTCCCGGAGAGAAGCAACAGATTTGCTGCCTGGATTCACATCTTTGATGTGGTTTACCTTTATAGACGTTCCGTTTTTAAGTGAACATGCTAGTAAAATAGATTCTTCACGGAACAATAAGATATTCACAAGCAATCCACACAATTCTTTTGTGTAGAGAAATAAAAGTAACAACAATTTCCCATTTACAGTATAATGGAGATTCTTTTCATTGGCTATTTTTTGAAGTATGGCATCATAATACATTAGTTACACACTGTGCTGCTGCTACCTGGTAACAAAAAATCGAAATGTTTGGATGCACTTTAATATAGGATGCACCTTTTTTGTATTTCGTTTTTGATATCACAATGTAATCTTTGTATACATGCATATATCTATTTATCAGGCACTATAGCACTTTATGCTTGATTTCCAGATCTCCCCCTACACCTCACCTTGTGTTTGTGCTTTGATGTATGTTTTTGGAATTGTTTTTAATGTGTCTGTTGTGTTGATGTTGTTGTATAGTAGCAATCACGTGATAATAAAGACTTGTACTTGCTTTCTATTTGTTTTTGATCCATTCTTGTATCCTCAATGTTTTGTATGGGAGGAGTGGCACACATGTAATTGTGGTAGTAGTGGTGCAGACATTTTTGCAGTTTGCTATTACGGGCACTGACAGACTGATGGCATGGGGAGGGCAGCCCTGCATCATGGAGGCTAGGTCGAAGTTAGAGGATAAAACCGGGGATGCTGATTGGGTGAGTTTGTGGGAACCGGACTATCAGCGATAAGCAGAAGTGTCCCAAAGGTGAGTATCCAATAGTTATTTTTTCATTTGGGCGGTCACTTATTTTAACTGCAGGGTTTACCAGCAATGGGAGGGAGTGGGTTAGGGTGCCACAGACCGAGAACAGTTTCCAGGGAGAGTTTAAATTTGCTTTTATTGGATAATTCTTGTTTTAGCAGAGCATAACCATTTTTAATGTTTTAAGGTGTAAAAAATGCTGATGTTAATGAACTGAAGGAGATTGCATCTGAACCTCATACCGACCACGTTTACAATGTTGCTGACTTCAACATCATGGACTCCATTGTTGGATCACTCACAAAAACTGTGTGTGAGAGGGTGGAGGACATTGATAGCTCCATTAAAGGTTGGTGAATTTTCAAATACTGTATTCATTAGTTTCTTGCTGAGTAGACCTTCACGGTGTCACTGTCTACTTCTAAAGACCTTAGTGTCCAGCCGTTTATCTGTAGTTAGAAGAATCATACTCTTTTTATGCTCCATTTATACTTTAATGTGTTTTAGTTTTGTTGGATTCTGTTGTGTTGAGACACGTGTTCATGGATTGTATAGTGCCTATTAAACGTAACCAATAGAAATAATAACCAACCACAGTTCGAAAGCTTTATGTAGACTCGGATATCAACTGGAAGTTCTATAGTCACATGGTCTCACAACAGGCATAGACAAGTCACTGCTTAGCCTTGAGGCATGATACATCTAGTTAACACTCAAGTGCTCATGGAATAATGAAAAACAACACAAAAACCAATGATTCTGCAGATAGTTATGAGCAATGGGTTGGAGGCTAGCTGGGTCGGCAATGGAAGTTGCTTGGACAGGCATCAAAGCCAAAGAATAATCCAGTGAGTTGTTGTTAAACTAAACCAATGGCCAAATCATGGCCACAGTATCCAAGGAAGCAATCAGAGACAGGGTTGCGTTTAGGCGAAGGTTAGAAAGAAACTGGGCCCATCGGAGCTCCACAAGTCGAGAACCAGCTGTTGTTTCCGGCAAATGGGGAAGCTCCCTTTGGAGAACATGTCCACTGCAATGCTGGGTATATGGTACTATCCAAAGAGACAGGACTGGGTTTGAAAAAGGTTGGTGCGAACTACATGCAAAGATCAGCCAATGAAAAAAATAAATTGGCACAGAGAAGCTGCTTACAGAGTTATTGTTTCTGACAAACGGGAATGCTACCCATGAAGAGCATGCCCGATGAGATGCAAGGGAAGTGGTGCTTCTGGGAAGTAGCTGGCTGAGAGTATCTGCACCTCCAACCAGATGTGAGGATGCCTCTCAGCAGCACCCGGCAGGTGCTAGAATTTTTGTAGAACAAATTCACCCTGGGAGTAAACATACCATCTGGTGTGTCCCTAGGTGGTGTGATATTGGGAAATAAGATATTTGGTTAAATATGGAAGAACCATGGCCTGCCCACATGGAAGTCTGTACCCTTGTGTTTGCTTAGGGTAGTAGATCCTATGATTGGTGGGTTGTACACAGAAGGTCTTGGTCCAAATGCTCCTGTTTATGCTCTTTTTACTCTCAACTTAACTGGCAAAACCTGGATCTGCCTTTATGGAAATATGTCATCAATGACAGGCTGATATATTACACAAGATTACTTATTCAGGTAGAGGTAATACACAAAAGTTTATTTGTGCCCGTGGCTACAGGTGGCCCGTTCTACTACCCTTGGTTGACTTGGCAACTAAAAACAACAGCCATACTCTCCTTTTATCCAGCTGATCAGTCCTACTCCAGTGGTCACAATCATACCAGGTCATGAAAACAATCAATCCCCCCCTCCATCAGTCACAGTGCCTCTAGCATGGCCACTCCATTCACTGCAATGGAAGGGGCAGGATAGAGTTACTGTGACTTATGGTGGGAGGCAGCCATCCATCACAGAGGCCATCTGAGACTCGAGATCTGGCCTGCATGGCCCCAGGCTTGATCTTATGTGCATTTACAAACAGGATAGTATCTAGGGTTGTAAAACATGGTATAGTGTTTAGAACACTGTTGACATCAGGCTGATTACATTCACAGATGCATTTCCAAGATGTCAAAAGTCTTTTGATTGGGTTGTATACTATGTGCTCCTGAAGTCAACACTACACAACTTGTGTAACACTACACAGATCAGATCACAGGGGCTGAGAAATGTATAGCTCTGAGCTGTGATATGATAAGAGAGGAGGGTGTCTGTGCGTACATGTCAAAGCTCCTCAGGCAACTACCCCCCCCCGTATCTTTTATAGCGAGAATGCAACATGTCGCTGCAGAAGGTAGTTATTGCTCTTTATTAAAAATTATTGGCCGGGAACACAATCTCTCATTATAAATCAGCATTTATTGAAGCAATGACTTGTTAGTTGGCTGGTTGATGGAACATAATAGGGATTGTGCCTCTCCTAAGGCTGATCACTATTCTGAAAAATATTTGTAACTGTCAAGTATGTCAGACAGTGTGTCTTGAATGCCATTGCAGTCATGTTCCCCCATGGATAGGGCTGGTTTTGAATCATGTTCCCTATGCATCATAGGCACACCTACTGAATGACTAAAAACTTCTATAGGGGTAGGGATGCCTATGAGGCATATGGCACATAATTCAAACACAGCGGAAGTATATAGGAGTCATTTTTTAAAGTTGAATATAGTATTACTTTGGACCTCTGTGCAGTTCTCTTGATAGTCCGATATGTTGTTCTAGAGAACAGGCCTTGGACGGGTTTTAATGATGGAGTAGATTATCCTAGTATCCTATTGTTATTATGAACAGTTTGCTATGGGGCCCTTCCATTTGCAGGTCTGCCTATGTCATACGACATTTATTGAGACTCTCTTCAAAATAGATTTTTGAAACTGTACAGTTCATGGTATTTTTCCATTAAAATAAGGATGAGAAGCTCTCTAGATTTTTTTTCATCTAATTTTTCATCTAATTATCTACTATTTTGGGCTTTATGGATCGTCTGTCTCCTAAAACCTTACTCAATGAACAAAACAACCATTTAAAGTGCATGAAATAGTTTCCATTACTTTTTGGAGCAGTTTTGTACTTAATGGTAAAATCAGGTTTAGGTAAATTATAGATGGCAGCAAATAAGGTAGGGGCACAGGTCAATTTGCAGCCTTGCCACATACCACCTAAAAGGGGTTACGTGGTTTGGTAAAGATTTAATTTAAGGGAAGGCTAAGGTTTATGGTTAATTTTAGGAATTACATGAAGATTAGTGTGAAGTTTAACGTTTTAGGTTTAAAGTTTTAGGGTTAGAATAATGATTAGTGTAACTTAGTCTGGGGAAATGAGAATAATGTATAAGACTTGGATAGGAGTTGGAGCTAGCGTTAGGGCTAATAGTGGCAAAACTTGATATCCAAGGCTAGGTTCAACATAGGACACCACGTTAAATGGAGTTGTCTTTCTTCTGGTTTCAAGAACAATTGATACTGGCTTTTCGAATTTCCACATATTTTATTAGTCCAACTCATATTTTATTTTGGTTTGATTTGGACTTTTTGATTCAACAGAAGGCTTATGGGTGTCATACAACCCTACTTTGTGTTGGCCACAATCTCCAGTACTGAGGGTAACATATTATTTTCCATTTATAGAAACTCCCAAAGGTAGAGTGTTGTCAGTATAGTAATTGACAACATCCCCCTGCATCATGCCCATCATGTTGTGAACAGGCAAATAGCAGGTGGGACATTGGGACATGCACACCAATGTGTTTTATACAGCATGTGGACTTTTATTTTAAGAGTGCCAACAAATGACAATTGTTCTTATTAAAGGGTCTAAACAACTATTCACAGACACTGCAAATATATGTTCATGTTCTCAAACAATAGGTAGAATGTTCTACATGAAATAACCACTGGTCTGTTCTGTTTGGTTCATAGGGGAAGCACCCGAACCAGTGGGATCTCCAACTGATTTAGAAACTTCTGAAGTAACTGCAAGAAGTTTCCGAGTTAGTTGGACTCATGCTCCAGGAAATGTGGAGAAATACAGAGTAGTCTATTACCCGACCAAAGGAGGACAGCCAGAAGAGGTAAGAGTTCCAGGCAGTGTGCAATTACATTACCTTCCAGGACAATGTGCTGGTATGGGCTTATACATGGTTCTTCTTGTAGGTGATAGTGGATGGAGATGTGTCCACCACAGTGCTCAAGAACTTGATGTCTCTAACAGAATACCAGGTAGCCGTTTTCGCTGTGTATGCCAGATCTACATCAGAAGGACTACGTGGAGCTGACACCACCTGTGAGTCATAAAAACAAATTAATCATCTATAACGGGCATAGAGCAGCCTGTTGTGATGCTGGAACCTCTCCTGCATCTTGCTAGGTGACCCCCTGGAAGAAGAACCTCTTCCCCTCGGTTGAGGTAGGGGATTAACCTCCAGCCAGACACCCCCAACACCCCTCTGGGCGGAAGATCTAGCTTCACCTTTGCTGGGAGCTAGCTTGCAACCAACAAACACTATTTTGAGCCTAAGTCCTAAACTGAGGCCAATGCCAGCCTGATCCTGGCGTTAAACTAATGGGCTAGTCATGCCACATCTTTCAGGTCCCAGAACCAGAAGGGTAAGCTGGTTCAGAACCCGAGATCTCCATTTCCTCAGGTTCCCCACTGATATGGTGATGGGTCGAGCACCGATGCAGATTTCTGGGCTGGTTTCCTTTCTGTGCCTGGCCTGGTGCTGGGACACACAGTGGCCCAGTTATGGCCCATTTTGTGTCAGCACCAGTTGTCTAAGGGACTTGTGTTTGAAGAGAGGGAGCTCTCTCTAGGAATCGCCTCTATCTTAGACTCAATAGTATATTCCCAGCACAGAGGTGCAAAATGACCCTTTCAGGCTGCAGATCCTCACTGTGCCATATTTTTCCACACATATTGCCTGCCCTATGTAGTCTTTCCTACTGAGATTAAGTCAAATGTGACAGGGGGAAATAAATGGGAACTCCGGACTGGTATCAGGGAATTCAGCCATTTTTATTTTGATTAAACTGGATATTCTCTTCACAGTAATTGTGTAAGGAGTTTACTGAAAGAACACGCACACACACACACACACACACACACACTCGCTATTCCAAGCACTGTATTTCGATATTGTTAATTTTAAACTCGAACACTCTGTATGCTTTTTCCAGTGGCTTTACCTATGGCCTCTGATCTTGAATTGTATGATGTAACCCACCGAAGCATGAGGGCCAAATGGGTTGGAGTTGCAGGAGCTTCTGGTTACATGATCCTCTACGCACCTCTTACTGAGGGATTAGCAGCAGACGAAAAAGAGGTAAGGCTGCTTATTACATATGAAAATTGCAGAAGTCTCGTTTCTAGAACAGCTTACAGTTTCATGAGTATGAGTACTAACTGGATCTGCGATAGCTCCTCTGTAATGTAATGAAGGGATGCTAACCTTTTTTTTTTGTTGTTTTTGTTCTTTTAAGCCGATGTGCACATACAAACATACAGTACCATACACACATACTAATACACCAATACACTTGTGGTGCCCATACTATGGTTGCTACTTAAATGAGCGAGGACACCCAACACCCCAGGGTAAGGGTTACAAGCCTCTCCTCTAGACGTTGGGCTGATTCCCCCAAAAGAGAACCACTTGGAAAGTTTAGGAAGAGATGCAACAGCCAAGCCCCAGGGACAAGGTCTGTAAGAGTCCAGACACCCTCAGTCCACACACATGAAAACTACATTGTCAAACAAAATAAAACAAAAGCTACACATTAGTGATTAGCACAGGACTAAGCTAGGACTTTGAGCTATAAAATATACCTTAAAGCCAAGCCTTAAAGGCCAGCACAAAGGTTTGTGGCAGGTTCAAAGCTTCCAGAGCAGGTTGGCCTTCTTCCCCAGACTTCATTACCAAACAAGGGCAGGTCATAGCACAGTAAAGGTACAACTGAAAAAAAAACAATAGGCTATAGTGCAGCATCTAATGGCTGCAGAAGAAAGTTTGGGTCAGAGCAAATTTCTCTACTCAGTAAAACCTTAAATGTGTTACTTTTAAAGCCCTGCCCTTAAAAGACATATGACTTCACAGGTATTTTAGCTGTTATTTTAGCCAAATTTCCATTTATTCTCCATGTGACGCCATTTGCTGTTCAGCCTCACCCTCCGTCATCTACCCTTTGGGTGTGTCTTACAGAAGATCTCCATATTTTTGCTGTTTACTTCTGTGCAGTTCTGATGATACTCATGATTCTTTTTAATGGCAGTAATTTGCCATTTACTTTCACTGTTAACCTAAAGTCAGGCTAGATCACCACAATAGGGTCAAAAGAAGAAAAAGTAATAGAAAAACAATTGGTTGCAGGATTTCCATGTTGTATCTAAAACTAGAATAGACTTTTTGGTTGTGATTGGGTTTTAATCCTGGTAAATAGTAAGCTTAACATCTTTCTTTCCAGATTAAGGTTCCTGGGTCAGTTACCGATGTTGAGCTGGATGGACTGACTCCAAGTACAGAATACACAGTGACAGTCTATGCAATGTTCGGAGAAGAGGCCAGTGATCCACTCACAGGACAAGAAACAACATGTAAGTGGAATATAGATATAATGCTCTTCTACTTGTATGGATCAGTGTACAGCAGAACAAAGCCTCCATTCCTTAAAAAAATCTTTGATTGATGGAGCATCCATGATGCCTCCATCATTGTCCACTCATATATACATTTTACCATAGTAAGGATCACTTCGAGTAAAACAGAACGTTTTTTTGTCCATTGCATGCTGGTGCCACTCAGTATCAATTTAGGCTGAACTGAATATTTTACATGCTAAAGTGATACAATATCAATGCAATATTATCATAAAAGTCACAAACGAAATAATGTTTTGTGATTGTGTGTTTTCTATGTTTTGTATTGTACTGCTAAAGAAATACAGAGACCACATATATTTTTCCTCTTAAGCCTACCCTTTGGCAGAATGGCTACCCATGCACTAAGAAC
The DNA here is from genome assembly GCA_027917425.1 of Gastrophryne carolinensis. NCBI lineage: Eukaryota > Metazoa > Chordata > Amphibia > Anura > Microhylidae > Gastrophryne > Gastrophryne carolinensis. The sequence continues at coordinate 404,598,470 of CM051239.1, read as the reverse complement.
CCAACTTTATTTGGCCAGAAAACTGATGAACTTCAGCCTCAGAATAGAGCAAACCATTCCCCATGTATCCCATAGCCTGGAAGTTCTTATCCTTGACATGTACTGTACTTCTGTATCAAAGTGTATCTATTGTTATAGTACATCGGACCCATAGTATGCCATATAATGATAACATTTGTTTTTACCCCGCCTGTAATTTCTACATTGTACGGTACCATGGAAGATGAATAGGACAAGCCATTGCCTGTGTATCCAGTAGCTTGGAAAACTTTAGCCTTGAGATAAAGCAAGCCTTCACTCAGCATTTTAGCATTGCGGTAGAACAATCTATTCCAGTATCCATGGAAACTTTATCCTTGGAATAGAGCCAAACATTCTAAATAAACCCAGTATACTAAAGAGCTTTATCCCAGAGATACAACAATTCAATCCAGACGCCAGCAGAATTTCAGCATTGGGTTACAGCAAGCCTTGGGGGAACTTTAGTCTTTAGATAGAGCAAGCCATGCTACACATACCCTGTACTAAACAAACCTTATCTTTCGGGCAGAAAAAGTAAATCCCCATGTAACCAAAAACGTAGTCAAACATAACAAACCAATCCCCATCTTCCCGGGGCCTGAGGAACCTAAGCCTTGAGATAATGCATGTACGCTATACCCAAGTCAAGTGTATTAGTCATATGCCTAGCCATAGCTTGTACGTTCTGCAGTGAACAATAATCAATAAATACAGGTGAAGATACCTTAGGGGACTTTAGCTTTGAAAATGAAACGGATCTACCGTCCATTAAAGCAACCCTTAGTCCACGTGCCACATATTTGCCATCACCCTGTGACCTCTCTGCTTTATCCACAGTGCCATTAAGTGCACCCAGAAACCTTCGAATTTCAAACATTGAACACAGCTCGGCCACCGTGTCTTGGGACCAGTCGCACAAAAACGTGAATGGCTATCGCATTATGTATGTGAAAACTGGAGGCTCAGACATCAAAGATGTAAGTGGCTCAATTTGATAAAACTCCTGATTTTCCTAAACTGACCTAAAACCTTTTTCCAGATATTCTTTCCCTTATATATACCGGTATATGCTCTCTTTTTTACCTGAATACTTTTATTTAATAAATAAAAGTACATCTGAAACTATCACCCAGAGCTGAAAGGTTAATGTTCATGGTAAATGTTGCAATTTAAGTTGCAAGTTGCAAGTTAAAGCAACATTGTGACTATATTACAGCAGAAATTCAGCCTCCACTGACTGACTGCTGATGCTTAGGTTTGGGCATTAAAAAATAATGCAAAATTCACAGGAATCCTCGCAGGGCAATTCCCAGGTAAGCCTCAGGGTATTAATACCCTGCGGGATCAAGCAGAGTGCCAGCCTAAAGGTAAGGTGTTGCTCAGACCATGGCAGAGCAGTCACACCAGAGCCGTTACAGGATGCCAACCAGCCCTAGATAAAGATGGCGGGTAATTGTAGTGTAAATATACAACAATAAAATTATTGTGTTGTGTTTTGTTTTGTTTTTACATTTACTACCTTGAACTAGTAAGAAATACAGGGGTGTCTACACTAGTTCAAAGAGTATGGGGGTGGATAGGTACCTGCCACCATGGCAGGTGACTTATTGTTAGCCCCCCAAAGTCAAGGTGGTACAGAAGAACCCAGTGCCCATGACCTTGGGCCTGGTGCTGAACCCATGCTGAAGGATATAAAGGCTCATGTCTTGGCATGACCAGAGTTTAGCTGTTCAGCCTTCAGCCATGGGGACCCTAGCCCTATTCCGGCTGTGCCGGCTTGTAACCTAGGGGGACGTACATCATTTTTGTTATGTGCTGCAATATCTGGGGTACTGCAATAGCCAATCATGATGAACAGGCTGATAATTTGCATAAGGACTGCCCATTATGCTGATCCAGACAAAGAGGGGAAGAGGATAATGGATGATGCAGGACAGACTTCACCTCCCCGGATTTATGGTTGTGGTTCTACTCTCTCTCTTTCAAATACATAGAAGTGGTGTTATTTCACTATAACACTATAACTGCGTTGATCCTTCTTCTATCTCTGTCTCCTGAATGTCATTAGCATGTCTGTAAACATGCAAATGAGATGAATTAATGACCATCACCTGACCTGACAGGTTATGTTAATCCAGTTTCAGAACTCAGCACTTTGCAGCATCCCTATCCAGCAACATGACAAAAATAGTTCGTATTCACCCAGCAATATGAATTATCAGAGAAGTAGCTGGCTTTCTGGCACCCGGGTCAAAGATTCGAAATGGTGCCCCCACCTGTGCTCAGGCCCCCCTTTGGCGCCCCCCTGACCTGCTGTGCCCGGGTCAAGTGCCCCCCCTGCTCCCCCCTAGCTACGCCCCTGTGAATTATCATGATCTCCCCCACACTGTCTAGGGCACAAGGGCTGTACATGGGGTGCACCACCAAACAAGGCAGGGAGCACATATGTGGATAGGGCCCAGGGCAACTGCCAAGTTTGCCCTCTTCTGACACTGACCCTGGGTAACAGATAGGTTTGTGATTTCAGTTCTGTCTTTTTGCCAGGAAAATAGGGTGTGTGATGGAAATTATTTTTGTATTTGACAGGTGGAAGTTGGGCGCATTTCAACCTACGACTTGAGGAAGCTGACACCCCTAACAGAGTACACTGTGGCCATTTTCTCTGTTTTTAATGAAGGACAATCTGAGCCGCTCACTGGCACCTTCACCACAAGTAAGTCTTCTGAGTGAAAACCGAATGACCTCAAATCACTCTTCCAGTATCTACATAGAAAAGTGGAGTATGGGGGGGGGGGCAGACTGCCTATAGGGAGCACAGGAAGTATTCGTGGTGGACTGCAATGCTTTGGGGCAGGCTGGGCTAGCTTCTCACCGGGATCCTGAGATGGAATCCATCCTCTAACACCCTCCTGTCCCCTCCCTGCCTTCCAAGTTTCTACCCAAACCCTCTCTCTGTACTTGGCCCCACTGTCCCCCTCTGCTAAAATATCTTAGCCCATGTTCAGCTCCTGCAATGCTAAAGCCTCAACATCATGGCTGTCACAGTATCTGCCCCTACAACACTAAAGCTTTAGTATCATTGCTTCTAGAGTTGTCTTATCCACCACTGACCATAATCAGCACCTACAGTTCTGCAGCCTCAGCTGATGAATAAACTTCTAAAATGGCTAAAAAGAACTTTGGGGGGGGTGGGGTTCAGCATCTCATGGGCTGGTCATAGGCTTGCCAGGGCCAGTAAAACCCCAGACTTCTTATTTAGTCACCACATAGCAATATGGAAGTTAGTTACAGATAAGAGTTCCCTATACCTAAAGTGGATCAGATAGAGCCTGGCAGAATGCCAGCCTAAATGTAAGGGGGGTACTCAGATGCCGGCAGAGCAGTCACGCCAGAGCCATGACAGGACCCCATCCAACACTAGATAAAAATGGCGGAGGTAAGTGTAGTGTAAATTTAAAACAATAAAATGTTTGTGTTGTGTTTTTACATTTACTACCTTGAACTAGTAAGGGGTCCAGGCGTCTCTACACTAGTTGAAAATGGTAGGGGGGTGGAAAGTTACCTGCCACCATGGTGGGTGACTTACTGTTAGCCCCCCCCCCCATTAACCTTAACCCCCAAAGGCCAGAGGGTACAAAGAGCCCGGTGCCCATGAGCGTGGGCCCGGTGTTTACCCCTGGGGAAGCACTGAACCCGTACTGAAGGGTATAAAGGCTGGTGCCCTGGCATGGCCAGAGTTCAGCTGTTCAGCCTCCAGGCCATGGGGACCCCAGCCCCTATTCCTGGTGTGTTGTACAGGCTACAGAAAATGATTTTTTGGCATAAAAATTCCCTGACAATGACAAGGAATATTTACTCGGCTTACACAGCTATTAAACAGGAAGTCCAAGCTTTTATTAACCCCCAGCCACCCCTTTACCCTCCTGTGCTGCGCGTTAATATAATACACCACCTGATTGCTGAAATTCTCCCCTGATGCTGGCAAGGGGCTGGGGCTCGGCCGCTTTTGGTCCACTTTAAACAGATGAGTTAACAGAGCGCAACAGTATAATTCTACTAATTGACCATAACTAAATTATTGCATAGGCATTAACTTTTAGTACTGCACCTTGTAGAATCCATGGTCAGGTTCAGGTTCTCAATGGCCAGAGGGAAGAAGCTGTTCAAGTGTCTGGCAGTTTAAGTAGATGGAATCCTGAGTCCGCAACCTGAGGGCAAATGTCTAAACAGATGATGACCTGGGTGGGAGGGGTCCTTCTTGATGTTCTTCACGTGAGAAACTATTAAGGGATTGTGCTGCTTATTCTCCCTAGTTCTGGGAGCTACAATATTAACAATCAGTTCTGCTGAACTAGCGAGAACCTGTTGAATCCCATCCCTGGATACAACTATTAAAAAGCTACACAGGTTTTGAGCATCAGACCTGGAGGAAGCTGCTTTGGTGCATCACAGGTGAGTATCCTTTTAAATACCTGGAAAGTCTTTGTAAAGTATGTGGTTGTTTCAGAGCCAGGTGAGAAAAAACACTCATTTTTTAGGAGAGAAAACTGGCAATTTCATTGTCTACCTTGGAGCTGATTCAATAACAGGTGTAAATTTACATCTGGATGTTGAATCAGCCCCAAGGTAGACAATGAATGTCCTAAAAATGTAGTGAGCTTTCTCACCTGGCTCTGAATCGACCCCTTTGTTGTAGATTGCTACTTGATTGTCGCTCTTAGCTCTAGAGCCAAGGCTGGGTTTAAAGACATCACAAAATAATACCTGTAACCCAAGTCCTCTCCTCTGGGCTTCTTGACACATTGGCTATGTTGTAATAATTGTTCAAAATGTGTAAATCCTACAAAAGCTAAATTGCATGATGATTATTGAAAAGCTAACAGGTATATTACTGAATAACTTTCTGAAGAGGTTTGGAGGTCATGGATTGAATATAACAGAAATAGGACCTGGATTTAATGGGACTTTGGGGGATTTGGAGGCAGCCAACATGGGGTATCCAAGGGAAGAATTAGTATTTGATAAGAGAAGAGGAAAGAACAATGTATAACTATAGGAAAATATTGAAAATGCTATATTGCTGTAAAGAAGATACGATTTTGTTCTTTTTATTTTCTGGAATTTTGTAAAAATCAAATATTAAAATATTTAATATGTAAATCCATTTTATTTCCATACAGAGCCAGTTCCAACTCCTCGTGATCTGAATGTCAGGGAAATAACCACACACAGCTTTGTGGCTTATTGGTCGCATGTTGCTCCGGATGTAATCATGTACAGATTGCGATGGACGCCTCGCCGGGGCGGCGCAACTGAAGAGGTAACCTGATAGAACATAACATGTCCATTTTAATGCTTCTTAATTGGCTCCAGCAATCAAACTATTTGGCCAGCTTTTGGCGACCATCCAGCGAGTGCTTTTCAATAACTTGTCAGTGCTCAGGTTTCATATTTCCTTGTTTCTTTTCCTGAAAATGTGTAAAGATGTAACTGCTTCATACAGTACTGTGACAAAAAAAACATCCCTGTGTGTACATACAACTGCTCTTACTTCTTTGTAACCTCTTCATATCATGGTTTGATCTTATTAGCTTAATGTTATTCTTTACGTACTATGGTTTGATTTTTGTTATTTAAAGTGGACCAACACCCAGGGGGGGATCAGCTCGGGAATCTATAAGATTCCCGGGCCGATCAGATCCCTCCCAGCGGGGCATCCGAAATCGGGATGTCCCGCGGGGTGAAACCCCGCAGGACGCCCAGAAACCTCACCTTATCACCATTCCAACGGCACATGGGCGAGCCATGTCCGCATCTCGCGCTTCTCTCTAGCAGGGCATGCACCCGCACCGGCCGTTTGTTCCCTGTTAGAGGGAAGCGCGAGATGCGGCCTCCAGCGTGCTCAGAGTCACTGTGGTTGTCCGTACATACCGCAGCGGCTCTGAGCGCTCTGATTGGACGAGCGCTCGCGTAGGAGCGGGGTGAGGTGAGTTTTTTAGGGCGATCTGGGGGGTTTCACGCGGAAGTGGACCAAAACCCAGGATAGTGAAAATCCTGGGTGTTGGTCCACTTTAAAGCAGAACAAAACCCACTAGGGCCATCACTGGAATCTAAAAAAATTCTAGGGCTGATCAATGTCTTTCCCCAAGGGCAGTGTGAAGCCCCCCAGGGCACCACAGAACTCACCTACTTCCTGTTGCCCTCTTTGAAGTAAATGTCTGGCAGCTACATCCCGCATCTTTGGGCTGTGAGTGTGCTCCCGCCCCAGCCATTCAGATAGGCTGGGGGTAAGAGCAGGCACGCTGCTAGGGATGTGGCCAATGTGCTCCTGATTGCCAAAGCTCTGCATGTGTATACAGAGCCATTCGCTGAGATTACATATGCAAGGTAAACAGCTCTGATTGGACGAGAGCCCATGCACAATAGTACTGAGGAAAGGTGAATTTGTACGGACGTTCTTTCATTACATGACAACAGTAAATAAAAAATTAAATAAATTCTAAACAGAAAATAAATAAAAAAGCAGGTCAAGTGCTGCCCCCTCCGATATAACGCCTGAGGCCGCTGCATCACATGACCTCACTACAGGCGCACCCCTTTCATGGCCCATAGAGTGTTTGATCTGTTTTATTTAAAGTGGACCAACACCCAGGGGTGATCGGCCCGGGGAATCTATAAGATTCCCGGGCCGATCACCTCCCTCACCGCGGGACATCCGAGATCTGGAGGTCCCGCGGGGTGAACCCCCCCCCCAAAAGCCCCAAAAAACCTTACCTTATCGGCGACGGATCAGCCGCCGCCGCCTCCCGCGCGCCCCTCTAGCAGTGCGCGCGCCCGCCGTTTGTGAATGGCCGGGGCGGGCGCGCGCCCTGTAAGAGGGACGAGCGGGAGGCGGCGGCTTGTCCGTCGCCGAAAAGGTACGTTTTTGGGGGGCTTTTGGGGGGGTTTCACACAGCGGGGCATCCTGATCTCGGATGCCCCGCTGAAGTGGACCAACACCCAGGATAGTGAAAATCCTGGGTGTTGGTCCACTTTAAAGAACAGTCAATGTCTGATCTTCACAACACATTGTTGTGGAAAGGTTTCATGGAACAAACAAAGGAGGTTTCTGAAGAGTTATTGATGTTCATCAGACTGGAAAATAATACAAAACCATCTTTAAATAGAGTTCACATGCCACCACCAATTCACATTAAGACAGACTGGGGTTGACACACCCACACCTTTTTCGGAGAGAAAATCGCCATTGACTTTTATTGTCTAGCAGGTGTACATTTTCACATGACTCTGAATCAATGTAGACAATGAAAGTCAATAGCAGTTTTCTCTCCTAAAATTCACAGCCAGGTGAAAATTCTCACTCCTTTTTTAGGAGAGAAAAGTGCCTTAGGGGGTTAATCATCAAGGAATAGCGGCAGGTAGCGCCTCGTAGCGGCAGGCAGTGCCTGGTGAACACTGGGCGCTGTACGCAAAACCACATTTATGAAAGCGAATCTGGTGAGCGCCTCTAACAGCGCCATGTAGCGTCCGATGTATTATTACAGTCGGCTCAGCGTATAGCGGCGGTGCTCTGGCTTGCAGAGCGCCAGATATTACCTGTCGCTCTCCCATACATTTCAATGGACAATACTTTTCTTCTTGTATATTTTTGTTTTTAATTTTTTGTTCTCTCAAATAATTGTGTCTCCTGGACATTGTTTTGGTGATTTTTTAGTTTTTTATGCAGAATTGTCATTACAGGTCTGGCACTAAAGTACTAATGTCACAATGTAATTCCATTTCGCTTTGTTACTGGTGGATACGTGTTCAAAAACAGACTTTAATCATACAGCGTCTGGTGCTCTATGCTATAGCGACCAGATTTAGAGCGCTGGCGCTGTTTGTGTGTAGTTTGGTGTGGAGTGCCGAGAGTCGGTTGCACTGAGCTGGCGCTACCTCTCGCTCCCTGCAGCACTGTACTGGTGTTAGAGCGCCCAACACAAATCACATTCTTCAATGGCGGTCAGGTTACTAGAGCGACCGAGATGCTCTGTTACAGCACCCGATACCTGCTTACAGCGTCTACTAGCAGTCGCTCTAAGCGCAGCTATACAGACGCTCATCTGCCGATACCTGGCGTTAGTAATGAATCAGCCTCACCGACTTTCATTGCCTACAGGGTGTAAATTTACACCTGGCTCCGAATCAGTCCCAAGGTAGACGAAGTGAATGGCACTTTTCTCTCCTAAAAAAAAGGAGTGAGTTTTCTCATCAGGCTCTGAATCTACCCTATTGTGTACAAATTGAGACATGCAGAATCATTATTATGCTCCTGACAAACAAACATCATGGCACAAGCAAGGCATCTTCCGGGTCACAAGGAAACTCAAGGCAACCTCTAAGTAACCCAAATCCCACATTAGCTAATGTTAATATTAATGAGCCTGCCACCAGGAGGATACAGAACAACAATGGCGTGCATGGCAGGATTGCAAGGAGAAAGCTGCTGCTCTACAAAAAGAAACATTTCTGTCTGTCTGCAGTTTGCTAAAGATCTCCTGAGCAGGCAGGGAAGCAACTGGAACAATATTTTGTAGTTGGATGAGATAAAAAAAAGTAATGGTTTAACTGAGAAGCGTTAAGTTTGGAAAAGGGAAAACTTTGGAGAAGGGTGTGGGTCTGTTTTGCTGCAACCTGGCCAGGACAGTTTGCTATCAGTAATGAAAAATACATTCGGAATTGTACCAGGAAATATTCTGAATATCTGTCTGTGAGTTGAATCCTAAGAAAATGTGGGTCATGCTTTTTAGGACAAGTCTTTGTGACAAAGAATGGGTCAAGAAAAAAGTTTAGCACTGGCCAAATCAAAGTCCTGACCTTAATCCAATGAAAATGGTGCGAAAGGACCTTAAGAGAGTAGTTAACAGGAGGAAGCTGTTTTGTTAGGACAAATAAGCTAAAATAACTCCAAGCCAATTTGCAGGAGTAATCAACAAAGTCTGAGGATGTTTAGATGCAGTTATGGCTGCACAAGGAGGTCATACCAGATACTGAGGCCCTTATTTATGAAGGAATAGCGACAGGTAGCGACTGGTGAGCGGCCGGTAATGACGGGCCCCGCCACGAGAACGCCGGCTCCCCACCACAATCACACATTTATCAAGCCAATCATGCTTAGCGACTGAGATAGCGCCATATAGCGACTCATTCATCATTATTCCAGCCTAAGCCCACAGCGCCAGCATCCGACCTTGAACAGCGCCAGGTATGACCTCTCGCTACCTGGCGCTCTGCAATGCATTTCAATGGAAAAATCTTTAAATATTAATAATTAATTGTTATAATTTTTTTTCTTTTTTTTTTTTTTAATGTGAAAAATTCTGTGACCACTTCTGCCATTTTAGATAATTTTTTTAAGGGAAAAAAAAAATTGTACAGAATTGATATTACAGGTCTGATATTAATGTATTCATATTACTAAATTATTTAAAAAACGTGTTTTTTTTGGTTTCCAAAAATATGGTTGTTTGGGGGTTAAAAAACTACTTTTAACCCATCGCCGCCAGCGCTCTGGGGTTTAAACATGCATTTCACAGCGCGAGAATTTTTTGAGCGTGATTTTTTAATGAATATGGTGGGAGCCGGTCGCTAGGGCCAGTCGCTATCATGCGCTCCCATACAGCACGGAACCTGTCAAATTGCGACTCCTCACCCAATATTCAACATTACGGTAAACCGAATGAGTCGCTATCAACTACCGAACAACGGCCAAGCACAGCGACTACTAGCGGGCGCTGTGAAAATGCCGCTACAGTCGCTCAACTGTCGCTACCTGTCGCTATTAATGAATCGGCCTCTGAATGTCCTGCCACTCACAGTCATGTGATATTAAATCATTCTCCCCACATTTTGGACTCATTTGTTTGTTAGGACGTCTGATTTTTAGGTCAACTGTATATGCAGAAATCAAGCACCACTGGATAAGCTGCCACTACAAGTCCCAAAGTCATAAAGAATATTTATCTTTTTATTATTTGTGTATTATTTATACTGTTTTTTAGTTATAACGCATTTTTAATAAGCTTGTCATGTCAGTAAAGTTTAAAGCAGACCAGAACCCAGGATTATGACTATCCTGGGTTTTGGTCCTTGCTCCCTCGCACACAGATTTGGGATTCTCCGCTGTGTGAAACCCACAGGTCACCCGATCTGACTTACCCTGCCCTGGTCCTGCGGCGCAATGTGTGGCCTCTTGCGCTATCAGCGTGGAGCTGAGTCTAGCCACGCTCCGCCGAGCACCCTGGCGCTGTATTCCCGGCATGCCCAAGCTGGCCATTCACAAATGCCTGGCACGTGCATGAGCCCTACTAAAGGGATGGCAGGGATGCCGGGAGAGAATATAGCGGGCGCCCTGGGAGCTTTGATGCAGCGGGGCATCTCGATTCTGGATGCCTTGGGGGTCGGGAATCCAGTGGCCCTGGAATCGTATAGATACCAAGGCCGATCAGCGTGGGTTTTGGTCCACTTCAAACAATATGGACTGCGCTTAAATGTTTTAAGAATAAAGAATGTGTGCACTGTGTTATAAAAATAATAATTCATTAAAGTAATTGTCCAGGTGTCAGAACACAAAACATTATACTTGCCTTTTATCTCTCATTTTATATCCTGTAGACAATTGTCTGATGAAAGTGTTTCTGTTTTGATGCCTGGACACATGGGGTCGATTCAGAGCCGGGTGAGAAAAATCACTTCTTTTAAAGGAGAGAAAACTACCATTGACTTTCATTGGGGCTGATTCAGCACCAGGTGAAAATTTACACCCGGTAGACAATTAAAATAAATGGCTGTTTTCTCTCCTAAAAAAAAGTTTCATCACCAGGCTTTGAATCGACCCCTATGCAATGACTTTTGTTGCAAAGAGCTTTAGTGCATTGCGGCCATTCTAAGGAAACTGGGACTAATTGAGTGGTCTAATCACAATATGAATATTTGTCTAGGCCATCCTAAAGAGAGACGTTAGCTCCTATCTCATCACCGGATTAACACACACTACAGAATATGAGGTCACCCTGTCGGCCATCTTTGCTGATGAAATGGAAAGCGATACGCTGTCAGCCCTGGCCACCACATGTAAGTCATGTAGATTTCTAGCATGTATATATGCATCTATCTGGCCAACTCTCTTAAAGTGGAAGCCTTGAATCAGCCTCCACATCTGCAATCATTGTGGGATGTGCTCTCCCGCTGCCGGTGCCATTCACTTCTATTGAAATTGGGAGCCAAGCCCTGAAACAGAAGGAACCTTGAAGGGAGGGGAGAGATTTCAATAGAAATCAATGCCAATGGCCACGGGAGAGATTATTTGTGGTCAGATAACATTAATTGCAGTTATGGATAAGACTTTATATTATCCAGTGTTTAAATGAACTTTTATCAGGGTTTAAACCGGACCAACAGCCTGGCACAGTTTGAAAATAAAACTCCCCAAAACTCTGCATACATGATACTGAAGCATTGTCAGCACTTACATTTGCTCCTACATCCACTCAAAGCTAAAACACCTCCACACCAATTGTCTAGTGGTAGTGGCCAATTTGGAGCTTTTCTCCCCGCATCTCAACCATGCTGCTGCCTGGATTCAACTGACATCCTTGAGCCACCATTTTGTTTTTACAATTTTTCACAGCAGGATTTAGAAAAATGTAAAATAGTTTTTATGTGCAGCAATCTAAATTGCCCTGGGGAGGGATGTATATGATCACTGCCTGTTGTGTTGGCCTGGTTTAAGTCATTTTGGACTGTTTGTCCACTTTAAGTTTTGAGCAGACATCTGCTTTAAAGAGGACCAAAACCCAGGATTTTGGCTATCCTGGGTCTTGGTCCTTTCCCCAGGGGGATAGGGGGTGCCCCATTGTGTGAACCCCCCCAGATTGCCACAGAAACCCACCTCATTCAGGTCCCACGGCACGTCTAAGAGCAGCGGCTGTGACAGACGCACCCTCCGCTTCCGCTAGCAGTACCCGCGCCAGGCATTTATGAATGGCCGGCATGCTCCATGTTAGAGGGAGGCGGAGGATACGGCCGTCAGAGCCGCGGTAAGTTGCTGCGGCAATCTGGGGGGGTTAATACAGTGGAGCACCCGCAATCGGAGTGCCGTCGGGGAAAGGACCAAACCCCAGGATAGACTATCCTGGGTTTTGGTCCACTTTACAGTATAACCAGTGACAGGATGTTGATGACAGGATGACTGGGTGTCCCAAGTGGTGCCATCCCAATAGGGGAAATTAAACAGGAACAAAAAATGGGTGTTGTTCCTAGCACAGGGGGACATCCTGATTGCCGATGCCCCCATGCATATTACCTCCATTGCACCCAAGAAATCTTACCTTTCCCCTCAGGGGGGGGGGGGCAATCAGGATGAACAACACCCATTTTTTGGGGGTGAGAGGAAGTGACCAGGGATGGGGACAGGAGAAGGTCAGATGCAGAACTATATTCAATATAACATAAGGAAAGGTCTTGCTAGAGAGAGCTTTTCAGTAAGCTTGATTAAAATAAATATATAAAAGTCCCTCCAAATAAAGGGGATGTTCAGGCTGTAGCTCTTCCATGGACAGTAAAACAACAAAAATAAAATCTGAATTAAACTAATTTTGCATGAAGTGTTGGGTTTTAAAGAGGAACTTAAGTCAACTATGGCACCCCCCCACCCCCCCCCCCCTCCGGCCGCCATGCCACTCTACCATGGCGCTGAGGCAGGACAGAGGGGTTACAAAGAAAAAAATCCCTTATCCTCTCCAGGGGCTCACACCACTCCTGCGCCGCTCCATATCTTGGGCGGCGACCATCTTGGCTGAAAAGTGCAGAGCACAAGTGAATGGGCAGTGGGAACACATGGACCTAGGGGATGCGGCTTTGTGTCTTTTCCTGCAGCAGCCGTGGGAGACTGCGAGGACGGCGTGGGCCCCTGGATAAGAGTTTTTATTCTTTGTGACCCCTGTCCTGTCTCAGCGCCAGGGTAGAGTGGCAGGGCAGTGGGTCATAATTTAACTGAAGTTCTACTTTAAAGTTTCTGGAAGAAATGAATATGAAATGAATAAGAAATGAATATGAAATAAAGTAGCTTAGGCAAGAACATGGGGGAGTCCCAGCACAGCAGAAACATTTGGCTGTTTATGGCAAAATGTTTGCAGTGTGAGATCGGCGCTGATATTGGCATTAGAGTGACTGGCCGGGATTTTGGTGTAAATTAAACCCAGAAGCTGGGAAGAATGTTTCACAAACTAAAACATCAGAATTTGATTAAACCTCGAAGAGGGGAGAATAATCTACTAGTGTCATCAGTGACCGAAAGACTGCATGCAATCTTATATATACTGTATATTAGGCATTATAGATGTGGAGAGTGGTAGCGGGGGTTTTCCTTGAGGGCACAGCCGAGAATTCGGCTAAAGGGCACATGAGATAAAACATGGTGGACATGGGAATAGATCACCATATATATATTATATTGCACAAGAATGATTTCCTTGGGTGGACACCAAGAATGATTTCTTCTGGTCGTCATCAATAATAATTTCTTCTAGTGGGCACAAAGAATGATTTCTTTTGGTGGGCACCAAGAATGATTTCTTCTGGTGGCATCAATAATAATTTCTTCTGGTCGGCACCAAGAATGATTTCTTTTGGTGGACACCAAGAATGATTTCTTCTGGTGGCATCAATAATAATTTCTTCTTGTGGGTACCAAGAATGATTTCTTCAGGTGCCAAGAATGATTTCTTCTGGTGGACACCAAGTATGATTTTCTTTGGGTGGGCACCAAGAATGATTTCTTCTGGTGGACACCAAGTATGATTTTCTTTGGGTGGGCACCAAGAATGATTTCTTCTGGTGGGCATCAATAATAATTTCTTCTGGTGGGCACCAAGAATGATTTCTTCTGGTGGGCACCAAGAATGATTTCTTCTGGTGGGCATCAAGAATAATTTCTTCTGGTGGGCACCAAGAATGATTTCTTCTGGTGGGCACCAAGAATGTTTTCTTCTGGTGGGCACCAAGAATGATTTCTTCTGGTGGGCATCAAGAATAATTTCTTCTGGTCGGCACCAAGAATGATTTCCTTGGGTGAGCCCAAAGAACGATTTACTCTGGCAGGTCCAAGGTGCTCCAGCACTGCTTAACTTTTCCCAACGAGCTTCTGACAGACCTTGCTGTGCTAGCCCAGCCAGCCATATTGTTTGGGGCGAACGGATGAAGGCTGGCATCAATGTGAATTGACAATGTTGTCATACTGACCTGTCAATATTGTCATATTTTTATTTTTGTGTTTTTAGTGACAAGAACGACTCCAGCTCCAACTACAGCAGGTAAAACAAATAACTGTCACCTTAAGGCAAAGTCATATAAACTCTTATGGCTATTGTGTCAAAGACCCTCCCATTTAACCCCTCCATACAGACAAGCAAAATGTTAATTCTTACCTGACCTTTGATCCCATGGGGTGCAGGGTTTCGATGGCCCAAATGCTCCTTGCAGCTCCCTTGAGTTGGGACACAGCCTCCTTTGATGGGAGTGCAGATCCTGGACTGGGAGTAACATCAGCTGCCAGACTGCCTCTATTCTACATGGGATTGAGGGGTCTATAAAGTACTGGTGTATGGAGGTCCCAGGCTGGCAATGTTTAAAAATATGCCCTTGGTTGGGGTAATTCCTAGTATGTTGAAAAGTACACATTGGGGGGAAGGGGGGAGGGGATGTACAATATGCAATTTTAACTTTAGAACCAAATGTCAGTGCAGACCATCGCTGTCAAGGTGTGAATATAGCTTTAGTGACAGGCAAGGAAAGAAGAGGCATGCTGTGTCATCAGTTGAATGCTGTCCAATCAGAGCATGCTATTGCTATGAGTGATTTTGATTGGTATATGACAGCTTTTCCAGGATAAAGGGGCAGTGTGGACCAGCTCCTATATGAAGTGAACAGATCTATGGTCATCTGTAGACATTCCAGATTTTAGTATACATAATGGGGTAAGGGGACATGATGATGATGAAAAAAAGTACAAGTGGGATTAACCTGTGTCATTTTTTGTGCAGCTGCCTACTTAGGAATCCAGAATTTGAAAATAGATGATGAAACCACCTCCAGTCTTCACGTGTCATGGCTTATGACCGACGGCAACATCCGTCAGTATATTGTGTCCTACATCACGGCTTATGGAGACCGGGAAGAAGTGGTAAGTAAAAAAAGATTGACGATCCGGTAATTAATTTGAAGTTTTTTTAAAGGTTAGTCTTTAAATCCCAACAAGTTTTATTGTCTATAAATTCTCCTCTCCTGTTTACTTTTTAAAGCCACACAGAAGGGTAACCACTGTTAACTATGGTTTCTAGTGGTGACCCTGGGTACTCCCCTGGGTACTCTTCTCGTTATTATGGATGATGTTACAAAAGTAAAGCGAATACTGTTATCAGTATCTCTCCCTTCCCCCTTTCCCTATAACCCTCTTAACCCACCTTCCTAAATTGCTTATAAAATCTCCTTTACTAGGTTAGTTTTCTAAGGGAAATGATTTCTGAATAGAGGCGGCATCGGCTTGTTTTCCAAATAGCTAATAGTTCTGGACTTCCAAGTTTTAGAGATTGAGGGCTATAATAATGGCCAGTGTTCAGTAATGATCCTCTTTGCACTCACAAAGGTTTAATGCTTTATCTCAGGTTGGAGGCTTTATTGGGCGGACCCTGATAAAGCATAATATAGATTTTGATATATATATCATTTGAAATCTAAATCCAACATTGTTATAAAAAAAATATCAACAATTCCCTGCCCAAATTTTGTACAACATGATGAAGCAATCTGTGGACTCATCTGCACTACAATACTCAAAAGATGAAGATTTTAATATTGCATTCAGTAGATAAATACTTCCTCACTGTGAATTTATAGAAAAAAAATGTTGATCTTATCTGACAATATATTTTATATGTTCTGTCCTAAACTTGCATAATAGTGTGATACCTGTGAAGCCGGTTCCATTTATCAACATGATG